>OU342584.1:11501864-12101864 GCA_910589645.1 Tinea semifulvella | reverse complement strand
TACAAAACACCTCCCCCCTTTCTAGCCTTATTATGTCAAATCCTTCAGATAATAAATAAAATATTTATAATTTATTATTCAATATGCAGTCACCAGAGCGGTGGTAGCGCGGCCTTCCTTAAAATTATCCTACGAAGTTCTGTTCAAACACATTGGGATGTACCAATGAGAAATACTATTCATCATCATCATCATTACAGCTCCTAGACCTCCACTGTTGGAGATGGGCCTTCCAGAAAATATATCTGGAGAATTTGGCCTACACTCGCCACGCTGGCCAGACGGGTTGGCGAGGATACAGAAATACTATACTTAAGTACATTTGTCATATATTTACAACACCACCGTTCTCGTGCCTCGGAGAGCACGCTAAACCGTCGGTCACGGTCCAACTGATACCAACTTGTGAAATCGTTTATAAATTGTCATTAGACCCTCGCCAACCCGTCTGGCCAGCATGGCGATTGTAGGCCAAATTCTCCAGAAATTTCTGGAAGGCACATCTCCAACAGTGAAGGTTTAGGACACTGTGATGTGATTCAGTCTGTATGGAATAGTACATAAAATTAAATTAAATATCGCTGGTTCGTAGATTTCACTAGCTGTGGATAAGATCTAGGTACTTACGGATATTTAGGGATTCACAGAGCACTGGATTAGAACAGTTTTTACACTTATTTCTTGTTTTAACTTATTTAAATTGATAAAATAACGAGAGCTCTTCATAATTTTTGAACTGTCACTTTTTTGTTCCGGGCGACACCGTTAGATGGCGTTGCCGCGTTATCGTGGTTTTGGTTGGATTGGATAAAGGAAAATGGATAGGACTCAGCTAGTTTTCCAACACAGTCATTTATCATAATGACATTATTATGTGCTACTAATATATTTTTAGCCTCTAGTCGTGGCCATTTTAATTATTTAATAATGCAATGTTCTTTTGAAAAACAAAATCACCTAATCAACTTTGTTAATCGGGTTTGCCTATTTAACTTGTGTAAACAATTATATCAAAATTATTCAAGGTAAAATACTTAATATCAATGGAAGTCATTAACAATATATAAAATCTCTTCTAAATTTTTGATATAATAATACTTAGGAATAGTTAGATAACAATCAACAATTATTTTTGAGACAATGATAGTTTTACTAATAAACTATTGGTTTAACGCTTTTTGTTTCCGTGTTTAGGCCAAGGGTAGATTAGCAAAACGTTTATAATTAACTCTTTATGTGATGACAGATGGAGTAACATTGTAGAGTTGGGACCACCACTCAAGTCTGATAGCCGTGGCGCTTGTGTAGTTTTAAAATGATTCCAATATAATATTTTTTCCCCAGATTCAACATACATACACATATATATCTTCACGCCAGATCCCTTGCGGGGTAGGCAGAAACAATTGAGCGCCATTTGACACGATCACGACATACCTCTTTCGCTTCGTCGCCAATCATTAACATCTTCATACATGCCCTTTGGTTACGAAGACTTTTTTAATGCGCTTCAGTCAGTGTTTTATTTATTTTATATGTGAGTTTTGGTCTGCCAGGACCTCTTTCACCCACAACTTTCGCATTATATATCTGGTTCGTCAATCTTTCATCGCTTATCCTTTCAACATGCCCGAACCATCGTAGCATGCATTTCTTTATTTTTGTCCCTATGCTTTCCTTCATACCAACCCTTTTCCGTTTTAACCAAAATAATATTCTTCTACTTCCCCACAATGCAAACTTAAAATTATTTTAGTGTATATCCAATTGTGTATAAGCTAAAATGATAATATGTATTTAGATATTTTTAATAAAACAAGAAGTAAACATGGGAATAAGTTACAAAATAAATTCATACGTGGCTCCGTCGGACCTAATTGTTTTAATATTAACTTGAATTGTACAAGGCTGAGTTGTACTACATATTCAATAAAAAAGTATATAATAAGTCTGATCCATTAATTGAGACAAAACTTAATATCCTTGTAACCTAATTTTTTTTCACTACTGTAAAACTACAACGTCACTTTTAGTTCTAGTTATAGCCGTAGGTCTTGAGTGGTGGTACAGACTCTATAACCTATTCAATATAGCTTGATTTTATTAACAGATGTTTTTTTTTTAAACTATAAAAATATTTATTGTCTAGTTTTACTTAAATAGCATTAAGCTTATAAAGCTTAGCTTACTCGATGCTGTTATCCTCATCTTCTTGCTGCACGTAAGGTTCCAGAGTTTGTCTCTTAAACAGTAATATCAAGTCCATTAATCTGAAAATTAAAAAAAAAACTATATAATATAGTCTAGCCATAAATACTAATACATAAAAAAAAAACAATAATATTAAATTTAAATTTCTAAACTGTCTGGCATTCATTGTGCTTTCTCATTATTGCGCCAATCTTTGTTACATATTATTGTGATTTTAAAATATAATAAATATTTCCAGACAGGTCACACAGCGCCATCTAGTTTCCGTGGTAAGCTACGAGGCTTGTGTTACGGAAACTAGATGGTTGATAAACTACATATTATATATTTTTTTTATTTTTTGTAAATATATACATATAAACACCCAGACCAAGACAAATTATACAATGTACAACTTGCCCACGGTGGGAATCGAACCCACGACCTCCCGAGTTCACGGCAACGTTTGTTACCACTAGACCACGGAGTTTCATAAAGAGAATTGCTGTGATAGCATTACACAAATTAGGTATAAAGCTTTGAGTAAACTCTCCATCTGCATGGTATTAGTCAAATGCTAAGGCTAGAGCAGGCAAAGTTCTACAGAACTGACAAGTGAGAGCCTTGTCTTTAGCAATGGTGTTCTATCAATAAAATAATAAATTATACTAACAATGCAAATATAAATACAACAGCCTGCGTTCCCATTGTCAGGTAGAAGATGGCGTTAAGGTGCTCGGTGACCAAAGTTGCCTTATAAAGTTGCGAATAAATGATAGAAGCAAACAATCCCACCAAGTTCTCCATCACAGCCAAAAATGCGTAGGCAACGCCTGAAAATAAAAATATTTTTTAAATTCAAATTCAAAATCTTTATTTGCTTAAAAATATTTTTAAAATGATGCCTCTAATGATAAACGGAATTTGAGCAATTGACGACCGACTTCAGTCCCTACCATTATGCGGGCCTATCAAGATGCTGTTTTACACTTATTTTGAAGAACGTCAGGTTATAGAAATGGGGAATCACACTGGCTGATAGAGCGTTCTACATGTTATGGGTGCGACAGATGTTAAGTCTCCAAATTTATATATACCTACTCGTAGGGAAGTCAATACGGCATGAGTGTGTAAATGTTGTGGCCTATGCATATAGTTCGGTTACGTTCTTTTGTTTTTCAGAACACTCACGTTAGTATAGCTCGTAGAAAATATTTTATTAATAAGACATAAAATGCCAGTCAGCTCCTTGACAGCTTTCTGGATTTTGTCTGGACAAGCCGTCAAGTTTTGAGTTTTATCGTACAATATCATCCATTCTTATCTCCTAAATTTTG
This sequence comes from Tinea semifulvella, assembly GCA_910589645.1. Taxonomy (NCBI): domain Eukaryota; kingdom Metazoa; phylum Arthropoda; class Insecta; order Lepidoptera; family Tineidae; genus Tinea; species Tinea semifulvella. The sequence goes on along the minus strand of OU342584.1, from coordinate 12,098,337 downwards.
AGACAAATATGTCAACTGTAAATATCTATTTTCTATTTTATTTTTCACAGCTGTTTGTTTTTATAATCGTTAAACTGGTCAACGCCTCATGGCTCCCTCTACCCAACCAAATAATGTATGATTAAGATAATGCCGTGTTGGCAGTTCATTAAATATCAGGATCATCAGAACATCAGAATTTTGTAGCACATATCTTCACGCCAGTTCCCTGTCGGGGTGAGCAGAGACGATCAAGCGCTATTTGTCACGACCATAACATACCTTTTTCGCTACTTTGACATTTCATACATGCCCTTTTGTTTCGTGGACTCTTTGTTGCAACGTTGCTTGCTAGAGTTTTATTTATTTCATCGTGATAATAATGTATAATTGTATGTAGGTATGGTTTTTGTATGTTTATGTGTTTAGGTATAATGTGTAGTATATTAGAATTAGTTAAGTAACTTATTAACTGTATCATTAAAATTCCTTTTTTTTTTCATCCTGCCTATCACCAACCTTGATCCCCAAGGTTAGCTGGTAAAGAATGCCTACTGGCGTTATAGCTCCCCTCTGTACTATTTTTATGTGCATTAAATAATTTAAATAATCTTGGTCTGCCAGGGCCTCTTTTAAACACAAATTTCGCATTATATATCTGGTTCGTCAATCTTTCTTTACCCATCCTTTAGACATGACCGAACCATCGGAGCATGCATTTCCTTATTTTTGTCCTCATATATTAATTTATATCTATATATATTGACGCCACATATCCGACGTATTGACCTCATTTCTACTGCATTAACTCTACTCTCATGCGTAGTCTGACATATCCACGTCTAGCTCCATACATTAGGGTTCTATCTATCTACCAACATTCTGTATGGCGAGTCAAGCCTTGTCACTGACATTTAAATAACATTATAGCTTACCTCTTTCAGGAGATGCCAATACTTTTGAAGTCATGGATCGGATTAAGGGTGCAACACACGGACCTAATGCGGCTGCGGTGGCTCCCACATACATCATCTTGGCTGAGGTCGCTTGGGCATATATAAAATGACCTGTCATATGAGCCGTAGCACCCAACATTACTATAATCTAAAAAAAACATAAAATAACAAAATTAATGTTACATTAAGATTTAGGACTCGGATTCCTTTCTCAGTCAGATTAAACATTGACAGGTCACAGGAATATGCTAAGCTGCTGACCTTCTGCTAACAGCTTACTGCTTAGTCTTCCAGTACAGGAGTACAATAATTCAATTAAATAATTTAATTAAAGACTTGTTACAAATGCCTGTAACAGGTTTACGTGAATAAAGATGTTCGACTTTTGACTTTGAGGTACGAGGTTCAATACCTGTGGTGGATTCTTTTTTAACTGTAATTGTTTAAATTGAGGATTCCTTTTACTTTCAGTTTTATCGTTAGAAAAGAAAGCTAAGCCAAGCTTACATCACAATTAAAACTAAAATAGGAATATCAACTGTTAACAACGGAAATTGGCTGGGTCCGTTGGTTTAATTTTTGGTTTACGTTTAACACAAAAAATGTTTTTTTTTAGTCAAGTAAACGTTTTTTTTTTTTTTTTTATACTAGCACGACATGTGACCCTGCGCCCACCTGATAGTAAGTGGCGCGCAGGGTCCATGAATGTTAGCAACTGGAATCAGACCCTTATGTCCGACATCAGTCCCTAACACTATGCCGGCTTGACTAGATGCCTTTTCACACTTGAAGGACTCCAGGTTATAGGAAAGTGGAAACACAGAGGCTGGAAGAGCATTCCACATCTTTATTGTGCGACAGATGTATGAGTCACGTTACGTTAAGTTAAAATACATTCTTTACATAATAAAATATGCTAACAAAAGCAACGGGTTGCCCAACGAAATATGTTAAGCAATTTTTATTTAATATAGATCAAATAATATCACCACTATGGATATGGATTAAATTTTAGGAAGTTATGTTAAACGTCAAACTTAAGGGAAATACAGAAATTGAACCCTTTTGTCAAAAGTATTAGGTCCAATTCCCGGCGAGAATAAAGGTTTTTTTTTAAATATGCAGTATTATTCTTGACCTTTCAGCATTTGTTGATATTCCTCTTGGTTTAGACAGTAGTCATTCACACACACCCTTGAAAAAATCAACTTGTATAACCTTGATTGAAACGGTAGTGATGGGTAGGAATGAATACATATTTTCTTCCGTCTTGTTGTATGTTATTGTTTTCTTTGCGTTTTTGTTGTATTTTGTAAATTTCCTTAATTTTATGATGCACTATTTGTTTTTGTTGATTTCTTAATCTGTCTTCACAGTGGATTTATATTTTTGTGTATAATTTGTGAACCCATTCATGGCCTTATTTATTGTGTAAAATTTTATAATATTGTATTTTTGGTTATGCTGTTGGAGTTCCAGATAAATAAATAATAATAATACTTTATTTTTATAATCTAGTATAAAAAAGAACCACGTGTTTTTTATTTTAATTATTCAGTAATAAAATCATATGGCGCAGAAAAACATCCTAAAAATACGGCCACTCATACTGATCCTAATCAAGTAAGTAGCAAGCAGTCGACGATGGCATTATCGTTAACTTACGTAATTGTTTCTCTCTCTATTTCGTCTTTCGGCTGTGAGTGAGATTAATTAATCTTTTGTTTTTTCTATAAAAAAGTAATTATGTAGTAATTATTTTTTCTCACAAAGGAGTTCTACAAATGAAACCTGAAGGCTAAAAAAATTTTTGAGCTTTTGACAATTACACGCGGTATAACAACTGTCACTTTTGACATTTGTAAGCACGAGCTCATACTACATTAGTGGCGTGGTTTCAGGTTTGTGATACATACGGCCAGTTGCAGTGATTGGTAGTTAGCTTGTCACTTTGGTTATTTGGCCAATAACCTCATAAGCATATATATATGTCAAAAGATAATAAGTATTTCTACAACTGGCTATCAATGTACCTTATTTCCAACATAAAATAAATTAATTTTATTAAAGACGTTGCTAAATTCAATTCTATATCCATTATTAATTAATAACTAAAAAAGTTGATTACCGTATCCCTTAATTTTAAAATCTTAGTCATCAAAGGAATGCCGAGGAACATTGTAATAACATACGCAGCGCTAAGATACGTTCTGAAATTTGAGAAATCAGTTGTATCCCATTTAAATACAGATGTCGTGTACAAATACATGACTGGCCTTTCATCTGCAAAAGAAAGTTGAATATTAACCCATTATTTCTATGTTGTTGAACTGGCTATTTGTATGTGATTGACCTATTAAGTAATTACAGTCGTGTGCTAACAAACTCATATGATCTAATAGCTATCCGAGATAGATTTATTCAGTGAACTTTTAATGCAATTATAATTAGGCCTAAAAATTTAAAGATTATAACAGAAAAACGCGTTTAAAAAGTCCAAGTTTAGTTTGGATTCGGATCCTTGTTTAGACGCATATTACGACGGGGAACCGCATCTTAAACGGTTAAGGTAAAGGCTTAAGCTAATCACGTGCCTTATAAACAAATGTTAAACGTGCGCAACTTTATTCGTCTTTAGGAAACGGCTGCACCGAGGAAGTACCAGGTTAGGTGAACGCGAGATCACATGAATACCAAATATGAATAAATAGATAAAGTTATTTCTTTGCTAAACTATCGGGCCTAGATAATCGACTTTTCTAGTCCTAAATGGTTAAACGTAATATAATGTAATGTCGTAAGCGCTAAGCAAAGTCCAAGCACATTTATATTATAGATCACAGGTATAGACCACCAGCAGCTGTATTCCATTACTTAAAACGCAAACGTTATTGGTGGAATTCGTTGTTTACACCAGCGGGGTGAGGCTGAGTGTACAATCGTCCGAAAACGAATCGTCTAAGATTGATTACGTCTGTCAGAAATGTCAAAAGCTAGGCTCAAGTTTTTTGACATTTATGACAGACGTAATCGATCTTAGACGATTCGTTTTCGGACGATTCTGCACTCCGCTTCACCCTGCTGAGCTTGCGTCACAATTATATACAATTCTCAACACAAACAGCGCACAACCTTGACAGTTCCCGTGCAAATAATAACTGTAATATCATTATAAATTTAAAGTTAACGGGTTCCGTTGGATAACGTTTGCAATTAAGTGCAGGTTGTGTGTAGCCATATTTTATAGTAGCATAAAAAAATATTTAAAGTAAAAGAACATACCTCGCTGGAATGTGTATAGAGCCATGGAAATAAGTAAAAACCATAAGAACAATCTTCTATTTGCTGGTCTCTTCTTAGTCAGAGTTATCACTGTGCGTTTAATGTTATTTAAATCAAAGAAATCTTTTATTGGGTTGGTAACACCGGCTTCCCTTAAAGATTGTTGTTCCAAACGTGTTTGCCATTTTAAAAAGATTAAGCAATATAAAGTAGCTAGGGCCATTAGTGTTGTATTTATTGCAAACATGGCACTGAATGATTTGTTTACAACTTTGTTATAGAGTAGATTTCCTGAAAAATATATTTCATTATTATTATTTTTCTGTTTAAATCCACAGCTTAATTAAAAATAAATATTAATGTAAGTTTTATTTTTTTGTTGGGGTTGTGTTTTAGGTTAGGTTAGTATTGCATTGTTTGTAATATTGCGGAGCGAGAAGACTTGGCCTGTGCATCCTCTTCCAAGGCTAAAGCTAATATGTATTTGGAAGCACAGAGAACAGAAAGAGCACTTATTTGCCAATAGGCATACGGGTACAATCGAATGCTTCTTGCAGTAAGGCATCTTCAGAATTAATATACAGAGACAGATATTAATAAGCTCAATAAATAGAAATGTCACTTACCTAAAGCTACACCAATAGGCATAGTACTTAAATAAACAGCATCTAAAATGCCAATTCTCATAGTCCGATTTTGGATCGTAGTTACATCAGCCAAGTAAGCAAAGCATCCAGCAAAAATGGCTAAATCCGCGCCACTTAATGCGCTGGGGAATGTTGCAAAATATACTATGTACTCCAACGGCCAATCTATAAACAAAATTATTCATATTGTAGATTTGGGAGACAAAGAAAAAATCTATTCCAAGTAATTAAATTTGTATATGTTCATGGTGAGTACTTTTTATGGAAACTGGCTCACATATTGTTAATACCTTTTGTTAAATGCTTACTTTAGCCATGATCTCCGTTTGTATTCCAAATGTTAAATAATAATAAAAGATAGTAACTAGTATCAAATAGTAGAGGAGAACTGATTTATTATTATATAAATAGAGGATAAATTTATACCTGTAAAAGTAATAATTGTTATCATGACAGAAAAGAATAGCTTTCCAATCAATCCAGCAAGTAGTATAGATTTTCTTCCACGTTTATCACTCCAAGCTCCCAAAAAAAAGGCTAAAAATAAAGGAACTACGTGTCCAGCAACGCCATTCCAAAGATGAAACGATGTTAGTGTCACCTGCAAAGATGATTGCTTATTTATCATCAACATCATCACAGACCCTGGAGAACAGTCATAGACATCTACTGGGCATTCCAGAACATATTTTAGGAGAAATTTACCTTCTCTTGCCACGCTGACCAGACGGGTTGGCAAGAAACTATTATTTTTAGGTTTGTTTTCGAATTCGTGGAGTAGTTTAACTTAATTGAGTTCCATTTTTAGGAACCTATATTTTAGAATCTATTAACTTACTTGAACGTCTCTATTAATGTCAGGATACGCTGTCAAATTGTTACAGATTTCCTCGCTGATTCCATGATTTACGTTACATGCACGAAACACGTAAAATGTTTGCTCAATAACATTCGTGATCATGAAAGCCATCATGTAAAGAAAAAGAGGTGGTTCTACCGTAATTGATTCATACCACCGCGTCCGTCTTTCCTGAAATTAGATATGATATGACATTTTCCTTAGAGAATTGGGCTCAATAAAATGTTCTCGTGCTATAATGATTTATTTTTATTTGATAGTTAATATATTGTCTTTTCATAATCTGTAATGAATTCTATTTATTTTATCCTAGCATAACAACAATTGACAAAAACTTTTTTTTACGTTAATAATTACATAGTTTCGATCCCGCCGAATGGAAATTTTGTGTTTTATCTATAATAAAGTACCTGTAGCCCTATTCTGTCACTTAGTCGCAAACGTTATTAGTGGAATTCGTTATTTACGTCAGAGATTGCTTCATAATTACAAAATATTATTCAATTCTCAACTCTATAAGCGTTCGACCTTGACAGCGGCCGTGCAGATATCAACTTTAATAGCGTGATATATACATATAGTTAACGGATTCCATTATATAACGTTTGCGCTTAAGTAACAGAATAGGGCTGCTGGTCATATTAAAGTACCTATATCGTATAAATAGTGCTTTGTAACTATTTTATACATAAATTTTAACCAATAGACTATTTAATTAAATAAAAAAAAACCAGTTAATTATTGAATTGTATTTAGTTGAGGCACACTGCAAAAAAGTTGGGGCCTGGTTTTGGCCAATCTCTTTTGTTTTGTACCTTTTGTTTCATTTCAAAGTGATAAATAAAAAATAAAGAGATCTAAATAGCCGTCCTGTAACCGATTTCTGAGCTCTAACTAATCTAAGTACATCCGAAATTAAGCCTAATTTGGATGATTCACATTATTTTACTAGGAGACTATGAGCTCAGGCCGCAATATGTAAAATGATGATAATTTAAAAATAAATTTGAGTAGTCCATCATAAGTACAGACGGTCTTCCACCCTAAGCTACTTACTTTATACTCGGGGGGAGGCCGAAAGAGGATATAAATAAATTTTAAGATACATACAATAAGATCGTTTTTAATATGGTATAAAATAATATTGTTATTAATATAATTATTACTCTACTTGTACCCAACCCTTTTGCCGTGAACCCAAGATAAGACATTTGAAATTTTAATTGTAATAAACAAGATGTGATAATTACGGAAGATACATTATTATCTCGGTATAAACAATTATATAAAAGTATGTCAATCTTAAAAGTATTTATTACCTACGATATTTCGTAAATACCTATTAATGATAATGCTGGTGTATAGTAATTGGTAATTTAGGTCTGAGTTTAGAAGACTAATCAAAGTCATATTAAATTAATAATTAAAATGAACAAAATACATTTAGCATATTATTTTAACCTTGAATTGTTTGAAAGTTTAACAACTCAATTAATCTCATAATACATTTTATAACAACATTATGTTTGAATCCTAATTAATATAGACCTACTTAGAAAATAATAATTGCATGTACAAGTACTAATCATCAAAAAAGTCCTGCCAGACTGGCATATCAACGCCTGGCTTTAACTACTGGAGTTAATAGATTTGTCATATTTTTCAATTTCAGCGCCTAGTACACAGCGTCCAAGACCTCCACTGTTGGAGATGGGCGTTCCAGAACATATATCTGAAGAAATTGGCCTACACTCGCCACACTGGCCAGACGGGTTGGCGAGTATATGATGTCAATTATTAATGTTATTTTTTAATGATTCCACAAGTTGGTATTAGTGGAACCGGTACCGGAAACAGTGGTGTTGTAAATCTATGACAAATGTATGTATGAAAAGTGTATTTCTCATTGGTACATGCCAAGGGTTTAAACCAACCTTTGTAGGATTTTATGGAAAGCTTTCTTATGCTTGCATAGGTACATAAAATAATTATATATTTTTGGGTTTGCTTAGTTACACACTATTTACAGGTTGATAATAAGAAAATGTGTTTAAATTGTCATTGAAAGAGATTAAGATGATAAAAGGTTTAAACAATTGTAGACACTCAAAGATATGAAATTGACTGACACATAATACTACATTGTAAGAATTATTATTGATAACAAATATTGAAGAGGATCGTAGAAGATACATTAGACCTGTTTATATGATATTTATTACATCATAAACAATGTGTATTTTGGAAATATGCACTTTTTATTTACAGTCAAAATTGTTCAGGGAAAGTAATTTCGGGCCAGTAACTGAATTTTGCTGTATCAGCTTAGTAATTTCTTGGAACTTTGAAAAAGTTCTATATAAATATTACAAAAGACCACAATATGAAGCAAATATTATGAACTTATAGAATAAATTATTAAGACCGGATTCAAGGAAGTGATTCAAATGGAAGTTGGTGCAAGAGGAATTCCAGCATCTTTGCAACACTTACTGAAAGAATTGGGCCTAAGCAGTACTGACAATACATTTATAGAACAAGCTTCCAAGATGGCATTAACAGAATCATACAATAAAAGAAAGCCCAAGCCCAAGTTCGAAACACCATTCTTCTCTCTCATCACCCAGATAATGATGGAACCGGTACCGACACAGTGAATCCATGGAAATTTGTCTTCTCTTCTTTTGGCAATTGTTCACTTAAATATATAAATATGTATGGGAATGCAGCTATTTAAGTGAAAGAATGCCACTAAGGAAGGACTCAATTACCGTCTCTTTCTTTCTTAGTGGCTTTCTTAACTTTAATCTCTAATATAATATTAAAATTTCTGTTACCTACTCATAGTTAAATTAGCAAGGATTTTTTTTTGTTTTATTGTTAATCTTGCAATCAGTCATAAACTTTAAGCAGATGAGTTGAGTAGTATGACATACAGATCATATTCCCCATTGGGAATATCTCCTTATTTACTCAGCAGCTAGAATCTTGCTCGCTGTCTGTTTCTTGCACTCTACGTCTTTTTAAACACTTGACTTCTTGTGGGATAGTGAGGTCAACAGCTAACGAATATAATGTTGTTTTATTTTACGTTTTTCTATCTAACAACCTTACTATTATTACTGAAATTCGTTTCAGGATTGAGTAAACAGACTTTCCAACTATATGATACAGGACCCAACCCCAGTTTCAGAAGGATATAAAAATAAATTGTGTTATAAAGGCTTAGTTCATGTGAAAAAATTATATACAAACTACTAATTTTGTTTGTTACCTAATAAGTCAGATAACAAACTTTCATGCACACACATAATAGTTATTTTTATTTAAACATACTTTTTACAGATTTACACAGTGACCACAGTATGCAACTTGAAAGAAACATCGAATTGAACTAGTCGCCAAGGTAAATTGCGTAAAGATATTATACCAGGCACCATTCTAGGAAATAAAGTATAGGGTGGTGGATGCATACCCTGGGATCTGTATAGTTAGTGAAAAATGAACAACCTATATGAGTATGGTTCATAAAAAAAAAGAAAATCAATCAAAGCTGTCATAATATTATCCTATTTCAAAAGATTAACATATATCAATAGAGTAATAACAATCTACTTTAAGATAATATCCCTGATTAGTAAATTAGTAATAAGTATATATAGGTTGATCAAATTTTACCACTAGCATATTTTTTTTAGTTAAGTATTTAATTTCGGTTTTGTTTTTATACTCCATTATATGATGTAAAAGACAAATTCCTTCGCAATCATAGATTTACTGTGCGGGTGTTGGTCTGTTGTGTATGAGAATGGAGTACCTAGCCTAATGCATTTAGGCTTGTGACCTAAAAAATTTGGAGCACTCTTAAATAGAAGATTTAAAATTTATTTTCTTTAATAAATATAACCAACATATTGATAGGAATTAGCAAAGTGTAAAAATAGATGATAGCATTTAGTTATGCTATTAAATAGCTTATGACATAATTCGTTTTAATATTAAATTTATAAATTGTATGATTGGTGATATTTATACAGAGTTACACGTTTACATAGCACTGATGCAATGTTATTAAAACAATAATAATTTAAAATTAGCTGAATAAACAAATTTAAATCACTTACCGTATTGTAATTAATTTCTTCTTCTGCCATAATTATAATTATTTGCCACACTTCACCACTAATAACAAGAACATTTAATTAAAATTACTAACATGCATGTCTTAACATGTTGCCTTGTCAAAACTTAAAAAAGTCAACCGGCCGAACTGTACGTTCCAGTTATAAGCCGCCTAATATCACATGCTATCTGTCTGTCATATTCATCCATTTATTTTGATGACTTAGGGCTGGTAATTAAATCCTTCCTTAGTGGCAATTGTCCACTTAAATACATATTTTTTTACCTAAGAGGACTTAACTTACTGTCACAAAATATACATTACATTCATAATATGAAAACAGAATATTACAAATTATACAATGCGTACGGAACGTAATAACTTGTAACTTTCTTGTGTTCGACTAGTTGCTCAAAGCGGATTTTTTTTTACTGAATTTTGCTATGACAGGTGTGTTTCCATTCATTTCAAAGCAAAATTCAGCAAATGGCACGCTTTGCAGTAATTGAACACACATAAGCCAATTCTATATATGCGTAGACAGAGAATGAAATATGCAATAGATATTTCTGCATGCATATATCGAGTTCAAATTTGTCATCATTCTGACAACCTTTTTATATGCATTTTGACAAATATTTTGAAGTCGCTTGACTAAGTGCGTTTGAGTACTGCGCCATTTTTATTTTGTACTGAACTATAATCTCTACAGCTCTGTGATCGTCCAACTGGGCAGAGGCGACAGGGTGATTTCATATCTCCGAAGCTATTTACAACGCGTTGGATGATATTTTCCAATGCTAGACTGGAATTACTGCGGCATAATCGTCAATGGAGAATGAATATCACACCTGCGATTCGCGGATGACATGGTTCGCTCAAGGGTCTTAGCGGAATGTTAAACGGCTTAAATGTGGCTTGCCAGTGGGTTCGTTATGGCATAAACTTGGACAAGAAGAAAGTCATGTTCAATGATCATGTCAAGCCGAGGCCAATCTACGTGGGAAACGCTACTCTCGAAGTTCTGCAATCTAATTGCGTCAAATAAGCCGATAGTTTCAATCAGCTAGGATGGACGTCGTTCGGGAAACTACGGCAGATCCTCTCATCGTCCATACCACAATATTTGAAGTATTTAACCAGTGCGTCCTCCCGGTACGGTGTAGAGACTTGGACACAGATAGTGGGTCTTGTCCGTAAATTCAAGGTAACTTAGCGAGCTATGGAGCTATGCTTGGTATTACTCTGATAGATAAAATTAGAAACGTTAATATTCGCCATAGAACAAAACGATGGGGTAAAGGTGTTCACGTACGGAAAAACAAAGAGTGGGACTACCCCTCGCCATATGGACGGATGACCTGACGTAGGTTGCTGGTGGGGGATCGATGAGGGTGACAAAAGAACGCGTTAACTGGAGAGCCGGTGACTTTTGAAAAACAATGCGCAGACTTACTAGAGAGTCACCCACACTATGCAGTCACTGTATGTAATTGTAACGATTAAATATAAATGGCAATAATCGTACCAGCTGACGGTTAACCTTTAAAATAAACTCAAACTTTGTTTCAGTGCAACAAAGCCTTAGACGCGTAGGTACCGGGTTAGACTCCTGGTCTAGACACAATTATTTATTTAATTTATTTGTTATGTACCTACATATTTTGACTCTGCTCTGCTACGCTAGAGAGATTGACCATCATGGCGGTAGTTCTCGTAATTGGCTAAATGTTAGTCCGCTTCTTTATATACTTCTTAGTATATGGGTTTGTTTGTATTTTAGTTCTGAAAACCTTAAGGTAAGTACTGAAGGTAAGGTTAATAAAAACATAAGTGATTTAATACAATAATTTATTAACTTTAGGATTATTAATGTCTAATTATAATTATTATTAGAGCAAGCGGTAGGAGATACGAGTAATAATATCTAGGTAAAGCGTAAGGGTGGAGGGTCCTATAGGTAATAAAACTTTGTAACAAAATATTAAGCGTTGGTAGTTAAAATATAAACGACTGCATATTAACCACGAGATCTATAAACATTAGCTTCTCGCAAACCCCTTCGGTAAGCGTGGCGAGTGTAGGCCAAATTTTCCAGAAATTTCTGAAAGGCCCATATCCAACAGTAGAAGTATAGAACTCTGTGTTCTAGTGGCATTGATGATGTATTCGTACATCATTTTTTTTTTAAATAATGTACGAATAGTAAGTAATTCACCACTTCCCTATATTATACAAAATGAATCAAAACATAGGTAATAAAATAAATACTGGCCCTAAAATCTTAAGGAAGTATTGAATTACTCGTACTTTCTTTTAAAGTCGGTTACGACTTTCTACTTAGGCTGAGTTGTATCAAAATGTAGTCGTATAATTGTAACGATTAAAGTTAAAAATGGCGTCGGTTGTACCAGCTGACGGCAGACCTTTAAAATTAAACTGTCTGTCTACGTAATAATATATAGAATTTATTTTTAGTGAAACTTACTTAGCCTTAGAGGCGAAGACACTTATTTATTTAATAAGTTTATTGTATAAATTGCGGGCTTAAGGTGCTAGGCATCCTTTTAACATTCAACAATACAGAGCAATTTAATTATGTGGTTGTTTTATTTTTATTTATTTCTTTAAAATACCTAATTGCACTAAATACGGACTTAATGCTGCTAGACATTCTGTGTCAGACAAATCTTTAAGACATATTAGAGTAGTAGTAGGTACTATCATGTGAGTTATTATTTTTTCTTGCTTTTTTGCAAGACCAGCAAGACAACTGATATGTAAGCAAACCAGAGTTAATCTTGGTATTGGTCTTGCTCAAGTATCTTGAAAGAGTCTCGCAAACGTCGCCCTAATTTTCCTAAAAATGTTTATATACATTTTTGTCTTTTGAAATACACACATCAAAAAAGTCTAGGGATCAAGCATGTTTATGCGGATTTCTTGTGATTGAGATGTGGCTTTGTAATAAATTTATGATTTTATAAATTTATATGGATCCTTTTTGGTGCATTTCATAATTTAAAACAGGAACTGTCAATCAAATTCGAGTAAAAGATGAAAATCAGCTGTCAATATTTTCCCTATAAAAACATAAGACGCATTGAAGACATTATTAGTGCTACTGTTTCCCTACTACTGATTAAAACCAACGTTATTATGGAGCGGCGACGTCATTTAAGCAGGGAAGAAATGATCAGAGCCGTGGGAATGATAGAAGCTGGTTCCCGGCAACGTACTGTGGCTTTAGCTCTGAATACAAGTCAGAGTGTTATCAGTCGACTTTGGACACGTTACCGAACCACTGGTACCGTGGCTGAGCGCCATGGAGGACGGTATCGCTGCACCACACGGAGACAAGACCGATACATTCAAATCACAGCTCGAAGAACTCCAACAATAACCGCCATGATGTTAGCCGTGAGCCTTCATCGCTCTTCAGGGAACTTAATTAGCGACCAAACAGTCAGAAACCGCTTGCATGAAGTGAACCTTCATTCCCGAAGACCGCTACGGGTACCACCTATAGCAATGCACAATTGTAGGACTCGATATCAATGGGCTCTTGAACACAGAAATTGGACAGAAGAACAATGGCGTTTCGTGTGCTTTTCTGATGAGTCTCGTTTTGGTATGAGGCCGGATACAAGACGTATACGACACTGGAGAACCCCTGGACGCCAACAGCGATTAAAATCCTGCCAGGAAGTCCATCCTTATAGTGGTGGAACCATCATGGTATGGGCGGGTATTTCGATCGGCGGAAGAACTGAGTTGATTTGGATCAGAGGCAACCTCAACGCTCAAATTTATGCTGAGACGGTTGTATCAGACGTCATCGTTCCTCTACAAGTGCATATCGGTCCCTTATTTCAGTTAATGCATGATAATGCACGACCGCACACCGCAAGAGTTGTAAGACAGACTCTCGCCGCAGCTAACATCAATGTCCTGCCCTGGCCTGCTCAGTCGCCAGACTTGAACCCGATTGAGCATGCATGGGATATTCTTCAGAGAAGAGCTCTGCCGAATATGGAGGGTATCCAGTCGCAAGAAGACCTTTTTTTGTTGTTGCAACGAACATGGGCGGCCATTCCACAGCGTGATTTGGATGAACTCATTTTGAGTATGCCAAACCGATGTTCTTGTGTTGTTAGTGTTCGCGGTAGAAACACGGATTATTAATTGTTTAAGTTACCCAATAAAATTAAAAAAAAAACTGTTATTTCAGTCTTTTTTTCGAACTTTAATGTTAGTGGTTCAAATGTCAAAAATCCCTTTATTAGGAAAATGGCAATTTTTTTTACTAATGCAAAGGTGACTTGGTTTATCGTTACTGTAGACAAACGAAAACATTTTATTTGATCAATCCTTAAAGAAAATTTTAATGAATATCAATCAGGAGAAAAGTTATTGCAAAAATATATGTTGATCCCTAGACACTTTTGATGTGTGTATCTAATATTTGAAATATTATGTAAAATAATTTTATGTAGAATAAACGTTTTTTGCTATGACAAATTTGTTCGTTTACATGAAAAGTCGTTGTCGCAGGAATCGTAGAATCCTCTGCCTACTCTATTCTATACTAAATGAGCCTGCCACACCGAAATACCTCAAGGACAAATTTACCTATCTCTTGTCAATTCATGACAGATCTCTTCGTTTGTCACACAATTCTGTTCTATCTATCCCTTCTCATCACTCTAGCTTTCAGTCTGACTCATTCGCAGTAGTTGCCGCAAATCTCTGGAACAGTTTACCCGTTGAAATTCGCCAAACATCCAGCAAATCGCTATTTCAAAAGCTGGTTTACTTTCATTACCTAAAGAGCTCCTCACAACGTATATAAGTATGTATTGTATGTAGTATATAGTAGCCAATATAGTGTGTAGTATATGTATTATTATGTACATATTTGTATGTATATTTATTTTAATATCTATGGTATGTAACATTAAATTAATTTATTTGGCAACGTTTCTTACAATCGTTTGCACCTAGCCTCATGACTGTAATGTTCTGTATTGTCCCAAAGGTTGGCTGCTAGAGAATGCCTAGCGGCAGTAAGCCCGCCCTTTGTACATAGTGCAATAAAGTTTTAAATAAATAAATAAAAGTCGTCATCATGTAAAGCGTTATACGTTGGTCAACAAGATCTATAACTACCCATTCCAAAATTCAAGTGAAACGACTAGAATTCTTGAGATAATAGTTTGCGGATATAAACTAGTCTCACAAGGTAGAATTAGAAACAAATATATATTTTGATGCACAAGACCAAGACCAAGATTAAGTGTGCAAGACCAAGACCAAAACTGGTTATTCTTGGTCTTGTTAGTGTTACTAGTTATTATTAACAGGATCAAAACATAAAAGTAAAGTATCATCACGACCGTAATGCCTTGCATTCATATCATAGATTTTGCACGGAAACGATTTTATGTAAGTTAGTAAATTTATTACATAATATATAGACACTTCACAAAATGACTTTCTATCTTCATATTTATTAAATTACAAGTATATCTAAAGTAATGTCATCTCTATTGGTCTATACATTATTGCCCATGGTCAGTTACCTCATAACCAACATTTAATTACCTTTAATTTTAACCATGCTTTTAATGTAATTGGTACCTACTTATAGCAAAAGTAGCATGCTTAACTTTGTTTGACAAGGACAGCCACAATGATAATTTGCTATAACAATAGCACAAGGAACTTGCGGCTTTGAAAATTGTGGGTATATTGACGTCGTCATTTCTATGTACCTACACTGTTGAAGATAAGCCTTTTAGAACATAATTATTCTGGATTATTTTGCCTATTCTTGCGACGCTTCAGCTAGGCGATGGTCTCCCCTCTAGTCTGGCCATAATATTCTAAAAATGCTGAGTTCCATCAGCAGTGCATCAATCATTTTTGCGAGGGCGAGTGTGCATAGATTTCCGGCTAAGTATAATCTGCACAAAGCAGCAAATACTGCAGAGAGTGAGAGGTAGTCACAACGGCATTCTGAAGATAATATCGTCGCGCATCAACAGCGCTGAGTGGGTATGTGTAAATTTGTAAAGCATTTGCATAGTATAAATGACTAGACATAATAATAGATTTAACTAAAATTAAGTATTAATTAAGTACTATATTATTTACTATTATTATTTTACTTTTAAATAATTTGTTTTCATACTAACATAGTTCTAAGTTTAATAATTACTAACAAATATAGATTGAATACTGAAATAAATTATATATTATTATAATTACAATGTCGAGTATATGT
This sequence comes from Tinea semifulvella, assembly GCA_910589645.1. Taxonomy (NCBI): domain Eukaryota; kingdom Metazoa; phylum Arthropoda; class Insecta; order Lepidoptera; family Tineidae; genus Tinea; species Tinea semifulvella. Next base: position 12,082,205 of record OU342584.1, on the reverse strand, counting down.
TATAAAATATAATCGTATATTTACGTTATTAAATTGTTACATTGCGTGTTATTACAAGCTTGGCTAACGATTCCACAAGTTAGTAATAATACAATTGATGGGTAATGTACGAGATTAGAAACACAATATTTATTTTATTATTTATTCGTCGACGTATCGTATCGACGGATTTAAGAAGAATCCTTTTTTTATAAACTATGGGTTAAGATCGTGATGATATACATGACTAAAATGTTTATTGTAACAAACCTGGAATAACGATTAACGATTGGTGCAACTCAGCCTAAGATACAAGTTTAATTTATTTTAGTTTAATTTATTTATTTTATAATAAATAAATCTTCTTTATTTTTAGGTCTTTTAGGTTAGGTTGTATCAAAACGAAGTCTCTCTAATTGCAACAATTAAAGTTCAAAATTATGTCCGTACCTTCAAAATAAAATTAATACAGATATAGTGCATAATGTATTCGGGAAAACTCGGGTTTAATCGTAATATGTCGGCACCCGAAGTGTCAATCAAATATTGTATTAAAAGAGTGACATTTTCATATCCATTATAACTCCACCAACTTCCATATCAACTTTATTGTTTAGTGTCAAATATCAAAAATACGATGGAAAACGATTATGCACTACTAATGCAAGATTAATGATTTGGATGGCATCTTAAATAGTCATTACATTACAGTCTAAGCAGCCTAGCTTTCTCTTTGCATTATTATTAAAATTATATAAATATACATTAACTTAGTAACGCTAAATATCCACCTATCTATCTAAAAATTGCACGCAGGAATTTTATTGCTCACATTTGTAATTATTAGGTATGTACACTAACCGCTAGCTTCGGTTTCGATGATTATATTAATGTAGTAGTAGTACTCGTACGTTAAACATGTCAAAAGATAATGATGCATTCGCCGGATTCAGCTCTGCAAAAAGTTATCTAATTCTTAAAGTCTTACTAACAATATCGTTAATAGAAAAATCTGGCGACCGAGACGATACTACCAGCGCTTCAAGATTGCCTTGATTGGCGAAAGAACATACACTAGGTAAAAGTAACATCAGGCGACCAAAACGTGATACACATTTTCCAGCACAATGTTCCTGTAATAGTATGAGGATCTCTTCTTGATTTATTTCAATGTGGCTTGTAGTAATATCTAAACCATCTGTGAAAAAAAAAACTTTAAATTTTAATTGTGAGGATTAAGCGTTTTAAACCTATTCATTGTATTTTTTTTTCATTCATTACAGCCCCTAGAACACAGCGTTCTAGACCTCCACTGCTGGAGATGGGCCTTCTAGATCATATATCTGGAGAATTTGGCCTACACTCGCCACGCTGGCCAGACGGCTTGGCGAGGATATGATGTCAATTTTTCATGACAATTCATTAACGATTCCACAAGTTGGTATTAGTGGAACCGGGACCGACGGCTTAACGTGCTCTCCGAGGCACGGGAACGGTGGTGTTGTTAATCTATGACAAATGTACGTAAGAATAGTGCATTTCTCATTGGTAAATGCCGGGTGGGTTTGAACCGACCTTTGTAGGATTCAAGGAACGCGTTCTTACAACCGAGCCACGACCGCGCCTTTCATTGAATATTCATCGTTTATTCTGTGTTATTTCGTACTAAGAGCTTATCTTCAGTTTAATGATAAAAGCCTACGGGGCAGAGTCTACACACCTGATAATGTTTCAACAAATAGGTACTCATAATGCCACTCTTAAAATGGGAGTTAAATATAACAATCTCAATCTATTAATATATAATTGAGGACCTTGCAGCAAAAGAGAGGCAAGTCTAAATATTAAAAAAGTCAGTTTTTGAGAAAATAGGTATTAAGAAATAATTGTTTGATGGTATAATATAATCTCGTTTCATCAAATTATAGCCCATATTTTTATTTAAATCGTAGACCAGTGCATACATACATATATCGCCGTGTTAAAACCAACTAAGTAAGCCATTTTTGCACCAAAATATTATGCACATTTAATTACTTTATAATTTGCGTTTTCAGTTAAAACCGTTCGTTTAGGTAATTGCTTTTAAGACTCACTATTTTCGTAACTAAGCGTCACAGTGCTTAGTCGATTTTATCCCTTGAAAAAGCTGATTTTTTTAAAGCGAATTATTAAAAGTGAATATACTAAAAAAAAGTGGCAGTTGGTTTTCGCTCTAACCCAGCGATATATCTACACGCCACCTCTCTAATCGAGGCGTAAATTCAAATTTTGGATCTGTCCCCCTTTTGCTGCAGGGTCCTCAATTATGACAATTGATTGATATCTTTACTGACTTAGTTAATATAAACTTTAATTAAATACAGAATAATGATAAATTAACTTAAAAAATAAACATAGATAGGTACCTGTGCGAAATACTAACGCAGCTTTTAACCAGTTGAACTCTGCTTGGTCTATTTTGTGATGGTTCAGACTTTTTAGAAGTTGAATTAGTTTTTTGGCAATTTCTCTTACCGATAATTTGGCAGTGGACTCGATACAACTAACTCCTGAAATTATTTATTAATTAATATATTTTTTACATCTTATTATCTAATTCATCTTATTAACCTAACTAAACCTAATAAAAAAACTATAAATAAATAATGTCCTTAAGAGACGATTCATCAGAGATAATCCCGAGAAGACTGGCAACAATTCCCCTCTGTATAGCTAGGCTAATACGTTAGCCGAAATAATTGCCAGCCTTCCTGTCTCCAGATTTCTCTGTCAGCCGCTTCGACAACTCCTTGGCCAGACGCTTGACTAAGGGTCCCCATGGTCCCAGCGTAAACTCATAACCTGTACCGAGGTTGGCGTATTTGCGCAGCTTGAGGTTCTCAGCAGAAACTGCCGCACTCTCCGCGCTGAATGAAGTTGCCTGGATGTGCGATGGGACTAATGTGTCTACACATGTGAGTCATCGCTCCGCGCAATCCCAGAGGGTTCTAGGATAGTTTTTACATTTGAATTACATAAAAATAAGACTTGGCTTAAATAAAACTTTTGTTGTTAAACTATTGCTTTTTAAAACTACTCGTATGTCTGACCCCCAGTTTACGAAAAGATGATTAAAATAATCTAAGTTTAACCTTTTGTCACAAATTAATCATAATTTATAAAACTGGCGGTGAGTTGATATATTTATTATTTACCTTCTTCTAAATTAGTGTACCATTGCGCAGCTGTTAATATATATAATTCTTTCCAACTATTGCGAATTAAAATTTCTTGTTCCTGAAGTTTGAGTTGAGCAAACGACGGCAACGACTGTGCCCATTTGATTGACATAACCAATATCTGGGTAGTTATATCCGAATTTTGATCATCCATAAATAAATCCAAAGAATTGTCAAACATTTCACTTCTTGATATCTGTCTTTCTCCGTTAATTACGTGGGTTTCTGTTATTTTCTGCTTCTCCCTTAAATATTCCCGATAAATGCTCTTATTGACTTTGATGGAATCGAGTTTAAAGTTGGAATCCGCAGTCTTTGGTACCAAGTTGAGAAAAGGGGCATCCAAAGCACCGAGTCCTTTTAATTTGGCATCTGTATACAAGAATTAGATTTATTTCTATTGTATTTGTTCGTCTACAAACTAAAAATTAAAAAAAATAGGGCTCGAACTAAAACGAAATAATTATCTCAATACACACTTTCGCAATAGCAGCAAGCATTACCAATTCGCTGTAAGTATCCGCTAGTAGGTATATGGTATATTTATGGTAATAATAAGTTAGTATAAATGCAATAATATAAAGTTACGTCATAGAGAACGAATGAATGAATATAAAATTAACCTTCCAGTTTTCTGTCACCAAAGTCATCGTTTTTTAACGCTTCTTCTGAGCTTGTGACTTCATCGTCAGTACCTTTATCAGGTGGTTTGGAGTTAATTTGATTGTTCAGTATATACTCGTAATTTTCTTTAGACATCGCATTCGAGTCATCTCTTCTAACAGCATCAGCATCTACACAATTTTAGATAGGTATTTAACAAAAAAGTTTACACTTATATTTTTTACATTATTATTAATTTAAATTGTTTATCTATTCGAGTAATATTTATAACATATTTACGTTTTAAATATTCTGTTACAGATGGTGAATCGGCAGAAGCGACGGCTGGCGGGTAAAAGATATTTGTCGGGAAGTATCCAGGATAAGGTATAGAATAGTGTAAAGAGGTAGGAAGGAACGGTATTTTAAATGGACTGAGTCCACTTAAGTTTCCTACTTGAGGGTTTAGAAGTGGACTCAGCTGTGGAAACTCGGCAGAAATAGAATCCGGAAGTCTGGGAAAGTCTTGAAAGTGGGACTCGAGAAAGTTGTGCGGAGTGGAAGTTAAGGGGTCCGTTGGCGACGACAGTCTGCCATATTGTGGAAAAGGAGGAAATGATGAGAAAGGGATATGTGGCCGGGTCTGGGAAAAGAAGTTTGCTTGTCTGCTGAAGCTGTATCCCAGTTTGTGAAGTGCTATTTGATGATGTGACATTAAACCGGGACGCGGAGCTCGTTCATGTTGAACAGCTGAAAATAAATATCATGTTATGAAGTATAAAGTAAAGTATCATCACGACTGTTTCCCTTTCGGGGTAGTCAGAAACTATGCTTATAAATAAGCGGATTCACATTTAGCCAACTTTACTATAGGCCAATCATGACAAGTGGCAAGCTCGTCGATGTCTCAAGCGTACCAAACTCGAGAAATAACAAAGAAATCAAATATTAATTAAATTTATTAATTCACATTAACAATAATATTTATGTGTCCCGACCAGGAATCGAACCCGGTACCTCCGAGTCTAAATCCACGGACTTAACCGCTAGACCACGGAGGCAGTTATAAATATACGATATAAAATTAATATTAATGCTACAGATACGGATATATGTCCTGTCCGCGTGGAATGGTGACAAGAATGCTGGCTGCATTTAACCGCTGAATTGCAATACTGATTCTTTCGGCGTAATAAATTAAATAAACTATTATGTCTCGACCAGGAATCGAACCCGTTACTTCAGAGTCTAAATCTACGGTCGTGGTCTACCTACACTGCTAGACCACGAAGGTAGATATAAAAATCTGTTATAATCTCCAAATTTCAGAACTTCGAAAATGTGTTCTTGTCGGTTAGGTGTAGTGGCCGTAACAACCGCCTAACTGCACTCCTGTAAGTGTAGCGCAAAGTGTTATCTAAACCACTTACATATCAAGGAAGGGGAGCCTCTGTCGATGTTGGGGAGAACGATCAATTTTATATGTAAATAAATATCTGTGTGAACAGCGTCTGGTGCAAATGTCAATCGCAGTAGCGTTCCGCCCACACTCGAGCTTTTAGAAATTCAAAGAGATATACCCTTATCAATAATAAAATAAATAATAACAGACACGCAAAGTGAGAAGTCGCATACGTATTATTGTGTATATTTAATGAACCTACTATTCACACAGTAATTGTAGCTGTTCGTATAACGTAATATTAACCCTTAAGCAAGTACGGTGATTAATTAGAATAATGAAACCCAAGATTTAAAAGAAAAAAAATATTATATCAAAACATCAGTTAAATAAAAAACTATAAATAGCCGAAAGTATAATCTCGTATATAAAGAACCCTCTGGGAGACCAAGATACCCGGCGGCATGATTGTTGGGCTGTGGAAACTTGGCATTAGCTGGTCACACATCTCACATCCAGGCAATATCATCCAGCGCGGAGAGTGCGGCGGTTTCTGCTAAGAACCTCAAGCTGCGCAAATACGCCAACTTCGGTACAGGTTAGGAGTTTGGGATCGAGACGATGAGACCATGGGGAGCCTCAGCCAAGTGTCAACAAAGGTTTTCCAAACGGCTGACGGAGAAATCTGGAGAGAGGAAAGCTGGCAATTATTTCTGTCAACGTATTATACCTCGTATTTATTTAAGTCTATAAGCTGACACGGCCTTCTAACAGTCACTTATTAATTTTAACTACCTAGTTTTAAGCAAAAAATTGTTTATAACAACGGTCTTTTCGTTAAAAATAATGGTATAGCTGATATGATGGGTCCACCTATAGTAGCTGCTGGTTATTTTATAATCGAAATAATAGTAAACTATGAAAACTCGTAGTGACAATATCCAAGTGTTGTGCTAACCAAAAGAAAATAAATGATTTGATTTGATATCTCTATTTACGGAAACCTATTACAAGGATTTGTGACAAGTTATTATTTATATTTTTTAATTTGCAAGTGGAAGACCAGTACCTTATCAGATTCCAGTGACATATTAATGTTTAATCTGTCTAAGAAAGAATCTGCAAGCAGAAATCAGTTACATGAAATATAGCATAAATCTATATCTATATATATAAAAATGTTTTTCTGTGTGTATGTATGTTTCCTATGCATTTCAAAACTGCTTGACCGATCGGGATGAGACTTTGGGAATATGTTGTGTGAACATCGGCGAAGCTTAATAGTACTACTGTGGCGCGCATCAGCGCTGATTTGTGATGCATACCGACCGAGGGTACATTCATTGACTGTAGCGTGTATAGCGTGTATAGCGGAATCCTACCAGGTATGTCAGAATTATGATAGGCCACTTGTCCGTGCGCAACTCGAAAGCCGACAAAACGCAAAACCTCTGCTAATTTACAAACAATAAGTTGAACGTGTTCGGTAGAGGTCCCAGACCCCTACAGCAGCACCCGATCACGGACCTAACGCATGTGCTAGCCATTTCCCCGAACAACCAGGCCTTTGGGGTGCGTACCGGGACTTGACACCTGACCTTTTAAGAAAGGGACGACTACACCATAAGTACCTAAACACTAAAACGAATTTCGAGATATACACAAGCATCAACATAACAATAAATTATAAGTACCTACTATGTTATTTTAATATTTTTAATGCGATTTAAAAAGTATGAAACATTATATCCGCTTGTTGTTTACGGGTTGAGGCATTTATAACCTCGTAAACCTACATTCTTGCAATATTGTGTGTTACAGGACAAAGTACGTAAGTTTCTTTGAAATTACAAGCACAAAGCAAGTGTCAGTTATTAACAAAAACCACACATTAAAAAAAGGCTTGTTAATTATTAAACATCCGTTGCGCACGAGGTCAATAAATAAGTGGTCTGTTCTTAAAAATATAATAGCTCATCGAAATAAAAGGACAACTTACTTATTACGAGGGGTTCTGAACCGACAATTTACTTAGTCTTATCCAACACAATGTATTTTCCTAAAATACGAGTATGTAAAACGTACCTAAAGTTTAAGATATTCGACAGATAAATAGGTCTCGTCAAACTTGAGGTCAAGCTTTCATCCTTTCGTGATTTCATATTTGGTAAAAAGAGACAACTTTACAAGTTTGACATCGATATTAATATATTTATTAATACGGGCCTAAGAGAGAACTTTGCCTAGCATAATAATATGCTTCAATACTGTCCCTAAAACACATTCGTAGACCTCTACTTATTTTTTTTTTTGAGAAATTGGCCAGACGAGTTGGCAAGGGTTTCATGTAGATCTTTTTATCAATACCAAAAAGTGTATCCGGGACCGCCGGCTTATCGTGCTTTCTGAGGCATGTTGTAAAAGAAGATGTGACCTTGGGCCCACCTGATGGTAAGTGGCACGCAAGGTCCATGAATGTTAACAACTGATGTCAGACACTCATAACTTCCATCAGTCCCTAACACTATGCCGGCTTGACTAGATGCTTTTTCACACTTCGCTTGAAGGACTCCAAGGAAAGTGGAAACACAGAGGCTGGGAGAGCATTCCACATCTTTATCGTACGACATATGTATGAGTCGCCATATTTATACGTACGCAGGGATGGTGACTACGGTATGTGGGTGCATATTCTGACCTGTGCGTGTGGTTCGGTTGCGGAATGCTCGTGTCTCGGGCTTGCGACTGATTATAGACTGGTTTATTTTTTTTATTGATCAACAAGACTCAGCAGCCACTGTTCTGCTCTTCTCCTACCCAACCAAATACTGTATGATTTCGTTAATGTCGTCTTGGAAGTACATACATTATTGTAAGATTAGGCCCAATTCATACAATAAATTATTATTACAAAAAAGTAAACTATTGATATTATAAAAAAATATGACAAATGTAGTTACATAAAAAAATGGCTGGCCAAAAGTTGGTATTAGAGGAACCGGGACCGAGCGAAGGCTTATCGTGCTCTCCGGAACAAAAGGCTTTCCTCAAACTATACATAGTCATTTGAAAATATGAAGAAACCACTGTCAAATCATTGTGGTACAAATAATAAAAATGGAACTCTTTGTAGGGAATATTAGATTTAAATTGGAACTACGACTAGTGACCCTCTTTGAGCGATACTTAAGTGTTCGTGAGAACAAGCCATGTGGTAGACTGGAGGCATATTACTGCTCTATCATTTCCTGGATAAGTATCTAGACCTGACAATTTTACTTTGTAGTTCTTATGTTGCTTTACTCATTATAAAATAAAATATTAAAATGTTATAATGATTTGCCCTAAAGGGTTTTTCCTTTAGTAATTCCAGTAATTATGGTAACCCCTGATTTTGTAGGATTTTTGCATAGAAACTTGGTCTTGAAACTTTAAAGAACAAATGATTTAATTATTTTTTTAAAATCAATCGAAATTAAACTTTATTATACAAGAAATAGAGTTCAGAATTATTTCTTAGGAAATACAGGGGATGGAACGTTGTTAAAGTAATGATAAAATAACTGGTAAGAAAGATACATTGGCCGAAGCTAAACTGTTATATATTCCGCCTTCTGTTATTAGGAAATTTTAACATTATTTAAAATTATAAGCTTTGCAAGTTAGAGCAATTTGTCAACGTATGTCTTGTTATTGAGTTTTTGATTGGATATACTCGTAGGTATCAAAAGAATTCAATGTTTTAAAAGATATAATATGCGCCAACTTTAGAGTTTTTAAATTTTAGGTGTTAAAATTTCAAAAACTTTTTAATTTATCGGACCTATCTTGGTATTTATTTAAGTTAATGTTTAGTCATGTCTATCAATAAATTGACAAAAAAAACAGTTTATATTAAGTTTTTATGACTGCAACTCCAATAAGTCGTAAAAAGATATAATAGTATTTTACAAATAAACATTTTTTTTACCAAATATTGTGTCTACTTATATCATTTATATTATATATCTCAGTTACAGTTAACTTCCTACCCTAATATTATTCTAAACGGTTTAAATAATTTTAGAATAAATCTAAATCTTATGTTCAAGCCTTGTGGTAAATAGTGAGGATACTAAGAGACTTGTTTGCGGGCGCGCCCTATAATTTTTGCCTTCCTCGCTATTTATTTCACACTTGTTTGGCAAACACTTGAGATGTCTCCTAATGGAAAAGACATGCTACGTGGAAAGAGCCTCGGATAAATACTTTATTGATACAACCATCAGATCTGTCTGCTTCGTTGATTTATATTATTTATTAGCTTCAATTTGAGTAAAACTTGAAAAAGTAGTACTTAATCATCATCACAGCTCCAATTCTTCCAGTAGCTGGTATATAAGCTTATAGTTATTTAATTTTATTTTAGTAGTTTGTAGTTATTATTTTAAACATTTGTGATTCCTGTAGGTAATTATATAGGTACGAGTAATAATCAATTATAAATAAATGTAATCAAGTTATTGAATCGAGTAAAAAAAACATACATTCGAGCTGCCAATTTGTAATAAAGTTACGTCGTTTCGCGCCTGTCAAAAATCCCATAACTTCCATATTCTTAATTTTGGTAAATTATTTTAGTAATTCCTCGCCAAGCCGTCTGGCCAGCGTGGCGAGTGTAGGCCAAATTCTCCAGTTCTGGAAGGCTCATCTCCAGCAGTGGAGGTCTAGGACGCTGTGTTCTAGGGGCTGTAATGAATGAATGAATGAATTTTAGTAATAAACTAAACCTAGTAAACATTTAACTACATAATATTGCCATTATATTATTATTATTATGTCTTCAGACCTTCAACCGTCAGCCGCTTTCACGACTCCCCGTGAACCCATCGTATTGATTTGAAACGGCGCAAATTGATTCTGGATTAAAATAGAGTTTGTACGTGCAATTTTCAAAATGTTGAATTTCTCTCGCCACCGCAGCCTGGCCAGACGGGTGCGTTAGGGTCTTATTAATGTAATTGACGTATCTATACAATTTGGTATATTAATGCTTTCCGAAGAAATAGGAATGGTTGGAAGATAACTTTGGATGAGGCGTCGTTTTAATTAAACGCGACGAGATTAATTGAGAATTGAATTTTTTTTTTAAAACGAACACCATTTCTTTAAATCTCGTACATGAAACTCGTGCGAATCTGCGATGATCACGTAGTCGCGTTTGATTAGGGCGATGACTCCTGAAGGACAGGATTTCATCAAAATCAAAGTACACTTACCATCCTTTTTCATGTTCACTCTCAGGCATTTAGAGAAACGACAAGCCTGGCATTGATTTCTTCTAGTTATATCAACAATACACCGGTTGTTCTCTTTGCACACATAATCTAGATTCCTGTAAACAGTTTTATAATTAATCCAAACATAAATAAACGTACGTAAGCATAAATAAACAGAAATGCATACATACATACACATCTTCTGAGTCTGAGACTGAGTGCCACTTGTCACGATCACGACATACCTCTTTCGCTTTTTCGACATTCATCAACCTCTACATACATGCCCTTTTGTTTCGATGCCATTATAATGCACCTTCAGCTATTGTTTTATTTATTTGATCGTAATATGTGGGTATATGTGTGTCTTGGTCTGCCAGGGCTTCTTTTACCCACAACTTTCGCATTATATATCTGGTTCGTCAATCTCTCTTCACTCATCCTTTCGACATGCCCGAACCATCGGAGCATGCCTTTCCTTATTTTTGTCCCTATGCTTTCTTTCATACCTACCCTTTTGCGTATTTCGTCATTACGTATGCGGTCCCATCAAAGTGACGCCGCATATCCGATGTAACGACCTCATTTCTACTGCATTAACTCTACTCTCATGCTTATTCTGACATATCCACGTCTCGCTTCCATACATAAGATGATAGAGCAATAAATCAATAGAGTAGAAGCAATTATACCTGCTACCAGGTTTTACTGTGAACAATATTGAACCCTTTCTATCTGTCTTTAGTTTTGCTTAGAATTTCAAACATTGACATACGTTCCATACAACAAGCATCAAAATGAGTACTCTAGTAAGCAAAAACGTGTATTTTAACTTATAGATGAGAGATTGTGGGTGTTGACGAAGGAGACCATAAAAGTTTGTAATTTTATCACAAAATACTCGTAAAGCCTCGTAGACCTATATATTTTAAACAATGTCGTTATGAAAAAAAGCAAATGACTAGTTACCTTCTGATGCTTCTCTTAAAGAACCCTCTGCATCCGTCACAGGAAGGAACACCGTAGTGTTTGCCCGAAGCCTTGTCACCGCACACACGACAAAACGTTTCTGGTTTACCGTTTACGTCCATATTATCCACCTAGAAGCAACACTATCTTAAGGCTTATTCCAAGTACTAAGGGAGCGTGGTGGATTTTAAATTAACACACTTCATTATTTTATTAATCTCAGAGCCCTGACTTTCCACCCGCACTAGTGTTGGTGTGGAGAACCCGTCGAGCATCTCCGACACCGTGGGCTTTCTTGCGCTAAAAGTGCTCGCCGCATTCCTCGGCACGCGGCTATCATCCGAAGCGCTTTTATCACTGCGGGAGTACCCGCGATCGTAGAACTCTCTGGGATTGTGCGGAGCGATGGCAAGAGACCCGACAGCATGACCGTACATCCGGCACATCCAGACGACTTCATCAAGCGTGGGAAGTACGGCGGTTTCTGCTGAGAATCTCAAGCTGCGCAAATATGTACGTCGACCTCGGTACAGGTTAAGATGGGACCATGGCGACAATAAGCCAAGCGTCTGGCTAAGGAGTTATCTAAACGGCTAACGGAAAGGCTTGGAGACAGAAAAGCTGGCAATTTTATCTACAAAAGTATTAGCCTAGCTATACAGAGGGGAAATGTTGCCAGTCTCCTTGGGACTATCCCTAAAGGGTCGTCTTTATATATATTTATTTATAGTTTATTTTTATTAGCTTATATTTAATTTTTACATTTTAATATATATATATATAAATGTAAACTTGTCATTAACTATTTGAATTATTTTAAATGTTTTTACTATTGTTAGTGGAAGATTAACAGTCAGTTGCAAAAAGGCTGTTTATCTTTTGAGATGTACCAAAACTACTAAACTGTTAGCAGAGACCTAACAGCTTACACTTTGTAATGGTTTAATATTTAAGGTTAAATATTTAAAATTCAAGCAGATGTATTACACTATTATCAAAAAAAAAAAATAATCATCTAGGTACAATCGGTAATCAAAAAATGTGCAAATGTCTCTTACACTACCCTATTCTGAATTTTTATGCAGTAAACTTGAAAAGAATTTGTCGCGTCACTTTCCGATACGTATTAAAAATCGATACATTATTCAAATACGAGGGTCTAACGCGTTAAAAAAGTGCAAATAAGATCAACCCTATGGCACACGTGCGCCTAACAATTTGATAACAATCTCTGGTGATGTGTAACATCTTGTTTGTAAACTTGCTAACTTACAAGTACTAAAAGAAAAGTATCATTACGACCGTAATTTATTCGGGTTAGAAACTTTGCTTACAAAATATTTTGACCACAAAATGAAGTCAAAAAATATTATGTTCGCACAGAAGAAATTATCAGGAACGCATTTAAGACTCAGCTTTACGCAGTGCAAGTTGGTACGAGAGGAATTCCAGCCTACTGTCACTATATTTATGGAACGAGCTTCCGAGACGGTATTAACGGAATCAACAGTATTTGATTGGGCAGGGAGAGGAGCAGAATGGTGGATCGTAAACTTATTGTTCAGCAATTAAAAAAGGAACTGGTCTATCGAGTAAGTTTAGACGCGTAGGTATTATAGTTTTAAATCTGTGATTATTCACGACTTTGCTACGTTAGAGGCTAAAGTTATAAGTTATGGTAAACTAAATGTAAATCCACTTCTTTAAAAGTTTTTTGTTTCTGACAATATCGCAAGGGAAACGATCGTCTTACTTTACATTATATTTTGTTTCCGACAAGCAACTAAAGTTACGAGTACACGAAAATAACTAAATTAGGATTAGATCAGTGCTGTAGTTCAGGTTGCAGCAAGTTTCGGAAAACGTAAATGATGTAGGTACTTTTTTATTTTTACTTTGTGTGTTTATACAAGCTCGGGTATAATAGCGTACAATAGCGTATAATAGCGTAATTGTACATCGAAATATCAGATTCCTATAGATACAAGATACAAGCAAATCGGGATTGGATCATTAGTGTTTGGACTCCAAATTAAACGACCCTAGTCCCTGGTTAGAAACCTATGTAGATATTAATAAACAAAAATATAGGTAAATTCTTATACAATTTGGATAATCTATAACTATTTTATATGTCATTATCATCAATAACATGTCGAATGCCAACAACAATATTTTTTCCGGTCATTAACTTTATCATGTCATAATATCAAGTTTCGTTCGTGTCTAGTACTTTACGTAATGGTTTAAGCCACCTTATGCTAAATTTCCCACGACGCAAGATTTAGGGGGTTTGAACGACGGCGCGTGCCTGACTTTATTCTTTAGATGGTGGAATTTCAGCGTGACATGTGGCGACAATAAATTAAATTCATTATACCCACATTCTTATAATTAAGAGAGGTGGCCAAGTGGTTAAAGTTCTGACCTCCGACCCTAGGTACGGGTCTTGTAGCCATTTCTTGTCACCACGCTAGTTTACACATTTTCGTTTCAATATTGTGGTGGCTTTTGAAGTAAACACAACGGGACTGCCTACAAGGTCTTCTGACGACTCAGATATTATCATATATTATATATTAATAGATGTGCAATGTTTTCTTAGACTAATGTCTAACATATATTTGCTTATATGAAAGTAGGTTCCAATTTATTTTTAACTATATATTTAGAATTTAATTTCAAAACAGTATAAATAATTAAAACTACTTAAAAGTAAAAATTAATATAAATATAAACTAAACCTAACAAAAAATAAACTATGTATAAATAAAAAATGTCCTCTAGAGACGACCCTTCAGTGATAGTCCCAAGAAGACTGGCTTCATTTCCCCTCTGTATTGGTAAGCTAATACGTTTACAGGAATAATTACCAGCTTTCCTGTCTTCAGACTTTACCGTTAGCCGTTTGGACAACTCCTTGGCCAGACGCTAGTATCTCGTATACTTAGTCTATCTTAAAAATATTTGGGTCTATCCCTAAATAACTTAGAAGCTGAAGTGAATTTTTATGCTGGTGAAACGACCTAACTGGATTTCGGCAATATTTTACCTGAGCCATCAGATGGGAGCCAGGTCACATGTACTAGTATACAAAATAAATCTCGATTATAATATTGTTGAAAATATTTGCATTCCGGATAAAAACATAATTATAATATAAGAAAAACGTCGAGGCACAAGGCCACCACGGCCTTTCCTGCAGCAAGAGCACAGCATCCCAAGGCAAGCCAGCCTCAATGACGTCATTCGTCGGGCCCTTGTGTCTGTGGGTTCACCTGCCATATTAGAACCATGGTCCGCGGCGATGGCAAGCGGCCTGATGGAATGACGCTGGTTCCATGGAGGATAGGTTTGCCTTTAGTGTGGGATGCCACCTGTGTGTACACCCTGGCGCCTTCTTATTTATTCTTGACCTCTAAGGACCCAGGCGCATTACAAGCAGAGAACCTCAAACGGCGGAAATACACTCAGCTTATTGGGAGATGTGTTTTTGCACCGTTTGGAGTTGAAACTCTCAGGCAGTGGGGACTAAGTGTACATGAAATTTTCAAGGAGTTGTCAAAACAGCTCGTCAACACCTCGGGGACAAGAGGGCTGGGCAATATTTAGGCCAAAGGATCAGCATATTTAATTATTTTATTTATTTTATTTTAGTTTTTTTTTTAAATTATTATGTAGATTTTTTTATTTATTATTATTAGTAATTTATGTTTTTAATTTTAGTTTTTAGTTAAATTAATAATTTAGTTTTTTTTTAATTATTGTACCTACCTTACTTTCTTCGAATAAACAATATAAGAAAATAATGTTTTTAATAAAATGTTAGCACAAACCGGGATATGGGGCTTTGAGAGCTAAGGGAGCGTTGTAAATAGTTTACGACCTAAACGTACTGCTTTGAGACTTGCTCATTTTCCACATTTTATTCACTCGAACAGCTAAAACGAAAATGTACAATATAAACAGTTTAAAAAAGCATTCCAAACGCAATTATTGAATGTATGTAACCGATTTGAGAATTTGGTGGAAGCGGGACTGATGCGACGGCATATCGAGCTCTCCGAGGCCGGAAATGGTGGTGTTGTAGAGGGAAGACAAATTTCTTATCATTCATGAATGGTGTCTTGGCTTGCGACCGACTAAAGGCCGGCTTACAAAGTTTACGTCTTTTAATTGCAAAAAGACGCTCACCATCCACCATTCTGTATGATTCCGTTAATGCCCTCTTTCAAGCTCGTTCCATAAATGTATTGACGGCTACCTGCTTAGGCCCAATTCTTTCAGTAAGTGCAAACAAATGTACGTATACAAAGTGAAATTTTTTTATGTTAAAGCGCATTCTGAGCCTATAAGTACCAATTTTAAATGCTGTCATAATATTTGTAAAGTCTAACATTTGTCGATAAATATTGGTAATTAATAAGCAATAATTAGTAATGGTAGCAGACTGACGTTGGCATGTCCAATAATAATTGGTGGCCGGCTGGAGCTACTTGCTCGCCCGAACAATTACACCGTATGGCGACGTATAACATTTACCTACGTACAGTAACATATAAAGTGCACCACACACGATAAATATTGTAAATGTTAAATAATGTTGTCTGTGTATTTGTCTTGTTAGACGTCTAAAATTATGAACCAATTTTGATAAAATTTGACATAGATATATCTGGGAACGTTGGAACAGAAAATAGGCTATTGTGATATTAGTATACAATTAGATACTTCTATATTATTTTATGCGGTGGTGGCTCTTCTGTAAGAATGCTTTCCTTAAAAATCCTAAATAGTTCGGTTCGAGCCCCGGGATGCACCGATAAGAAATACGCTTTTCTTACATAGATTTACCACACCACCGTTCCCGTGCCTCGACCCCGGTATCACTAATACCAACTTGTGGATCCATCAATATTTTGTAATAAAAAAATGACGTCAGACCCTCTCCAACCCGTCTGGCTTGCGTGGCGAGCTTTGGCCAAAATCTCCAGATATATGTTCTGGAAGGCCCATCCCCAAAAGTGGAGGTCTAGGACGCGAGCTGTAACGTAATGTGATGTATTTTATTTTGTCGTGTGTGTTGCGCCTTAAGTTAGGTTTAAAAATATATATTTAAGTACTGTAGCGAATTTATTCATTTTCATTTATTTATTTCATTTTCATCATCACAATCACAGCCCTTAGAACACTGCTGGAGGTGGGAATTCCAGAATATATTTCTGATTAAGAATTTAGCCAATTAACTTAACTATATTATAAGTTGGTATTAGTACAACCGGGATCGACGGCTTAACGTGCTATCCGATGCACGAGAACGGTGGTGTTGTAAAGATGTATTTCTCATTAGTAGGTACATGACGGGGTTCGAACCAACCTTTATTGGATTATAATCCAAATAAGCCTTTCTAAAATCGGGCCGGCACCGCATGGTAATTTTATTTACTGTCGCGTGATAATTATATTTATTAGATAAATTAATTCTAATAATAATAGTTCATTTGGCGCTGTAGCGCTTTCTTATACTGAAGTTCGGGTAGCTTTTCCAGCGCTTTGAATTTTTGAAGACCGTCGAATTACCAAACGTCACTTAATATCTATTGTAAAAAAATCATACGACGTTAAGTACATTTGCCATAGATTTACAACACCACCGTTCCCGTGCCTCGGAGAGCACGTTAAGCCGTCGGTCCCGGTTCCACTAATACCAACTTGTGGAATCGTTAATAAATTGTCATAAAAAATTACATCAAATCCTCGCCAAGCCGTCTGGCTAGCGTGGCTAGTGTAGGCTTAATTCTCCAGATATATGTTCTGGAAGGCCTATCTCCAGCAGTGGAGGTCTGGGACGCTGTGTTCTAGGGGCTGTAATGATGATGAATGATGAATACTTTTTTGGGTTTGGTTAATGATCATTTTATTAATTACTTTACAAAAAGAAGAAAGACGAAATACCGTTGGCGTAGCTTTGAAACGATGTAAATGTTTTACTTCGCTCTTGCTTTCCTTGATGCAAGTCAAACGACTGTTTGCCCGGTGCATTGAAGTAACAATTTTCAATTGGTTTTAGTTCCTCCGTAGACAAGTTAGTTATCCGCCTCCGTGGTCTTGTGGTAAGAAACGTTGCCGTGAACTCGGGAGGTCGTGGGTTCGATTCCCACCGGGGGCAAGTTGTACACTGTATAATTTGTCTCGGTCTTATATGTATAATATGTATATATCTACAAAAAAAAGTATAATATGTAGTTTATCAACCATCTAGTTTCCGTAACACAAGCCTCGTAGCTTACCACGGAAATTAGATGGCGCTGTGTGACCTGCCTGGAAATATAAAAAAAAAATACTATGTAGACTGTACCGTGATCGGCATACACCTGCTATTATTATTATTTTCTTCTATTTTTTATTATGTAGTTACGAGATCACCACATGTTGGCAGTGCCGAGTGTTGATATCACTGTAATATGTTTAGCTTGTATTTTTTTTTGACATTATATATATATATATATTTAAGTAAAAAAAAAAAACCGAGTCAAACACGGCCCTTATTATAATGTCGATAGAAGAGTTTCCTTACAACTTGACCTTTTGTTTAGTAGCACGAGAATCCCAACTACATCGCTTTAGCTAATAACTTATGCATGCTACTTGTATCTGTAGCTCTAGCACGCAAAGCTCCGTTACGTTACTTCCGAGCTGCCAAACTGTGAAAAGTTCATATTGCTAATTTGCATTTCCGTTCCCGTTAAACCCATACTTCATATTTTCGATTCCATAACGATTTTTAATGCAATAATTGGTTAATAAACAGTAAGTATCATGTCGAATAGTTTTAAAAATGTATGCTCTCTATAATTTTAAAAAATACCGAGCCGACCATTATTTATAGCGGTGAAAAGTGTTAGGGTGGGTTGTACCAAAATAAATAATTTTAAAACTCAGTCGTTTGGGTTTAGAACTATCATATTGGGATTGTGTCAAAAAAAAAGTTAAAAACAATTTAATCATCAAAATTTACACTGCCCGAATGTTTAAAATATTTCATTGTGTCAGTCCTTCGTAAGCCCGAGGCCCGATTGACCTGGAACCCACACGGTGAATCCATGGATTCATGCACGATTTGTTGGTAAATAGTGCATAGGTATATTTAACGTGGATCGGGTTGTTGTAACGTGGGAATACCTACCACACTAGGGCTGAGCTGTATCAAAATGAATCTGTAATTGTAAAGATTAAAGTTAAAATGGCGTCAAATGTATGACTTCTATTTTAACGTCAGCGTATCATAAATACGTCAGAAGAGATGTCAAGTTTGGTGTAACAGCCTTACGACCGATATCACATAAACCTTTCGCTTTGGTATTTTTGAACATTTGTATGGAGTAAATTATAAAATAGTTTTTTTTTAATGTTTTTTTAAATCATATTTTGATAGTTACTGCATGTTACTGAGTCTTAAAACCTTGGTAAATTCAACTTAATGCCAATAAAGTTAACACGACCCCAAAGTAGGTACTTATATGTTGTCATATGGCCTGTAGAATTTTGTTTTGCCCTTTACCCTCGACACGCAATTTTAACTCTAACCCCACCAGTAATATTCAAATTAAGTAATAATTACTATAATACGTAATAATGACCTTGATTTTATTAAAACAAAATTCATAGCTCGGAAGTAAAACTTTACGTACCTAACGGAGTTTTAGCGTGTTATTAAGTAAAAATATTTTATTTAAATGAAGTAAGATGCCATTGATTATTAAAAAACATTTTTTTTTTTTAACTTAAATAATAAACTTTTAAAACATATTAATTACTATTAATAAAAAAACAAATAATTAAAAAAAAATTTAATACAACTAAAAAATAAACCAAAAATAAAATAAAATAAAGGAAAAACAAAACAAAATAAAATTAAAAATATTATAAATAACAAAAATGCTAAAATCGCTGCCAATCGGCAAGAATACTGGCACGTTGAATGACAATGCTGATAAAAAATAATTTAAAAAAATATTAACTTTTATATTTATAAGCATGACTTTTTGGTTAGTAAAAATTAGCACTAATAAACTAAATGAGACTTGATTTGTGCTATCCATCCCGTTGAACGCCAACGACAGGGCTACCCAACGTAACTCTAAAATACGCTGAAATGGCCGCAAAACCCCAAACGATATCGCACGGGATCCAGTCTCAAACTACTATGTCTTGCCCGCTGCAAGACCAGCGCGTTCCGAAGTGTTTTAGGTATCTATGCTGCTACAGAAAATTGGAACAAGTTGCGACATCCCGTCTGTGGTTGCTTTTTAAAATAAACATTAAATGGTCTTGTTAGCATCTCAACTGCTACTGTAGCGATATACCTACATTATTTTATAGTTTTCGTTATACTTATGTAAATTTAATAACGAATTTTATTTTATTCACTTATATAAATATTATATATATTGTACTACTTACATCATTATTGTACATATGTATTCATTATTTGATATATGTATTTATATAAAATCAAATTACCAACTACTTAATAGTGTAATAAATAAATAATAAATTAAATAGAAAGCTAAAATCTAAAATAAATAATAAAATAAAAAAAAAACAAATTAAATTTAAAATAGAATTACAATATTAAATAATTCAAAAGATAACCTAAATAAACAAAAAAATTAAATAAACTACACTACAAATAAAATAAAAAAAGTTGAATATATGTAGATGAAAAAGATCATCGTAAATCACCACTTCATCCCATTTGCAGTCGAAACGATGGGTTCGTGGTCCGAGGATGCTCTGGCGTTCTCTCGTGAGCTTGGGGAAAAACTCCGATTCACACAATGGCCAAAGTGCCAGATTCTTTCTCCTGAGGTCTTAACGAGCTGTTTTGTTAACACTTAAAAACATCCTGTCCACTTGGTCCCCACGGCCCATACTTTTTTTTTTGTTGAATTTATATTTTTAATGGCGTATGTGTTTCTATACCAAATTCTTGACAAATTTATATAATATGGGATTAGCTGAAAATCAGCGATGTGTGCGCTCAATGCTAAGCGGATTCCCTATATGTCATGAAACACTTTTGATTTGGAGTCACAACATTTTTGTGTATTTGACAAATAAAATATTTTTCTTTCTTTCTTTATTTCATATGTGTAAATTTTTCCCATCTGACCCGTTCGCGTTGACGAGACAAAGGCGCCCGATGGTACCGAGTCGAACCGCGGGATTTTTTTTTGGTTTCAAAGAAAAGCGTTCTACAACGGGACCACACGGCACACCGCCACACTGCCGGGCTAGACGGTTTGGGGAGGATATGATGTTAATTTTTAATGATTCCACTACTAAATGAATATATTTATTCGACGGAATATAATTAAAACTACTTAAAGAGTAAAAATTAAATATAAACTAAACTTAATAAAAAATAAACTATAAATAAAAAGTGTCCTCTAGAGACGAACCTTCAGGGATAGTCCCAAGTCCCAAGGCTAATACGTTGGCAGAAATAATTGCCAGCCTTTCTGTCTCCAGACTTTTCCGTTAGCCGTTTGGACAACTCCTTGCCAGACGTTTGGCTGAGTGATTCCATAAGTTAGTATTAGTCGGCTTAACGTTCTCCCCGAATCACGGGACTGCGGAGTTTTTTTATAATTGTTTGTTCTAGCTTATAGTATGACAATGCCTCTTTACAGCAGCTATTATCTAATGCCTATATACAGCAGCTGTTATCTTAACTGACATTGACATTTATATTCTTATAATTGTGTCTGTCTTAGCTTATAGTGTGACAATGCCTATCTACAGCAGCTATAATATTAAGCGTTATTCTGTATTTATAATTTTATTGTTTCTCTTTCCAAATTATGGTAATCATGTACTGCTCCAGATTCACCAATATGTACTATAAAATTATATCGTTTTATATCAATATTGTAAAAATTGACGTGTAAAAGTGTAGAATACGAATTGAATTGAAATAATCTATGACAAATGTTTTAGTGAAAATCGGAACCTACATTTCTTTTAAATAAATTGCTACTCGTTTCTTTTTGTTTTTCAACTAATAGTAGTGCTATATATAATGGGAGTGCTTTATGCCGCTAGACCTTTTCTGACAGGCAACCTTAGGGACAATAAAGAGCATATTCAGATCGACGTAGTAAGACGTATTATTAAGACAAGCATGCTCTTACGGTAAAGGAAAACATCGTGTGGAACCGCTTGCGAAAGTCTATATAAATTAACGCACTATTAAAAATTGGTAATAAAGCACGTACTTGTACTTAAAGATCAATGCAAAGTGGCAACCAATCAACTAGCGTAGATACGACAAAATCCTAAAAATGATGTTTTTTTCCGAATCTGAATGTTAGTGAATTAACGAGACCGTATGACGGATTTTTAACTATAAAAAAATAAAACTTACTGGCTAAAATAATTAGGTTTGAAAAACGAACACACTTTCTGTGCAATAATGGATAATTTATTGAATTGTTACTCTTGTTTGTCTTGCGGTCGCATTGTATTTGAAGCGGCCGTCGCTACAGTATGGCAGATCAGACAAATATTTTAAAACTACTAAAGTAATAATTTATTTATTTGAAAAAATAAAATAATAATAATAACTTAATATAAATAAATTTATATACAAACTAAACCTAATAAAAATAAAAAGTATTTATAATTAAAAAATGAAATAAAAGGCTGGCAACATTTCCTCTCTGTGTTTCTGCTCCGGCTAATACGTTGGCGGAAATTATTGCCAGCTTTCTTCGTCAGCCGTTTGGACATCTCCTTGGCCAGACGTTTAGCTGAGGGTCCCCATTATCTCGCCCCAAACGTCTCGAACTCGTAACCTAGGTTGTTTTGTTTTTCGCAGTAAACGCGCTGGACGAGATCGCCTGGATGTGGGTTGTGGCTAATGTAACTCCTAGTACGCTGGCAAATTCTTATAAGAAATATCTTAAAGTTCTTTCGTATGTTGAATAAAATTACTTATTCACCTTGCATATTGTAGACTTAAGTATTGTGTTAAAATCAAACGTAATATTCCTGAAAATGTGTTATATCATAAGGGAACACTTTTATTGGGTAAATCTTTAATCCCTGGTAGAAAATGACAATAAGATTTACATAAATCCAACGACAATAAAAATGTAATAGTATCGAATAGTGGATAAATAACTATAAAGCGAAAATTCTTATATTAAAGACCTACCGAGGAGTAAATCCATAGCCTAAATAACTAATATTGGGAATAGTGTTGTCCAAAACAAGACCGGCCAAGTTAAGAACAGCTGGTCTTGGTCTTGTTCTTGCACTCCTAATCTTGGTATTGGTATTGGTTTTGTGCAAGAGACTCGCAAGACTCTTGCAAGAATCTTGCTCTGACTGAAAATATTCATTTGTTTCTAATTGTAGTAAGGAAATCTTGTAAGACTTTAATGTCTGTCCGCAAACTAGTGTCTCGAGAACTACTGGTCTGACTTGAAATTTGGAATGGTTGACCAACTTGTATCCAAAAATATTTCAGAGCTAGATATTTGAAATTATCTACTATAATCTATATTTCTATAGAAAACTATATCGAAATTTTACATTGAACAGAGAATACATGATGGGCCTTCCAGAACTGGAGAATTTGGCCTACACTCGCCACGCCTGGCCAGACGGCGTGGACAGACACTAAACAGTTACAATTAAAAAAAAATAATGTTACCATATTTATCAAAATTATGATAAAGTGTCTAAGCAGGAGTCTTTTGAGGCTCTTGCGCAAGAAGAAGACCAATACTTGGTTTAGTCTTGGTCTTGCTAACATATCGGTAGTCTTGGTCTTTGTAAAAAATAAAGACCAAGACCAAGATTGGGCAACACTAATTGGGAATAGTATTTAATAGAACAGATGACCGAACTAAGCATTTTTAATTTAACACGTGAACCAGGTGTACCTGAAGACGACCCTCTAGAAGTCCTACTTTTGACTAGATCACGTTGCAAGGTTTACGCGATTTTCAGGAGAGTTTTCTCTAGTCCTTCGAAGTGAGGGAATGTACTATATTTTTTTATTAGGAGTTCTAAATTCCTAAAGTTTTGATCATTAGAGTCGCCGTGTAACTTTATGAGAACAAGATGAAGGAGAGAAGATGCTTCTATATTGATGCCGATTACTTTGGTATGGTATGTTGTAATTTATATTTTTGTCTCTATGCTTTTATTTTTTTAAAACGTTTGATTAACCTTGTAATTATCACCTAAGTGCAGTGCAGTGCAATCTGAACTATGAGCATTGCAAGAAAATACTGTAATACCAGAATCTGATTGATTAACAGCTTCATGATCACGCATTTAATGACTTCTTGTTCACATTCTTACAAGATGATTCGCCTTTACGACAAATGTAGGTAATAATTTTATGCTTTAAAAGGGCTTATCCCTTTTTGCATCATTGCACAATACAGTTTTTAAGATTTGTGTGCTTTTGAAAAAAATTACGGACTTTTTAGACATATTTTCACCTTTATTTTTATAACCATTTTAGTCTTTTTCACTAAAAATCTTTAAAAATGTTGTATTGTGCGAGCGAGAGGAATCATCATCATCATTACAGCCCCTAGACCTCCACTCCTGGGGATGGGCCTTCCAGATATATACCTCGAGAATTTGGCCTACACTCGTCACGCTGGTCAGACAGCTTGGCGAGGATATGATGACAATTTATTAACGATTCCACAACTTGGTATTAGTGGAATCGGGACCGACGGCTTAACGTGCTCTCCGAGGCACGGGAACGGGGGTGTTTTAAATCTATGATAAATGTACGTAAGAAAAGTGTATTTCTTATTGGCACATGCCGGGTGGGTTTGAACCGACCTTTGTAGGATTTAAGGAACGCGAACAACCGAGCCACCACCGCGCCTGGAGCGAGAGGAATGCAAGGCGTTAAACCTTTACTATTTATTTCACTTATTATTTCATTATTATTTTAAACTACTATTTATTCAATTACACAACGTAAGGAAGGTGCTACCATTTACGATCACAACGATGTTTCAATGGCTATTATTTATAAAAATGGTTTTCCTGGTTAAATTATGAGGGTTATTTATTTTAGGCTTGCTTAGCCGGGCGGTTAGTTTTCTTAGTAGGTAGGTTTAACATCCAACCGTTCGTGCTTGCGTAGCGTAAGATCTACGACGAGTCAAGGCGGGTAGTGTTACAGTAGGTATATATAAGTATATATGCACCCAAATGAAGTGTCAAAAGGGGCGAATGAATAAAAATGTGTCAAGAAGTATAAATAAAGACGTTACATACTTTTAATGAGTTTTAAGTAGGTGTCCATTATGTTCTCTGCGTACCTACCTATTCTACAAGTATATACTCGTATGTATATAAGTACGAGTAATGCATACATACATACATTTTAAATGGTTCAGATTAGGAACGTTTTTATATGAGTTTTCCAATTATAATTGGACGTAGTTAAGCAAAAAGGATCCATATCACATGAGGTTAATTTTAAGTTATAGGCCATTAAATTTAAAATTTAGTATATTCTTGATTTGTCCAACATTTTCATTACAGCCCCTAGAACGCAGCTTCATAGACCTTCACTGCTGGAGATGGGACTTCCAGAACATATATCTGGAGAATTTAGCCTACACTCGCTACGCTGGCCAGGCTGCTTGGCGAGGATATGATGTTAATTTTAAAAGACAATTTATTTACGATTCCACAAGTTGGTATTAGTGGAACCGGGACCAAGATATATCATCGTAAGGACCTGATTAGAGTTTATAATTAAATTTCTGAAAAATTGTGGATTGGATCTTTTTTGCGTAACTGCGTCCAATTATTTGCCACGTTACGCAGCTGTGTTTCGTATTATTTTTTTATAGTAGCTATATAGCTTTAATTTGTGTGACTATACTTTTTAATAAGTAGGTTTTATTACGGCCTACTACAAGGTACAGGCATTTGAATATATGTAGATAGTTTGTCGCACAAGTTTCGAAAGTGTTACTAAAGTTAAGTTAGTCTTTGTATTAAAAACACAATAGGTACTCGCTTTTTTTTTTTTTTTTTATACTAGCACGACATGTGACCTTGGGCCCACCTGATGGTAAGTGGCGCGCAAGGTCCATGAATGTTAGCAACTGAAGTCAGATACTCGTAACTGCCATCAGTCCCTAACACTATGCCGGCTTGAATGGAAAGCCGACATAATGTATAGACTGATGTCCGAGTCAATGGCTGATGGTCTCATTCATGGAACTGTAGGATTCATAGAGCTATGTCGTGCTAGTATAAAGTTAAGTATTAATGCGCTTTATTATATATAACTAATAATGTTATACATGTATATAACCGTTTATATCACCGTGTATCACGAATAATAATAATGCAACAAATAAAGTGTGTTAGATGTGTTTCTTACTTGGTAAAATATATAAATTGAAGCTATAAAATTTTATTGCCAAATATTTCGCCTCTCTTTGGAGCGGCGTCATCAGTGACAGTGACTGTAGGTCTTTGTCATAAATTTTGAAAAAGTAATTTTATTAGTAATTATATTGCGAAATATTTGGCAATAAAATTTTATAGCTTTAATTTATATATTTTACCAAGTAAGAATAATAATAATGACAATTTTCATTTTCCATCAGCTATAAACCTTTGAGAGTTTTGAACATGGTAAGTAGACTGCCAAGCATTTGATAATTAAATAATTAATACCGATTAATAGTATAATTAGCAGCAGTGGTTTGTACGAAGGCTTTCCTTAAACTACAAATAATATGGTACCGGTAAGTACCAATGAGAAACAGACACTTTACAACACCACCGTTCCCGCGCCTCGAATATCGCTTTAAGCCGTCTCGTCGGTCCCGGTTCCACTAATACCAATTTATAAAAACGTTTATAAATTGTCTTAAAAATTGATATCGGACCCTTGCTAACCTGTCTAGCCAGCGTGACGAGTGTTGGTCAAAGTATCCAAAAATATGTTCGGGAAGACCCATCTCCAGCAGTGGAGGTCTAGGACTCTGTGTTCTAGGGGCTGTAATGATGAATGAATACTATATACTTATACATAATATAATTACATATAGGTACGTATACAGAATCCATGAAAATAATTGATTAAATAAAACTATAAGAGTGAAAGTTGAAAAAGGGATTAAAATAAAGATAGATTTTAGATACCTACATAGGTATATCGTCATTTATTTTGAAGATAAAAAAATGTAATAGATATGGATTTTATTTTATGATAAGAGACAGAAGTCGTTATTGTTCGATGAGGTAGTGAAATAGTGTTCCAAATGAATTTCATAAAATTGTAGATGCTTACCTGTCAGTTGCCTACCGCTCCGCACATGTCCCTCCAACACCAACACCGATCACGGAAAAAAATATAATAACTCAATGACATACTCTAGGGGCGTTTTTGGTCAAAAGGGTGGGTACGTTGCCGTTGGTGGCAAACCGCAAAAGGCGGGAACTAAAGTCCCCTACAACCAGGATTGGTTGGGCGAATGTGACTTAGCTACCGTCCTCTTTTAAATCAAGAAAGTAAACCCTGGCAAGAAACAATATAACCTTTTATTTCTGAAAGTGGTTGTGTACTGAATATAAGTCATTCGTATTTATTTCTGCGTATGATTTTTTATTTTTCTTCTATCTCCACAAGTTTCAGCTGCAAATTTTGGTACCCAACTGTAATGATAACAATGTTTAGTTATTCTTATTAGGATCTTTTTTAACACTTCCGATAGTTAATAAAAATTAAATATAAAGTAACGCCTTTTTAAAATAGAAGACTATTTTAAATAAAAAAAAAAAGACTGATGAAAAGCGTGCTTACTTAGGTATGCTTTCCTTGTTACTTATCTAGAGAGGAAGAAGACAAATTTCTTAGCATTCCATGGACTCGCCGTACGGGTGCGGGGTCTATCGTGCGTGGGAAAGAGAGGGGAGATATTTTTTTTCGGTTTTGTGACCGAATCTAGGCTGGTTTACGAAGGAGTCCTCCTATTTTTATTACGCAACAAGACGCTCAACTTCAAACATTCTGCCCTCTATCTACCCAACCAAATACTGTTTAATTCCATTAATGCCGTCTTGAAGCTCGTTATAAATGTATTGACAGATCTGCAAATACTTTTCTAAAATTTCCCCGATGCGTAAAGATGAATAATCCGTTCCTGATAAATTATTCTGTGAAATCATAATATTTGTAAGACATCATGTTGTGGTCTTTTGGAATATTTGATTCCCACAGAACGGTAAGTTCAATAAAAATACCTTATAATAGTTCCCAGAAAACATTAAGTTGTTTGGCCTATAGGCTGATACTCTTATATATATGTATCTGATGTGGCGCCAAGGATCGAGTTGGGCTTGTATTATGTTTTTCTTTACAAATGTAGTTAATATTTTATTTGTAGTCAGTCCCGGCCCTTTTTCTACAATAGTTATGCACCCTACGAGTAGGTATGTGTCTGGCAGTTCCTATGGCAGAATCATACAATGTACAGTTAATTTCCGTAGCTTTATACCTTACCCATATTAGGTACTCTGTCTGGTACTCTGTTTAAAAGTATTTAGGTAGAATTTCACCTGAATGATGATGGATACAGAAATCGCCCAAAGTTAGCCAGTTATTCTCAACTTTAAAAGTCATAGCGTGCACTCTGTATTCATGCTCTTCCTCTTGCCTGAGGATAGATTTTATAACTTATATTTGAAAATAGGTAACGAAATCCTCGACTTGAACGACGCCGACGTTTTCAGAAATATATATTTTCTCGTTAACAAGCAAGTTTCATAGATTAGCCTAAAAAAATAGGTACTTATAGATAAGGCTAGGATTTATAAAGCTTGCCTCAGTAATATGCCTGATTGCCTAGTAAGTACTAGTGTATAACATAACATATACCATAGTTATATGCCGTCTGGCCTGGGTGTCGAGTGTTGGCAAAATTCTCTAGAATCTACAACAGGTCTACGGGCTGTGATGTGATATGTAGGTACATTTGTTGTAGATTTACAATACCACAGTTCCCTTGTCTCGGAAATTACAGAATAGTTAAGAAATTGAAAAAATAAAAAATACATGAGACCCTTGCCAAACTGTCTAGCCAATGTGGCGAAAGAAAAAGGTTAAATTCTTCAAAAATATGTCATCAAAAATATAAGGATGAGCCTCTGATGAGATGATTGCAGCAGTGGAGGTGTGTTCAAGGAGGTAATGATAATAATAATATGCATTGACGAAAAGATTGTGCACGCTTTATCTATATCAGCCTATATACTTAAGCGTAGAGTTGTTAATTAGTATTTTATTTACTAGGTTAATAGAATACTCTGACTGCCTCTGCAGTCTTATATTTACGACATTAGATCTTAGGTACCGGGTTAGATTTTCAGTCCCCGCCTCGGCTCTGTAGCGTGCAGACGTGTCGTTGTTTTGTTCCTGAGAAATTGTGCGAGATCGGTTCCGGCCCGGGACGCACATAGATGCTAGACCTATTCTGGCTAGGGAAGCACTAGGCACAAGGCAATTAGGGACTAAGGGTGGTAAATCCCTGTCGTCTTTGTGTAGCGTTAGGACGCTTTGGTTATTATTTTAGTTATCAAATGCGCGGCCGCCAACTTGGCGCCATCTTGTCGCCCGCGCATTTTATAGCCGAATACAACCCGAGTTTAGCCGAGACGCCGCACGAACGGCAGTAAGTTGCACACCTGCGTCATGCTTCTGTTGTTTGCTATCGCGCAGTAATTAAAACTGTTAAATGGTAGCAGCGGACATTAGCGTGTAGGTGTTGGAACTTTACCCTTAAAACTGAGTAAAATAATAATAACAATAATAGATTTTGGTCTTTAAATGTTATGCCGCCCACTATTAAATGAATAGGTGACCATAGCATGCACTGAGATCTGCTCTTCGTAAAGACCGTTCACTCCGGGGCCCTTCTTAGTCCGCTTGGACAAAGGAGGACCCTCGCTCAGTTTAAAATTAAAACTATTAATATTAAAATTCAATTTTAATTACAAATATACTTTGAACAAAATGTCCTCCACGTCTGTGTCGGGTAGCCGTCCGATTATTAGACCTAAGGCCATTAAGGTTTCGCAACCTACCTCCGCTCTCACAAGTACCGTCGCTGCAAGCGAGATCGAACCGAACGAGGAACTTGCGGCTGCAATTGTTCGTCCGCGGAAGCATTCTCGTGGTGACTCCAGCGAAGATGAACACCCCCCACCCTTGAGGCGAGCGTTAAGTAACGAGTGCGTTTCTCCTAACTTATTCAGCCCGGTACTCTCTGCAGCTGGTTAACCAACCACGTCATCGACAGCCGAAAATATGTCAGGCACTAACAATTGTACTCAAATGGACTACAGCCAGGCATTGCGTTGTACACCGCCACCTAAACCTACACAGCCAGCCCCTCCTGCATGTCCTTCCCAAACCGCAACTGACCAACAAGTGCCCACAAATGGGGAAGGTAAAATTCCACCTATTCAAGTGGATCTACTGCCTCAATGGACGGTCCACTTCAGGGCGCTGCGGGATCGTCTTGGATATCCCCCTAATGCGAGGCCTGCAGGTAAGGGCATGAGATTCATGCCCAAGTCATCCCAGGAGTTCCGCGTTGTCCAAGACTACCTAGAACAACAGCGTCTTGAGAACCCAGAAATTGTAGGTCACACCTACAGTCTACAAGCTGACTTACCACACAAAGTGGCTCTAACCGGTTTGCCGCTAGACACTCCCACGGAGGAGATAGCTGGAGAACTAGCTATGATAGTCGGCAAATCGCCGGCATTTATAAGAACTATCCCTTCGAAGAAGGGCCGTCAAGGGACCGTACACTTTGTCCAGTTTCCCCACCTGGAGCGGGAGGAGCTGGATAGACTGTATAGTGTCACCACAATTTTGTGTATGCCGGGGGTGGTGGTAAAAGAGTGGATGCGTCGTATTGGTCCACCACAGTGTCACCGCTGCCAGGCCTTCGGCCATTCTTCGCAGGGGTGCTTCCGGCCTCCCCGGTGCGTACGTTGCTCTGGGACGCATATAGTGGCCGACTGTGATCGCGAGACTACCTCTCTTAAATGTGCAAACTGTAGCAAAGCTCACGCTGCTAATAGTCGCCAATGTCCTGCATTTAGAAAGGAGGCCCGCAACCGTGGTATTAAACTCCCTCCTCCATTACCTACTAAATCACCAAAAACCTCTCCAGAGATAAAAGTTCCAACACACTCTGAGCCGACACAGGTGGCTAACCTAATGGCACCTGCCAATGGACCGTCTGAGAGGGTTCCTCCAAAAAAGAAAGGGAATAAGAAGAAGAATAAAAAGAAGAAAACCAAAAAGTCTAATGGAACAATTGTTTCTGATAACCTCCTGAGCAAACCAACTGCGGATGGTCTTCCCGGACCATCGGTCCCTACTCAGCCGGCGTTGATGATGAAACCTCAATTGTTGACGCCGGCGATCGCACCAGTCCTAGGGAAGAAACAGAATTCCAAGAGGCAAATAAACTCAGCGAGACAACAACTTCCTATTCCCAGGGAGAGACTACACCAATCGCCCTCACAGGGCCGAGACATGCTCCAAGCAGCAATCCAAGTGCTGCTCGGAGTGTTGGAACGACTAGCACAAGGGTCAGACCCAATGGAGGCTGTTACGTACGGCTTGACCCAACTGTGCACCATGACAGTATCGGCCTTGTGAGAACAGAAAGTTTAAAGATTGTGTATTGGAACCCAGGGGGCATTCGTTCCAATACACAACAGCTTCGTCTCTTAGCCCAGGAACATAATCCACATATTATGCTCCTGGGAGAAACCAAGCTAAAGCCCAAAAATGAACTCCATGTCCCTAACTACTTTGTCTACAGAAGAGACGAAACATCCCCGGAAGGGACTGCTTATAGGGGGACTGCAGTCCTTGTCCGCAGGGATGTCGTCCACGAAGAGTTAACGGACCTGGAGTTCGAGTCCACTCGAACTAAAGGAGTTAGGCTTAATTCTTCCGGAGAAGAACTTAAAATATTTGCGGCTTACCGCCCACCTACCAACAGGTTCCATACAACTGACCTTAACCGAATCCTGGATAAAAGGACTCCTACATTGGTCATCGGTGATATGAATGCGAAACATCCAGCTTGGGGATCCCGTTGCACCAATCCAGCTGGAAGAATTTTATTCCAGGATTCAGAATCCAAGGGTTACGAGGTCCTAGGGCCTGACTCACCCACGCACGTCCCTACAAATGATGCATACGCGGCGGACGTGCTGGACATAGTAGTGGCCCAAGCTCTGCGCGTGCCAATCCACTTGGAAGTACTTTATGATTGCAACACGCAACATTTTCCACTCCTTGTTGTTTTGGGCACGCAGGCAGACCTTGTTTCACCCAGAGGGCGGTACAAAACCAATTGGGAACAGTACCGGGCAACTTTGTCGAACTACACTTTGTCGCCTGGTACACTTTCTTCTCCGGATGACGTCGAGGCGGCAGCCAACCACCTGATGGAGTCCATCCGATTAGCGAAGGCAGATGCTACTACAGAACTGCCTCCTAACCAACTCCAGCATAAAGGTGCACTACCGGATCGTCTTCGAAAGAAGCTCCAAGAGAAGCGCCGACTCCATAAGCGGTGGGCCCATTCTCGATGCCCCAACGCGAAAAGGGCACTGAACCGCTTGGCAGACGAGCTCTCTATGGAGATTGCTGTCTTCCGAGGACGATCCTGGGAGACTCTGATGGACACTATCGGTGAAGAAAAGGGAAACCTAGTTTCTCTCTATCGCCTCACAAAGAGCCTAACGAATGCCCCTCAATCAGTACAGCCATTACTCGACGACTGTGGAGACCGATGTTATTCTGCTCACGATCGGGCCAAAATCCTGGCAAACCACCTGGAGCGACAATTTCAGCCCTTCCCGGTCGTCGACCATGTCCACAACGAAATGGTGGAACGTAGAGTACGGGAGATGCTTACTTCAGAAGTGCCGCCGGCACTACCTGGACACTTTTTCGTGTCGCCGATGGAGGTCTGCAAAGCAGCCCTCCGTCTAAAACCGAAGAAGGCCCCGGGTCCTGACGGCATTTCGAATATTGCACTATCGCAGCTACCACGCAGAGCCATGGTAGCCTACCAGACTCTGCAATGGGATCCTTCGCACCGGCCACTTCCCCGAGTGCTGGAAATCGGGGAAGGTTATCGTCATCCCTAAACCAGGTAAAGACCGACGCCAAGCCTCAAACTATAGGCCAATAACCTTACTGCCACACCCGGCAAAGTTGTTTGAGCGCTTGTTCCTCCGGAGGCTGAAACAATACGTTAAACTTCGGGACGAACAATTCGGCTTTCGAGCGGGACATAGCACCACGCTCCAACTGACCCGGGTGCTGCACCACCTGGCGGTCGAGAAGAACGAGGGCCGTCGCTCTGTCGGCGTCTTTCTCGATATCGAGAAGGCGTTTGACAGAGTCTGGCACGACGGCCTCTTGTACAAACTTCTCGATACATCAGTCCCGGCAATGGCAGTAAGGATCCTGTCGTCGTTCCTGGGAAAACGACGATTTCACGTCGCTGTGGAGGATCACATCTCTGTGGAAAAACCCATTTTAGCCGGGGTTCCACAGGGTAGCTGCTTATCTCCCGTACTCTACGCGCTGTATACCAATGATATTCCTACTCTCTCCGAAGTCCTGGAAGAGGGTGAGCAGGATGTCATGCTTGCACTGTTTGCAGATGACAGTGCCTACTTTAGCTCTTCTTCAAGTCAATATGTTGCTGCAGATAAAATGCAAGACCTTCTGGATCTCCTTCCTGCGTGGTTGGACAAGTGGCGCATGTCAATCAATGTCGGCAAAACTGCTGCATTGGTGACGTCTAGATGCCGGCTCCCTCCACCATTACAGCTTCGGGGACAGGACATCGAGTGGACTCCCACCGTCAAATACCTGGGCTGCATCATCAACAGGACGTTAACAATGGGTGAGATGGCCTGCCATGCCGTGAATCAGGCGAAGGCGGCCCGAGCCATGTTACGTCCTGTAATGAACTCCAGTTTGCCGCTCAGGTTGAAGGTGCGGGTCTACAAGATGTTCATCCGTTCCCGACTTACTTATGCTGCGCCAGCTTGGCATCACCTTCTGGCCAAAACCAACAGGGACAAGATCCAGAGTCAGCAGAACATATCGCTCAGGGTGGTATCCAGAGCGCCGTGGTTCGTGCGAAATTCTGTAATTGCGAGAGATCTGGAGATGCCTACTATCGAGGCATTTGTTGTCGGCCTAGCTAAACGTATGTTTTACCGGGCTGACAACGGATCCTACAAGCATCTTCAGGATATCGCTCCTACTTTCGCACGGCCCCCGGAGGGGAGGCCACTACCTAGGGAGGCGCTCTTGGAGATGAACTAAAGTAGACAAATCTAGGAGACTAGATTCGTGAGCCACAAGGGCGGTGTTGTAGTAGGAACAGCGCCCAGCACCAAAGGTGCGTTGAATCACCGGTGGGTAGTTAGCCGCCGAGATCCTGCCGGGGAAAACGGGAGTTTATCCCATCCCCAACCCAGGCCCATTGAACATCCGGGCCTGGATGACTCCGCTGTCTGTCTGTTAGATTTTCGCTCGATAACTCAAATATTAAAATATTATCAAGTTATTTGTTACATTTTTTGATCTGCTAGGAACCTACGCTTAAAACATTGAAGAGCTTGCCAGTTGTCATGGGCCTATAGTAAAGTTGGCTAAACGCGGGTTCTGACCACCCTGAAATGGGGTGTATCAGGCAAAGCTTTTTGTAAATGTCGCTAGCGGCACTGGTACCTTGTTTACAGCTATGACGGATCATTTTTTTAAATGTTTTTGTTGTTTATTTATTTTTATAACAAAAAAAATAATTTTAACTTAACGTTACCTACCTTAAAAGACGAATTAGGAAAGCGAACACCGTCTTTAAAAAGAAAAAAGGTTTAATTAATAGAACGGCAATTTTGAGATCGCAATATTTTTGATTTCGTTTTGGAAATCTCGATTGGTACACTTAAAAGCTGCTCACTTCGGCATTATAACCAGATAATAATAAATTTCGTAATAAAAGTACAAGTTTTATATGCAACTGACAGTTCCATTGGGTACCGTCTATCATGCGCCATCTATCGTGATTAAAAGTTAATGATATACCCCATTGGAAGGATGATTAAAAGACAATTCACAGTCTTAATGTTTTTTTTAAACTGTGACTTTGCCTCATTTCCGCTTGATAGTATGCAGGACATGCGTTCCAAGAACGGCAACTGATACTAATTCCTATCTGTCGGTTTGCCGATATTGGCTATGGTAATTCTAGCTTTATCCCGAAATGTGTCTCAAGAGACTAGTATGTAACGAATTAAATATATAATACGGTTTTATTTTATACCCAATTTCCAGTTCAAGACTCAGCTTTACGCAGTGGAAGTTGGTGCAAGAGGAGTTCCAGCAAAATCTTTGCATCACTTACTGAAAGTATTGGGCCTAAGCAGGTCTGCCGTCAATACATTTATGGAACGAGCTTCCAAGACGGCATTAACGGAATCATACAGTATTTGGTTGGGTAGGGAGAGAAGTAGAATGGTGGATGGTGAGCGTATTATCGCGCAATAGAAAAAAAAGGAGGCCTCCTTTTCTTAAACCAGCCTATTGTCGGTCGCAAGCCCGAGACACCATTCTTCTCATCTCTTACCAACACACGATGGACCCGGCACCCGCACGGTGAATCCATGGAATGCTTAGAAATTAGTCTTTTTCTCTTTCTTTAGATTCAGTGTTTAACTTACTCAAACTTCCTCATAGTTAAAGCAACGCCAAATTTGATCAGGAGAGGCAACTGGATGGCGAATGGTAATCTGGGTCTTTGAAGTTTATACCCTGTTTATCTATTAAATAAATGCTATCTGAAACACGAAATCCGTTTTTGCAAATTTATAAAAAAAAAAGCTAGGCTGCAACCGCTCCAAAATTGGTCAACTTGTTACCATATCCATTAATCACTGACTATCATTTATATTGTATTCATCGACATTATTTCAATTATACTGATGTTTTGGGGTAACGAAAATAGGGGTATAGGTAGTTCGACCTAAACACAATTAGATCGTAAAATAAGATTTTTTTCTGATCTGAAATAGTTTAGTGTCCAAGCAATACAGCGTAAGATTACATTATTCTTTTCTATTGCATAAATGCTTACCATTTAATTTTATTCGAAGTTGATACAATAGATAGATAATGCATAAATAATACAAAAATAGTGTGTAAGTGTGAGCTTAATGCCGTAGTAATTCATTTATAGTGATATTCAACTAGTATTATTATAAATGCGAAAATTGCCAAGATATATCTGGATGTTTGTTGCTCATTGAATGGTTTTTGATAATACTTTGCAGTAATATACATATAAATATAAAAAGCTGTGGTGGCTCGCTAAGGACGCTTTCCTTAAAATCCTACAAAGTTTGGTTCAAACCCTCTCAGCGTATACCAATGACAAATACACTTTTCTTACGTACATTTGTCATAGATATACAACACCACCATTCCTGTATCTCGGAGAGCATGTTAAGCTGTCGGTCCCCATTCTACTAACATTGACTCGTGGTATTATTAATAAAGTTATTCTCTAACCAATTTGGCCAGTGTGGTAAGTGTAGGCCGAATTCTCCATATATATGTTCTGGAAGGTCCATCTCCAACAGTGGAGGTCTAGGTCACTGTGGTCTAGAGGCTGTAATGAATATATATATAAATAGAATATAAAGGAATATCAATACATTTTACAACAATATATATATATATTGACCGCCTCCGTGGTCTAGTGGTAACAAACGTTGCCGTGAACTCGGGAGATCGTGGGTTCGATTCCCACCGGGAGCAAGTTGTACATTGTATAATTTGTCTCGGTCTGGGTGTTTATATGTATATATTTACAAAAAAAAAGAAGTATAATATGTAGTTTATCAACCATCTAGTTTCCGTAACACAAGCCTCGTAGCTTACCATGGAAATTAGATGGCGCTGTGTGACCTGTCTGGAAATATTTATTTATTATTATTATTAGATCCTTCTGATTGCTTGACTTTTAGTTATTGTTTGATTTATAGATTTCAACCTCGCAAATAAAACAGCTGATTTTCACAAAAGTTTTATTCAAATTAATTGTAAAACCTACACTCTACTGGTAAGGTAAAATCTCCATTATTCATAATTTATATTTAAGGAATAAAATTATTGTATTTAAATAAATGCAATTCATACTGACAGCAGTACACTGCTGGATAAGGAATTCAAACTGCTACAATAAGGAATACAAAATTTCAAAAATCAATAATAGATTATCAAAACAGCCTTATTTGTGCTGGACCTTATTAGCACCTGAAAATAAAAGGGATCAGACATATTGAAATAAAATTCTTCAATGAGGACGATTGAGGCCAATGAATATCATGCAGCCCAAGAAGCAGACTGAAACAAAAGAAAATAACCATTAATATTCATACAATATAAGTAGGTAGTAATTAAAATTAAATAATCACTATCTCTATGTATTTGGTCACCATTCCACTGACAAACAGATGTTGACTTGTTTTGCATTCCTTCGCATTGAATAAAAATATATGTGCAATGTCCCCTTTTACCCACATGCTACACACAAAGTTTATTTACATACAAAGCGGAGCTAAGTCATTGTTGGAATAGTGTATTTGTTATATAAAAATAGGATTAAGATAAATATAACAAGCACTGAGGAAAATTAGGTTTTGTTGAGACAACTAGAGGATAAGATATTATTTTCACTATAACATTGACACTATTATTTTATATGATATGAAGAATGTAGTAAAGCAAGTAAATCATATTTGGTTATATGACAAGATATGCATGTATAACCTAGCCTAAGGCAGTGCTTAAACCGGAGATGTTTAAGTAAAGCAGTCACAAGGTTAATATCCACTATATTACTTCTATTATCATTATCACAGCGACTAGGACACAGAGTTCAACATATTTCTAAAGAATTTGCCCTATTGCCACGCTGCCTAGACATTAAATGCTATTATAGTATTACTTATTATCGCATCACATTGTCATGCATTAGGAGAGATTAGCACATCTTAGGTACAAGTGGCCGTAGAGTCTTAAAGTAACCTGTTAAGTATGAGATACCACTGGCTTGACACACTATTTAAACAATGATTGAAAGTTTTATTTAAAAAGATCTTATCAAAACAAAGCAAAACAAAGTCTGTGAACAGCTAGTAATTGACATTATTAATGGTTTTTTTTATGGCATACTAATTAAATTATTAGTTTCATTCATAATATTATATTATTTCCCTAATATTATAGATTTATTTGTTTAATTATAACAAAGAAATATCATGAAATTACCCGCAAAGATTATGGCCACATCTAATGCCAGAATTTCGCGCAGGGGAAACGGCTCTGAGCTGGAATCAAAATCTGGTACCATTTTGTTATATAAACACATTTTAAAATGCAATAAGTTAAAGTATCGGGGAACGCCGGCAGATAGAAATAAAAACAATTTGATTTACTTTGACAGTTAGCTACTTTGACAGTTAGTTACTGTGCGTTCATGATTCTACGTTAGATTCTTGTTTAACCGGCTTTATTAGTCAATCTGTTTTTATTGCCTTAATATATAGTTAATAAAATGTTATTATACAGCAAATTTATTAAATTGACAGTACATACGTAATATTCTAATAAAACAATAATAAGTCATATTAAAATAATGTAAGATTTAAAGTTGATTCGTTGTTGCTTGGCTCAAGATGTTATCACCGCTGATATTATGAACGTACTCAAGCAAAAACTTGACAGTTATGTGGCTTGGATTTTTATATGTTTTGAGCCTATATTTTTTTGACTGAAATAACAATTTATGGCATTTACTGGATTTACAGTTAAATCTACGGGATTTACCACAATCGACTAAAATTAACGACAATACCGATACATGTTGAAAATTATTTCTTCCCTGTTTTTATATCACTTTTTAAAATCAGTCACTGACTGACTTCTGTCATCATTTTGGATCAGTCAAATCTTCAGTTTATTGGAAAAGGAAGTTGCGGGAGGTACGTCCGAAGAGTATCTAACTACTTTCTAAAGTATTTATTGATTTTTAAGAAGGAGTATCATCTATATAGCTTCTATTGTCTCTACCAGCTGTAAAAGTGTAAGTATGATTATTATAAATGCTCTTCAGCGTAAGGTACAAACTCTCCATATTTTCACACTGTTTATTCATTCAGTATTTGTGGCAGAATTCAAATAAGAGGGCCTATTTGTCTTGTAAAATGAATACTTTTCGGCGTCTTTCAGTTTCGGTTGGTGTTTGTGCATTCAATACTCGGAAAAGAGTTAACACAATTTCGGTGATATTTACGACTGGAATTCCTTACATTTTTATTGTTTTTATGTAAAACCGGGGCAATTTGTTTAAATTAAATAAACAATAATATTGCAAACAATATAAGTATAAGACCTATGTATGGCATTTATCTTTAAGTATTATATTATTCTACAAATAGGCTTAATAAACATATGTATTGTATTAATAAATAGATTTCATGATCAATGTCAATCTTAAGATCAAGTTGTATCTATCATTCTATCTTGATTTGACATTTGGTAAAAAGGTTGTTTTCTTGATCTCAAAATGATTATTGATTATGAGATCTATTTATATGAACCTGAAGATATGCTAAAGTTCTAATGTCTATTTACTTTTGTAAGGCTAATCATGCATTACAAATTTTTAATTGTTGTCAATAATAATAACCAACAATAATACTACAATAAATTTAAGTAGACCACAACATGAAGTTGGGCAAACTTGGCTTTATGTAGTGGAAGTTGACGAAAGAGGAATTCCAGCAAAATCTTTGCATCAATTATTGAAAGAATTCTGGTCTGCCTTTAATACATTTATAGGTATAAGCTTTCAAGATGGCATTCACATTATCATACAGTACTTGGTTGGATACTGAGAGGAGCGGAATGGGTTATGGTGAGGGTTTTGTTGCACAATAGAATGAGGAGTCCTCCTTTGTAAACCAAGTCTATAGTCTGTTGCAAGCCTGAGGCACTATTCTTTTGAAATAAGAGTCTTTCCCACACATAATGGACCCGGCACCTGCACATTGAGTAATGTTAAGAAATTTGTCTCCTTCTATTGTAATTGAGGGTGTTTTACATTTTTTTAGGATATTGTTTATAGTTTTAAGTTTTTAAACTATAATATCCATGTATTTTCCTCTTCTTATATAAATATAAATAGTAATGCTACCATATTCACTAAATCTGTTATTTAACTAAACTATATATTTTGTGTATCTCTAGATTCATATAGCATATTATCATAAATATGCTTTATTTTCATCATTCCTTAAGTTGCTAACAGCTTACTCATTGGACCGCTTCTTCCACTAGAATGTGTAGAAACATTTCAAATAATTATAATATTGATAATGTAAAGATATTTCGACTTTGAAGGATATTTCAATAATAGCAGTTAACGCTTTTGCATAATTTATTTTCTGGAAAGTTAATAGACTACATATCTTCACGCCAGGTCCCTTGCGGGGTAGGCGAGACAATTGAGCGCCATTAGTCATGATCCCGACATACCTGTTTCGCTTCTTCGACATTCATCAACCTCTTTATACATGCCCTTTTGTTTCGATGGCTTTTTATTTAGCTATTGTTTTATTTATTTGATCGTGATAAGTGAGTCTTGGTCTGCCTCTTTTTCCCACAACTTTCGCATTATATATCTGGTTCTTCAATCTCTCTTCAGTCATCCTTTCAACATGCCTGAACCATCGGAGCATGCCTATCCTTATTTTTGTCCCTATGCATTCTATCATACCCATTGTTTTGTGTATTTAGTAAGTTAATACACTACATTTCGTCTATCATACTTAAATAGTCTTAAAAATATTGGATTGTATGTTGTTATACCCCCTTAAAAAAAGCCGTCAGTCCCTCTAAAATAGCTACAACATTTATATTATTGGCCTAATTATATATATAAATTAAATCCAGTACCTATACATCTCAACTAAGGCTGCTTTAACCAGTCAGGTGAGTTTTAGAGTTCTTGCACACGGTGTGAGTAACATGTTGAGGCACTATCGCAAGTTACATGCATCTTGTATATTGCGTAATGAAGCCTGCGGGAACAGCTACTCGAGCATGTATCAGTGTGAGCCATCAGCGTAATTACCAGCGCGATCTGCGTTGCGCGCAATTTCTTTGCATAGTAATAAAAGTAATCCCAAGTAATAAAATTAATATACATTGTTTACAAGCAGCCTTAAATGGCCCGCACCAGCAAGTGAGTTTAGATAGATAGATAAATTCTTTATTGCAC
Organism: Tinea semifulvella; assembly: GCA_910589645.1. Lineage (NCBI taxonomy): Eukaryota > Metazoa > Arthropoda > Insecta > Lepidoptera > Tineidae > Tinea > Tinea semifulvella. Next base: position 12,041,299 of record OU342584.1, on the reverse strand, counting down.
AGAAAATAATACATTTTACATTAGAAAGGCAAGATTAATGTCTAAAAACATTTTCTAACAGCTAACCTTTGGGAGATGTGAGCAGAGATTGTAAGGTGCATGACCGCTAATATTTGAGATAAAGAGATTTATTGAGTTAAAAACTTATAACTAAAAAAAAGAATGATATTAAATCTATTATATATTTTTTTACCAGTTTATTATTATGAAATCATCCCATAAATTGTATTCATATAACATTAATTAAAAGATGGAGAACTTGATGGCCGGCCAAAAAGTTATAAATTGTTTGTTTGGCCCGACTGTTGAAAAGGTTGAGGACTTTAAAGCTTATATACTAGGTTTTAACACTTTATATATTTTTAGGGATAAAAACATGCATCGCCACTATGTCAACTATTTAGATGAATACTCTGATGAAGAACTCTTGCCATCTAAACAAATTAGAACCAAACAGGAGGGTCAATGTAAAGTTTGGTGCATAAAGGTAAGTGTGTACTCAAAATTAAGCAGATACTGAATTCAAATACTTGTATATATATTTTTTTATTTCCAAGAAACTGCAACATTGATTTTAGATCTTATTTACAATATTATTTTGTATTTCTAGTGTTGCCCAAAGCAAGGCCAGATGGTCTAGTCTTGGTATTGGTATTACCCAAGACTTGCTCTGACTGAAAATATATAATAGTTTCCAATTGAAGTGAGAAAACCTTGTGAGACTAGTCTGATTTACTGCAAAATTGGAATAGTTATAAATCTTGTTGTCAAACATGTATCCAAAAATGTATACCGAGGTTGTAATAAAAACCTTATATATGAATATGACGCTTGGTGATTTGACTGATTATACAATACAAACACATTTGTCACAGCAAAAAAAATCGTCTGTAACTAATAGTAAGAGTAGTCGGAAAAGCAAGTAGTTTTGAATTTTATGATGACAGATAGTCATCCATAAGGCTTCGACTATTTTCCTCGTCACTATAAAAAAGTTAGACACGACGCAGTTACAATAGAAATAAAAACATAAAATAATATATATTTAACAAAATTTGGAAAAAAATGTCCAAGTAAGAGTCTTGCGAGACTCTTGCGCAAGAACAATACTGATAGTGTGGTATGGCAAAAAAGGAATACTAAGACTAGACTGCAAGAGCAAGACCGAGATTTGGAAACACTAATAACTTCAAACTGTGCATAACAGGAACGGGCGTCCAAGACGGCGTTAGCGTAATTATAGTGTTTTGTTGGGTAGGGAGAGGACCACAATGGTGGATGGTGAGCGCCTTGTTGCGCAATATAAACTCAATTTTAAACCAGCCTATAGTCGAAATATAATGTTTAGAGCGGTGGTGGCTTGGTTGTAAGAACAAAAAAACATATTTAGTTCAAAAAATCGTATTTAGTTATATAGAAGTATAGTTGTTTTAAATAATATCGCATTGCTTAATTACAAAATACGGCGAACAGATTCACATTTCCTTGGCGGTAGGTTTCATTAGATCAGTTATTGCGTAACATTATATTTTAATGTACAGTAGGTTTCGGCGTAATTATTACTTTGTTTATGAAGTACATTGTGTTCTCCTAAACTACTAATATTGTTCCGTTTAACTTATAACAAAATTGAGGGTGTTTTAAAATACAAAATTTAAGCTTAATAAAAAAGATACATACTCGAAACTTTGACGAGTTGACATTAAATAAAATTTTGATATATTATAATTCAATATCTTTTATTTCTTAATATACTTGATTCAATACTGGATCGATGCAAAAATCGCATATAATCAGACTTGGAACGATGCAGTGTATTAATGACTATTGCGATCCCGAATATCATTACAAGGCTCTCTCCCACGCATAATTAACTTGGGGTCCACGGTGAACTTATCAAACGCTAAGATTTTTTTCTTTATCGCCGAAAAAAAACCTAATATTTGTTAGTTACAAGCAGCACTAGCGAGACAATAGTCTCTGCATTAATGGATACTTATGAAAATCTATTACTTAATCTGTGCAATAAAAAATGAATTGATTTTTTTCCTCAGGATGGTTGCGGAATTATCTGCGCTTTTATGACATGGATGTTAATCCTGTATGCGGAGATGGTCGTGATGGGCGTGATTCTGGTGCCCTGTATCAAGACTGAACCATTTTTTGCATATCCAAATATCTTTCTTTTCCAAATATTAACATTTTTGGCGGTTGCGGCCCACATAAAGACAATGTTCACTGATCCTGTAAGTAAATACATATAATGTATACTAAATTTTAAAGACTCCATTATGTTACTTTAATTCTTGTTTTTTTTTTTTAAATCAAATTCAAAACAGATTTGTTTAATAGACCCTTGATTTACTCCCTGTGATAATTACGAGATATGTTACTTATGCCTTGAAATTCTTTATTATTATTATCACCTCCCCTAGAACAGTCCTATAGACCTCCACTGCTAAAGATTTTTTTATACTTTCACGACATGTGACCTTGCACCCACCTGATGGTAAGTGGCGCGCAAGGTCCATGACTGACGTCAGCCTCTAGAACTATGCCGGCTTGACTGGGCATAACGGCATTTTGAGCCTGATGCCGAAAAGTGTGGATACACTATACTGGGTTTATCGGCACGAACGGTGGATAATTCTCCGCCCGACAGACAGACAAACCACCATCAGTCTGCCTACCACCTATTGAAGTCTTCCAGATTTTTTTTCTCTAATTCTTGCTGTGTTCCGAAACGATTGTATTGTCAATTTATGTCACATTTGTTTTAATATATTTTAATATGGTAAATTTCAGGGCGCTGTCCCCAAAGGAAATAAGACAGCCCGTGAAGGGGAGATCACTCATAAATGCAACAAATGCGCTTCCTTACGCCCTGAACGAGCCCATCATTGTTCAGTTTGCCAGCGCTGCATCAGAAAAATGGATCACCATTGCCCCTGGGTCAACAATTGTGTTGGAGAGAATAATCAGAAGTTCTTTGTTTTATTCACGGTAAGTTAAACTACTTTTAGTATTATTCAGAATCAACACGGAAATCATTGTCGGATGGCTCTATTTGGGCGAAGTTAGAAGCAATTTCCTTAGCAATATACTTGTATGGCCCGAGGAATATAGTACATGAAGCCTCCTTTGTAAACCAGCCTATTGTCAGTCGCAAGCCCGAGACACCATTCTTCCCATCTCTTACTCACACACGAAGGGACCCAGAACCCGCACGGTGAATCCATGGAATACTTCTTCTCTTAAAAGTCTTCTCTTAAATTTTTTGACTTAATTGTAAATCTCCAATATTTGCAGCAAAAGTGACTCTTATTTACAAAACAATACAATTCGTCATGATCGTAGAACAGTGTCGGATTTAAAAAAATACCCAGAATTTTGCATATATATTTATATATAGTTTTATATTGTTTGTGGTCTGTAATTTATAGTGCAAATATTAGAAAGGGTTCCAAAATGAAATCTAGAAGGTTTGCACTTATTATGAGACTTAAAAAGTGACAAAGAAACAGTCGAAATGACAGTTGAATGGCCGCCATGAAAATTTTAAATATAACAGATCCGTCACTGTTCTACGATCATGACGAATTATCTTATTGCAAATTCCAAAGTGAATAGTTATGACCTGATTTAATCATTATAATTTCTGTCAACAAAGTAATGCAGACCCTGACATTTGCTGATAGTTCTGAGATATAATGGCATTGTTGTTGAATATGTTATCTAAAATTATTGCTAAATATGTAAAGTAAGAGCTATACATTGTATTATTGACTATGCAAATAAAGGAACTTTAGCCTGCTTACGTCGATAAGCATGTGATGTTTTAGTAAACCAATGTTATGTGAATTGGATTTATCATTACCGCCATTGACATACTAGATAATTATTAAATTTTAGGCCTTTATCTTTTTACTTTGATAAGATTAGCAAAAATTAAGAGTGCATTAATATTAACAGTAAGTGAGAGTACAAATTAACTTAGGTTCTTTAACTATGACGGATAAATGTAGCTTAGTCATAGTTTTATTAATTTGTGTTGACATGTCTGTACCGACAGGCAACATTGCCCCTGAAACTTTATCTGCTTCTTTATGTGCGAGATATTCAGATTCTCTTACCGTGTCTGCAGCTTGTCTATAGGCTTCCTATATTCAACAGACAGTCACCGTCTTTAAAAAAAATATTTTTACAAACTATTTTTTTTCACAATTCCTTAACAAATAAAATGAAACCTAATCTCCACTTTTTGACATATTATATTAGTATATTGTATAAGTATTATATATATAGGGATATTGTATTTAATTATATATTTATGTAAATTATTACTTTTACATATTACATAATTGTGCACCCGTCATATAAATCTATCACATGTCCCAAAGTTTATCTCGTAGAGAATACCTTCATGATATTATGCTCGCCTAACGTACACCAATTCATTTTGTAATATTTTATTATAACATATTGGCTATTTAACCTGTACTGGTCGGTACCGACTTGTTACGTATTATCTGTACCGGTACCCGCTTCGTTAGTAACCCATGATTTCCAATTAGTCATATGCTTCTAAGAACTTAAATCTCTCGATAAAGCAAGTCTATAACTTTTTGGTACAAATCTAAACCTTAGTTCAATGTAATAAGAAATAGAGATTTAAATATTTTATTGCAAAGTAGAATTAGATATATGATACCCCATCGGGGCGCAGCAAATAACAATTTTAAACTAAGCAACTTAAACTAGTAATACAACAATATAAATATTGTTGAAATTGGCAGTAAAATATAATTTAAATTTTATTATTTTCAGTTCTACATCGCTGCCGTTTCCATCCACGCTCTTGCCCTGTGTTTGTACCAATTTGTCCACTGCATTAGGACCGAGTGGACTGACTGCACCACCTACTCTCCTCCGGCGACCGTCATCCTGCTATTATTCCTCATCGCTGAAGGCTTGTTGTTCGCTTTCTTCACTATGATCATGTTCGCCACTCAAATACATGCCATCTGCAATGACGAGACCGTAAGTACTATTTGTTTTTTAAACCGAAACTGTAGATTAATGTCAGAAACCAAGCATATAAAAGCGAATCCACATTTAGCCAACTTTACTATAGGCCAATCAATTTGTTTCTTGAAATGATACAAACAATATTAGGTCTTATTAATATTTAATGGGTCACATATTTCACCATAAGCATGCAAAAATTTACAACAACTGTTATAAAAATATAAAGTGACTAAAAAGACAGCGTTGCTTCTTTAGTAACTTTACTTCACAAAAACCTTTGTGCTGCTTAAAATACATACAGTATTCCTCCAAAGTATAGAAACATTACTGAACTAGCCACGCATGCAGTACTCTGCAGAATCTTTTATACGGCAACTCTGTCCATACCTTTGGGAAACAATTATATATTTTAGAACTCTTCATTATTATAACTGTGTAGTAAACTAATATATATTTTATTATTTAGGGAATTGAGCAACTGAAAAAAGAGCAGGCTCGCTGGGTGCGTAAATCTAAGTTGCGAAGCTTACAGGCTGTTTTTGGTCGATTTTCCATCATGTGGCTATCGCCGTTCGAGCGACCTGTGTCCAAAAGAGGCAATCTTGACCCCTACCTTGTATAAAACATTATAAACACTATCAATCACATCATCCGAAAGTAATTGTGAAATTCAAACAGACAACACTGCCTATAAACATATTCCAAAATATTATAAGGGTGCAAACGTTAAGCGATCTTACTCTATATTTTCTCTAATTTACTAGATATAGCATATTTCAAAGTAATAATAATAATAATTCTTTATTTGAAGAGTAAAAATGCTTAAATACATATAGACATTAATATTGATATGCGTACGGAATTGAAACATGTATTTCCAAGATTTTAAGCTTTAAGTTTTTCTTAAGAATAAGATAAAATATATTTGAAAAAAGTAAAAAATCCTAAAACTAATAAATGGGAAAAAAAACTGTAGGCAGAGCATCCTGTAGACACTTGCTTCACTTAACACTAATTATACATATATTAAAAATAGAAATCTTCATTTACTATCGTGATGAAAGATAATAAATTTACATTGTCTTATAGGTGGAAACATAAAATGATATGACGTCATCTGTGCTTTACGTTTATAAACATATACTCGTAAATAAAAATTTGCAACCTCATTCTTGCAATAATTTTATTAAAATAAGCCCTCTTTTTCATAGTTTAACGTCAGGGGCTCGGCATAGCTCTGGGCAGAGCTATGACAGCCGGCGCGCTATAGGCCAGGAGTCGCCGACCATTGAGAGCCATCATATTGCACGATGGCACTAACAGTGGGGCGACCCACATTGCTGCAGCGGGACGGTTGATAATAAACCCTGATGGGGTCATTGTCAACGGTCCTCACTTGGTCGCTTAGGAACCCTGGCACGCTCCTACATTACAGCAAATGCTGTAATGTAGGAGCTTTTATATTTGATGTTATTTAATAGTAAAATATTTTAGGCAAATTTTTATTAATAAAAAATGTATGAATTTTAGTAGGAGTAGAAGATAAATTTGGTAAGTTACAGTTTTAAGAATTAATGGTATTTAGAATTATTGTCAGTTAACTACCATAAACAGTTTAACTATATCTTGTGGACTCATTCACTTAACGTTTTCACCCTGTATAACTGCTGTTATATTATAAATTTACAAAATAGTATATACCGTATTATATTTAAAACATTTTGATAGCCAAATTTTTTAACTTAGTACATCCTTTTAGTATAAAGGTCTTCAAACGTTATAATCATTTAAATATTATAATTTAAAATAAATCGGTCAATTTGTCACAATACGAGTATTCCGTTTGTCCACCACCGCCGGTGAGAACGAGATGACGGCGCTAAAGTAGCGATGCATATTCGAACTAAACATGGCCTGAAATGTGAGGTATGACGGTGGCGGTGGACGGCGTTAAAAGGGTTAAACATCTTTGTAACCCCCCCCCCCTCGCAAAAACAATCCAATATTAAAAAAAACAATCTGAGTGTACTTTTGTAAATGTAGTCTTAACAAGTTTCTAGGAAGTAAAATTACAGATATTTTGGACTTATTTTCACTTTCACATATTATAGCAAAAGCATGTTTAACAATTTTCCTCTATTTTACCAAAACAAAATATGATGATAAGCGGTGGTGGCTCGGTTGTGAGTTTTCTTAACATCCTAAAAAGGTGGGTTGGAACCCAATGAGAAATGCACTTTTCTTTCGTACATTTGTCATAGATTTACAACATCACCGTTCCCGTGCCTTGGAGAGCTTTCGGTCCCGGTTTCACTAATACCATCTTGTGGAACCAGACCCTAGCTAACCCATCTGGCCAGCGTGACGAGTGTCGGCCAAACTCTCCAGAAATTTCTGGAAGACACATCTTAAACAGTGAAGGTTTAGGACTCTGTGTTCTAGAGGCTGTCATGATAATTGATGAAATATATTTTTAATTTATCTTCAAAATGTCCCTAATTTTATTCATTAGCAATTTAATAGACTATATTTCTTAGAAGACCACTCAGACTTGAAAATACTTTGAAAATATTGGGTTGTGCGAACGAGAGGGGTGCACAAGCGGTAAACCCTCTTAATAATTATCTTTTGATTTACTTACCTTAAATGCAGTACACAGCTTAATGATAAAAGTGTCACTGACAATCCTTAAGCACATAGACTGTTTTAATGCTTTAGTAATATTGTTGTTTTTTTATAAGTTCATTAGAAATTTATATTAGTTTTTTGTTGTATTTGTATTTATTACCAATCAGATGTAGTTTTGTCATCCTTCTCTCACTTTGTCTATATATCTAAATAAGATAAAAAAAAAAATGTCATAAGGGGCCGTCCATTAATCACGTGATGTTTATTTATTTATTTTTAGCATTTTTTAACCCCCCCCCCCTTAATTATACGTGGTGTGGTTTAAGACTAACGACCCCCCCCCCTCACCCCACCCAAATTAAGGTGTATTTTTTAGTACCTACAAATATTTTTTTAGAATATTATCTTTAAATAAAGTATAATCAAGAAAATTAAGGACCATGATAAAAATGTCTAAACAGAAAGGTTGCAGGTTGTTTGACAAAAAAATATAAACACGTGATATTTTACTATACCCCCCTCCCCCTTGTAATTTTTTGAGTTTTTTTAGTTAATGGGTTAATATAGTTCCGTAATATAGTCAACGCTTGCTGTTAGATGAGGGTGATAAAACTAAAATACATGCCAGAGATTTAGTTTACCTATTATTTATATAGTATATTTTGTAAAAATATACATAATTTACTGGTAAATAACCAATTAAGTGATATTATCCATTCGATTGAAATTTAATTTATCTTTAGTTTAATCATAAGTTATTGATTCAACCAGCTAAGAAATCGTATAAATTTAATTAAAATCTAAATCTAGATGGTGTGTTTGAAATGTAGTTAATAATTTTCTTAACTGTGTGATCTCACTATTAGATTATATTCAGGGAGATAAGACCAAATGTTTTATCTAAAGCCCTTGCTATGTTGATTTATTTTGGAGAAAGAACGTCGGAATTTCCATACAAATTCAGTAAAGCAAACTATGAAAAAATATCTGAAATTTGTTTGGAGCACGACAACTCTACATGAAACATATAAAGTTCTTCAACTTATATCATAAAAAATAGCATATTAATGTTATATAAGTTAACAGTGAATTATTTAATCCGGTCAAATTATACATTTTAATTTACAATAATTTGGATAGTGCTGACAGTTGGTACAAACATTGGGGGCATTATTACTAACTTAATACTAAAAGATTGAAGAGAACAGCTCCACATGAATTGATTATTTAATTTCCAATGACAATGACTTGCAGTGCATTAATGTATCAATACGGTTGCATCAATGGAAGCAAACCGTTCAAGACCTATAGTATTACATACATATTGAAGATTGCAATAAAAATGAAGATAAAAAAAAAAAAAAACCAAAATCTTCACCGATCCCACATCTGCATAAAAAGGAATCTCAGGAATATATGGAGTGATTTATAGAAAAAAAGGTATAGAACAATTTTGGTAGACAATTTCATGATCTACAACTTTGTCTTATCTATTTTTGGGATAAAATCTACCGTTTACCAGAATAATTGTAAAAAAACTTTATTGAAACTTTGACCTTAAATAGCTTTTTTTGACTATGTAGGTCGGTGGGGATTTTTAGTATTTAATTTGTAATAATACCTCCAAAGTGTGTACCAACATTTAGCTCTTTGCTAATTATTGTAAACCTACCATATTATTTTCGTCTATTTTGACCGGACTGTATTATTAAGTAGAGTATAGTATAGATAACTACAAGAAATTGTTGAATGAAGTAACAAGTTGTTTTGGGCTGCGAAACTTGTAGATAAAATTGCATTTTAAATATAGAAAATTATATTTATTGCAGGGTTAATTACCACACCAACTGATCAATTGTGACGTAATTTTAACATCAGCGTATTGATTGCTGTGTAATAAAATATAACCCTGCCTACTGTATCATAATTCGGTCCATTTTATTCTTAAAGAGAGCCATATCTTTACAAAAGAATGTTACCATGATAGTAACAGAGAATATCTAATATATGTTAATCTGATGATGGTACAAAATTTTAATATATAAAGGAAATATCTAAGCTGTTTTTATACCAAATATGTCCGAGGGGAATTAGGTTATCGCGAGGAAAATATCCACCAATAGTGTGACATGCTGTCGTGATGTGATAATGAAGCGAGCGGAATATAAACTAAAAGAATGTGTATGACATTTTTTATATTTTTTATTGTTATTAATAATATAAAATTATTAAATATATTGATATAAATTAAATTATGTAATGATTACTATTTTTAGATAAGAATATATTTAAATCAAAAAATTTTGCATGCCACAACAGTGGCTAAATGTACAGAACCAACTTAATAACCATATTACTGTATGTAATAATAATAGAGCTTAATGCCGTAAATGCATTTTCTACCAACTAACCTTTGTGACTGAGATATGTAATAAGCGGGTGCAGCAGGAGAAAAATTATAGTTGAAATTATTTATTACTATATAATATATATATATGTACCACATTTAAAGCAAATAAACGATTTTGAATTTGAATACTATTGGTGGATTTTACTCGCGCACAGCTCTTTTTTCTCTCACATTTCTGGTGGATAAGTATTATTTTCGGTTAGGTAGAGGGTGGTGTTGAAATGAACAACCGACGCTTGTAAGACAATAATTACGAAGCTACATGTTTTCTATATTAAATACGTGTATCTTTATTTATTTTATTTAAAAAACTTTATTGCTCAAAGTACAAAGGCGGACTTAATGCCCGAAGACATTCTCTGACAGCCAAACCTTGGGGATAGATTTGAATAATTATAGTTGCAAATAATAATAATAATATGTATGTCTAGGGTTGTCACCGCTTCTTAATTTAAGGGTTACCAGTATTAATAATACGGGGTTTAGGTGTTTTTACTAAATACGATAAAATCATTAATTTAAACATTAATATTTGTTAGAGGTAACACCACTTTTAAAAATTTTCATTTTGTTAAGGAAATGTGAAAAATCTTTCAATGTTAACTTTTTTTTTACACCGTATTAAAATTTGTTGATTCAAGTTTCCGATTTTTTTTTTAGCGCGATAAACTTAAAGTGTTGTTGTTGTCTTCCAAACTTCGCGTTGATATGTGCTCAGCAGCATCTGCTCTCTCGTACACCTAACCGGGCACAGTGATTCCATGGATTGTCTCAAACATTGGTTTTTATTTAAGCTTATATATTTAATAGTTACTTAATTTGCTACTTTATATTATACGTTGTTATTTTTATTTTATTGTATACTTTTTTAATTAAGTTTATTTATTGTTTTAGAGGTAATTTTTAATTATGCACCTATATTTAGTAATAAGTACATTAAAGAGAAATGCTTAATTATTTATAATAGTCATCATTCTGAATGGATGGCGTTAGTTCACTACTTGTTGGGTCTATGGAAGTTAGGTCGAGAAGTGAATGAGTAACGAATAATGAGCAGCTAAATTCTCGTTCTTTAGCCGCTAGCGTTATGTAACAGAATCTATAAACTAACAATATGAAAAGCCCTTCTCCAGAATTCTTCTGGTGATTTTTTTTATATACTAGCACATGTAACCTTGCGACCACCTGATGGTAAGTGGCGCGCGAGGTCCATGAATGTTAGCAACTGCAATCAGACACTCATGACTGACATCAGTACCTAACACTGTGCCGGCTTGACTGGGCAAGATGGCAATGCGAGTCTGATTCCGAATCGTGTGGATACACTCTACAAGGTTTATCGGCACGAACGGTGGTTACCTCACCGCTCTGGGAGACTGGACAAATTAGCACCATCAGTCCGCCTACAACCTATTTGGCCTACACTCGCTAATCTGGACAGAATTGGCTGTACTGGAATATACGTATAATATTTTTGAATTTTAACGTAAGGTCGTAATGATTACACAATTTTGACATTCTAACGTTAGCGCTTAAAGTAGTAGAATGCTGCCGCTGGTTCGAACGGGTATATATATTAACTACTTATCTTAGCAAATGGTACATATTTTACAATGTGCTTTCCAATATCAGGTTACCATCAGCGGGATGTTCGAGCAATAACAAGCTTTTAAGTATCCGTTGAACATCCAAGTTACTTAATTTCATTATTATATAAATAGCTAATATACCTTAGTCACAATTTAGTCACTGGTATTATCTATCATGAATAAGATTTTTTAAGTTTATATCTAATATTGCAGAAACAGTCAAAATATATCAAGTTGTTTGAAAGTTATTATTATAACTTATTTTATAAAAGAATAATATCTTATTGTCCTGTTATTTTGTATTGTTACATAGACTATATCTTTAATTTACAATACCTAAAGGCATTCGACTCTTAAATCCTGATTAAGTAAATACCGTAAATGGGGGGAATCGGGTCATTTACCAAGTTCAACATTAATTTGCAACGTTGTTTGCTTTTATACCTATAAAACTGAATATTAAAAGGTTTCGGTAGTTTTGGTATTGTTTAAGTTTAATTATCCATTTTTATTCTCTTATACAACCATACCGCCCCACCCGAATTCGGTTAAGTCAATATTTTACAAAACATATTGTACACAATATATAAATAAATATTATACACCTTAAAAGTTTAGTTATCCTGCCTGGAGAGTGTTATAAAACTTAAAAAAAAACAAGCTTTTACCAATTTAAATTGGATTTGGTATGAATCGGGTCACTTATAGACTATTAATATTATAAATAATCGAATAAAAGTGACATTATCCTGATATTAGCATGTTTTTACTACAAATAACACTGAAATTATTTTTAAACAGAAATTAGGGCGGTTGCTGACCGAAAATTATTGTTTTGTTTTAAATTCTTTACGATGACCGAGTAATGTCAAAAAAGCTTTTAATCAAAATTATACCAAAAATATTAAACACTAAGGTCCATCATACATCAATTTTGCCCCTATTCCCCCCTCCCCCCTAGACCCTATTTTACATTTTACGGTAATTATAAATAGAAAAGTTAATTTCTATAGTGTTTTTCGTACCACAGAGTGCGTTTATACCGTGTGTTAGAGATATTTTTTAAGTTTATAAAAAGTTACATAATAACCTGTATTTTTCGGGATTTCACGTAATCCCTGGTTTTTTCATTTCCCTGCGACATATACAAAATATTAAAAAAAAAAACTATTTGCACTTTAATATTATTTGGCACATTTTTTCAATTATCGGGTATTTTAGATAATGTTAAGCTATAATTTCGAGTATTGGTGGTATATTGTTATTTCTACTGCGTGTTTTTATGTATTAAGTATAAGCTAAACACAACCAGAACTCGCGTACTTATAAATATTTCCTATAAATCTCTAGTTTAACCAAATATTACATAGCAAAAATAAATACATATATATTAGGCAAATCAGGTTTATTACAATCTTTGATTTTTGATTTAAGCAAGACAAAACAAAATTAAAACTTATTAAGAAAATAAACACACACGTCAACGTCTACGTACGTACAACGAATAGCGTCTTTATAGCTTTTTATAACCTGTTAGAATTTATTAATGCCTGTGAACGTAATTTTTTTTTTTTAATTTGTCATATTTATATTTCAATTTTATTTGTAGTCTTGTGCTTTCTGCCATATTGTGTTCCTGTACTGCTTTGACTACGATATGCATTACCATACAATATTAGTCTGAAGTAAGCGCATACAAAATCACGTGGTGTATAATACTTGAATATAAATACCTAAAGACCCTTTATAAACCATAAAAACAATGTTAACTTGCACTGCACATATCTGTATATATCAATGTGATATAAACAGATTATAACACTATTTTGTGTTATGTAAAAAGTGTTATTTTGAAAACAATCCTAGGCCTTGAAGTACTTCTATCATTGTGTGTTTTTAGTGATATCAAGATGTTAGATTAAGAACCTACCTGCACCTATATTTACTATTTTTGTAGCAATTGTACCTCCTAATACTGCGTGGAATTTATTAAAGAACAAATATTTTTATATTATAATATGAGATAAAAAATTAATAAATGTTATTTTTTATTTTAATTATTCAGTAATAAAATCTTAAGTTACGGTGCAGAGAAGTTATCCTAAAAATATCGCCACTCATACTGAACCTAATCAAGTAGGTAAGGTCGACGGTCGCGCGAACGTTGACTTACGTTTCTCTCTATATCGTCTCTCGGCTGTGGGAAAGATCATTTAATATGTAATATCTTAAGGTATTTATTACGATGGATATCGCGATTTTCAGACTCGGCCTTATTCACCATGCAGTAGTGTTTTGTTTTTCGGATAATGATTTTTATCTTTAAAAAGTGTCATTTTTTATTTAAAATAGATGTTCAACTAGTGACACCTGAAGCCTAAAAAAAATATTTCCTCTTTTGAGAATTACACGTGGTTTATTGTTAATATAATTGCCAATGATTGCGATAAGCAAAAATGTCCGTATTTTAGAGAATGCGTCCAATACATCATGGGCCCAAAATGGCTATTACCTTATAAAAATAGGTTATCTGTAAAAGTACTGTATCTTGGTAGCTAGTCGTTAGTTTTCTAATTTACTTTAGACTTTACCTGTCGTTTGGGCCCCATATCCGTCTTAATATCATGTAAGGTAGTCAAGTTTTTACACATTGCAATTTGATTTAGACCTAAATTATTGATTTACTTTCGGACCATTCTTAGCTTGTATAAAAAAAATATTCGATTGATCTATTATTATTAATGTTATTTTTGACAGCCGCCAGTTTGTGATATTTTAGTACTTGGTGCTCTGTCGATTTATTATTGTGTTAAGAGACATATTTAATATTTATTAGTGGCGTTGCGACATCGCATTATAACAACATATGTATATATTAAATGTATATTTAATATAAAAACAAACTTAATTGCTTTGTACTTATTTATATTACTATAAAAATCTATATTAGCATTGCACTTTCTATTTTTAATATACTCTGTACCTACACTAACGTAACACCGTTTTAATTAGTGTACAGTGTGTAAAATAGATTTTACTAATTCTATATGTATGCAGTTAAATTATATTTCATTACTATAGGTAATGTTTATTAAAATTATATAAATGTTCTGAATGTTATTAAATAAAAATATATATGTATCTATGAAGGACATTATATTCATAATATACTCGATCAAATTTTCTTAGAGCTTAGAAGTTTTGTTTAAAAGAATTTAAATTACGATTTAATTTTGTAAAATAAATATAAAGGAATACTTAGTAATATCTAATGAGTCTGGCTTTAATGCCTTAGAAATATATACTGTATTCCTTTTTAAAAAAATATTATTGTTTTATTTAATTCTATAGTATAGAACCCTGAGACAGATCTATAAAGCTTGCATATACTTAAGCTTATGCTTACGTTTGATTTTAGTCCAAAATAGCTTTTGTTTCTTGCCAAGACGTCGCGTTAATAACTATTTAATATACAGTGTAAACTCCATGTAACGTCGATTTAACGACAAATTCCCTAAAGCGTCGAAATCAATTGGCTTTGGTTGGTTTAGCTTTACTTCCCATTTTTTTCTCTCCATTTAACGACAACTCTCTATAACGCCATAAAATGCACAGTTCAGTGTCGTCATATAGAGTTTACACTGTATATCGTTGTTTGGAAATTTTAAGTATAAGCACGCTTTATTAATCCTAATTTTAAAAAAACAGCCGATGGTAAGCGTCTTTTATATGCTCAAGTTACACTAGCAGTAAAACCTATACTGCATTCATCGAGCCCTGGGACAAAATGTAATCAAAACGTCAAAAAGGTATTCAAATAGAAATAGCAAGTTTGTAGGAACAAATAAAATAGGTATATAATAAACAATTAATAAAAAAAAACACAGAAATGAAAGAGGGATGTGCAGAAAAAGGACTCCGATTGAATGCTAAAACCAATGTACTAGTGTTTGAAAGAAGAAGGTGACGATAAAGATTAATGGTGAAACTCTAGAACAAGTAAATGAAATGATATATCTTGGCAGTGTTGTCATTGCAGATGAAAAGTACGATAGGGATATTGAAAGAAGAGTGAACGCGGGAAATAGTGTTAACGGTGCCCTGGGGTCACTGATCGGCAGTCGAAATGTCAGTGACAAAGAGCTCGGCTCTCCATACACAATGCCATGTTAGGACCAACACTGATGTATAGAAGCGAGACGTGGATATGTCAGAATACGCAAGACACGTAACGTTCAAATACGGAAAAGGCAGGTATAAAAGAAAGCATAGGGACAAAAATAAGAAAAGGCATGCTACGATGAGTCGGGCATGTTGAATAGCGAAGAAAGATTGACGAACCACGTATATAATGCAAACGTGGGTAAAAGAAGCCGAGGCTCACATATCACGATCAAATAAATAAAACTCTGGCTGAAGATGCATTAAAAAGCCTTCGTAACATAAGGGCATGGATGAAGGGCTTGAATAATGTCGATGAAGCGAAAGAGGTATGTCGTGATTATTTGATATTTAACGTAATTTTTTTCCCATTTTGTTATTATTATGCTTTAATTTTATATTATTTTTAGTTATTACTTTTAGTTTTTATATATTTTACTTTTAATTGCATGTTTTATATTTTATATTATTTTAATTACTATTTACTTTTATTTTTTATTATTACCATTTTTATGTTTTAATGTTGTGTACATTTTTTAGGCTAGCAACCCGACAGGATTATTTGTCTATGATTGTTTTGTTTGTTAGCTGTTATTTGTACCTTACTTCGAATAAATAGATAAATATGGCTTCTTAGGAAAAGTTGTTTGTTTCTATCAATAGAATTACATATTGGTCTAACATAAAAGTCACACAGTATATATATTATTTGTAGTTAGCAGGGTTATCCGTCATTTTACATGGTCTCGATCTCGAGCTTTTGTTGACGTGAGTCCGATTGATAAATTTATTATTTTATTATTAAATTTGTTGTTTCTTTGTGTTTTATTTTATTTTGTTATTTTAGACTTTTTACTTTAAAAAAATTAGTCAATATGGACCTAAATGTGCCTGTACATTTACTTCGTTTGTAAATATTTTGGGCACTACTGGTTTTATATTTAGTTTTTGTCTCAAGGCCCGATGAATGCCGTATAGACCATAGCTGTCGCATTGTAGAAGTACTAATGTATTATGATTACTAATATCTTGCGTAATTAACATTCCAAATTGAAAAAAATAAGTAGGTACTGACTACTTATTGCAACGAGTTGGCTATATTAAATTATTTTGTAGACAATGCGTAAACTATGCTCAAAGAGAAAGTATTGTTATGTGATGTGGCCTCACTGCTCGCCTGTCGCTTGGGGTTTAGCATGTGCCCGTGCGCCGGTCTCAAGGTAAACCCGGTCCTATTAGGCTCGACGTCAAAACTCGACACATTTTACGTAATCTGTCATCAAAGACGAACGTACGTGGTTTATTAGTATATATTTTTTAAATTAAATTTTATGTAAACTAATAAAACTATTTTTTGCAGATGAATATATTATTACTGTTCGTGGTGGTGATATTGGTGGCTTCATCTATTTGTTCGCCGTATGATCCTGAAGACGATGCCTTGAAGACAGTGCTGCCACCTAGTGGAGTATTCGAAGCATTTTATCCCAAACAAGCTCATGGCGTTCCGAATGGGTCGTCGAGGCCGGCTCACGGACATGGAAGTTTCTACAAGTTTAGAAACCCTGCACTGGTTGATGTTAAAAATGCCGCTGCATATGGTTTTCGATTTGATGGAATGAGGAGATTTAATTTTGATGATAAGTGAATGTAATATATACACCGTTGTCAACTATTAAGCTGTTTTTTTTATACATATTTTAATACCCAAATACTTGTGCGTGTAGAACATATTTTTACCGTAGAGTATAATATTTTTTTATCTACTAATAGATTCAGTGTGTCTTTCTCATCATAACTATCACTTGCAAAGAATTAAAGTAAAGTCAGAAAGTAAGTCTTTAGAATAATATTCACATTTAGCCAACATTCATGGCAAGAGTACTTACTGTAGTCTCAAGAAATATCATAAAAAATAAAGAAATAAATATTGTGTTCTTACTAATCGAACCTGTAGTACCTCCGCGACAAAATTTACAGCCTTAATCGTTTACGTAACGAAGGTTGTTTTGAGCCTTAAGGGCCGGTTACTAAGTCCTTCCTTAGTAGCATTTCTTTACTTAAATACAAAAGAATGTGTGGGAACGCGCGGCTATTTACGTAAAGAAATACCACTAAGGGAGGATTCAGTTACCAGGCATTACCTTTACAACCTTACCTGTAAAAAAATGTTGATTTATAACATCGCGACTGCCATCCGGCGGGGCTCAGTGAACTATGAGTAAAGGCCTGGGCACACCGCATGCACAGAATTTGTGTTTCGAGAATGTTCGGAACCGGTTGTTCTCACCCTTCGCCACATGCGACGTCCGTCGTCCAACCATCCAGCTGCGGATGCATCCTTTTTACCCGACTGCGCGACGCAAAGAAGGATAATGTGTTTATAATAATAATAATAAATTGTTTATTATCAGGCAACAGATGGCCCATAGATAAATACCTTAAAAACTAAAATACATATAAAAATATAATTAACTTAAGAATAATAAAATTAATTAATCTAAAGCTTCCGTATCTTCATCTTCTTGTGGTCACAGAAGTACCCATCAGGTACTGTGACCACCTTCTGAGGAGTACGAGAAGCTTCAGTGGACGGTGCCGGCGTCCCTGCTGGGGGTGGTGCAGAGGGAGTAGGTGCTGCGCGGGGCCCAGGAACATTGTTGGTTCTGCTTGAAGCAAATCCACGAATGTATTTGCGGTACACAACACCGAGCGGCCAGAATTCCTTCAGGAATATTTTGAGGTGCTCTGACCGCACACGAATCCTAAAGGCCTTGAATCCGGTGTCATCCCAATAGGATCGTCGATAGCAGCGACATAGTCGATCTCCCCTCGGTCCCGTATGTGTCCGAGAACATCTTGGGATGACATGTCCTTGCGCAGCCGCGATATATAGACATAGGATATCGGTATCGCAGCTTTTATAGCGCACTGTTCGGTAGGCGCAATTTCCCGATTATTACGTTTGGGCCTACTTTTCTTCTTTTCCACAGTCACAAACCCTTCCGAATCAATTTTATTTCCATTATCAGCCTATGTAAGTATGTTTGTTCCTTTGTGGCACACTGGAGACCAAACGCGTTGGCCGATTTTAATAATTCTCACCTTAATAGATTTGTCTTCATTACGCGAGTGTCACTGAAGATATGACATTCATCAAATTTCATTAAGGCGGTAACCGGACGCCATATTGTGGAAAATAAAAAAAATAAAGTTGACTAACTACTTATATTGAGTGTGGTATCACTGAATAGGTATTTGAAAATAAAATTTAAGTTTCTCCTAATATTTCACATTTAGGATTTATAACAATTTATACTTGGTTATCAATCAATCTTAATAAAATTTTCAATGTAGGTCCTATCTACACCCATAATAAATTTACTATATTATAACAAACAGCGATAGGTATAAAATATATCAAGTAAAAAAAAGTTAATTTATATATAAATAAAAATACCCCGACCTGTAAAAATTAACTTTAATTAAAATCTTTAAAGAATATAAATAATAAATTAATAAACCATAAAACAAACTATAAATTTTAATGCGAAACATAGTAGCTTTAACAGTCGGCTTTAACCTATTCAAAATCTATACCGGCTCACATCTTCCAAACAATGGGAACCGACTGTTAAAGTCGCTTTGTTTCGCATTAGAATGAATTTATTAATTTATTATTTATTTTCTTTTTAACTTTTAATTAAATATATTTTAGGCTGTCGGGTTTTGTATTTTTAAATTAACTGTTTAGTTGTTTTGAAGCATTGTGGCAGGTGGATGCTCGCTCTCGACGACACATTGTTTTAACCACATGAATAAATATTAATAAGGAACATGACGAATTGATTATAGAATTAGTAATGATTTAAATTTACACATCCGGAGTACCCGGGCCTTTATTCATCGATTTCCTGACGCGCCGCGTAGGATGGTATAGATAGATGGACTTCCGAAGCAAGCGTCAAATAGCCTTTCTTTATTTTTATAGTACATTCTAAACATTATGTTAATTATATTATATGTATATATAAGTAAATATATAGTGTATACTCGTATTAGATAGTATATGTAATTGATATAAGGTTAAGTTTTAGTTATGCAATAAATGTTAACTTTAACTTTTATTTTAGCACCGTCTCATATTTATATTTGATTAAGAATGTCTTTTGTCCCCAAGGTTGACTGTCAGAGAATGCCTAACAGCATTAGGCTTCGAAAACTGATAAAATGTTTGAATAAAAAAATGCGACGCGACAGATTATTGTATGGCTAGCTTTGTTTCATTTATACAAATTACCACCGACTTTAGCATAAATGCTAATATTTTGAGCGTGAACTGTTCCATTTTTAAAATTTATCATTTGATGATAAAATTATAGAAAAGCTGAAATGTTAACATTCAAAAATATTTTTTAAACAGTGTTACGGAAGGTGACTTGCTTTTTGATATTGGCTATTTGGAGAAGTGTCAGACCTTAACTGCGCAATTTGGTTGTTTTGCAATTTATTTAAGAACGACAACAGAATAACCAAAACTAATTAATCAAAGCAAAAGTAACATAGCTTAAATATAAAGGTTGGTGGCGCTGGGATATGATTTTAGCCCAGCTTATACTGTTAGCTAGACCGCGTTCTATTTCCTTCCTGTTACTAGCCCGTGTTCAAATAACTACTAAAAGCGCGATTATGTCCTGAATTTTGCTTTGACAGATGTTCTAGTAGCGTTTTCAACCATTTTAAAAATTCCGTAATTCGAGCGCGCTTTTAGCCGCATCTGAACACGGAGTAGGTATATAGCGAACTACGACACAGCAAGCACAGCGACACGTTGTAGACGCCTCTGACGCTTGCTTCCTAATTCCACCCAAAGACTATATAGAGAACTTCACCTATATATATACGTGTTCCTAACCAACACTTTTGATATTTTTATTATACATTGCGTCTTATCGTTAAACTAAAAACAAACTAGGTATAAAATAACACGCAATGTACAATGATAATACAAAAACCGGATATAACTACCATGGGTTACTAGATAAATTTTAATTTCACCACTACCAGATATTGATACTTAATTTCACTGTATATTACAAAGGAATCAAATATAAAATATAGTGGCCAATAGTGGCCATAGTTGATATTTCATACAAAATGATTGTTATTTTTTTTTACTTCATTTACTTTGTTCTCCTTCTCTTGTCTTACTCTTCCGTAGCATGCAAATCGACGCATTGTCAGTGAAACAACAAAATATTTTTAAAAGTGCACTTCGCACACGAATATAACCGGCAATGCACTGTCATGCTCAAATTTTTCTCTACCGATTGGTCTAGCTTTAATTCTTATACTTTTTGGTTTGACTTTTTGCCCTGTCTTGTTATATATTTCATGTCTCTGGTGTATTAACATTTTTTTTGTCTTGTGTAATTAATTGTTTACCCATATGTAAGTATTTGTATATATATATATATATTTATCATGCCGGAACACAGCTGCACTACTATAAATTAGGTCAATATACCGACTAGATGAACTATGATTAACTGCCTCCGTGGTCTAGCGGTTAAGTCTGTGGATTCAGACGTGGAGGTACTGGATTTGATTCCTGGTCGGGACACTATAATTTATTGGTAATATTTCTCAAGTTTGGTACGATAGAGACATCGACGAGCTTGCTACTTGTAATGATCGGAATTCCCGGCTCTTAGTTTAGTAAAATTAAACCGGGCAATTAAATTTGATTTCCAGTAGTTTCTGTTTTTTTTTTTAATTATCCGATTCACACTATTATTTAATTTTTACAATTGTTCTTACTTAATAAGACGATATATTGTTTTTTTACTGATTTATAATTACTACTAACTAGGTATGACAACAGAAAATAGAAGAAAAATGTATATGAGAAGACTAAGTGATTATTTTATTTTATATTATAACACTTGTTTTATACATAATAAATAACAAAAATTACTAAGACCCTAAAATATTGAAACAATTGGGAAATACAACCGATATTTTTACAAAAAAGTACCGTAATTCCCGATTTTCAAAAACAGAAGTGATTTCGGAAACCCTAATGGGCACTATAGTACATGTAAAGTTGGCTAAATGCGAATCCGCGTTGTGTTGTGAGACGAGGTTTCTGACCACCCCGAAACGGATACGGTCGTGATGATGCTTCATCATTATCATTACAGCCCCTAGAACACAGTGTCCTAGACCTCCACTGCTGGAGATGGGCCTTCCAGAACATATATCTAGAAAATTTGGCTTACACTCGCCACGCTGGCCAGACGGCTTGGCGAGGATATGATGTCAATTTTTTATGACAATTTATTAACGATTCCACAAGTTGGTATTAGTGGAACCGGGACTGACGGCTTAACGTGCTCTCCGAGGCACGGGAACGGTGATGTTGTTAATCTATGACAAATGTACGTAAGAAAAATGCATTGCTCATTGGTACATGCCGGGTGGGTTTGAACCGACCTTTGTAGGATTCAAGGAACGCGTTGTTACGACCGAGCCACCACCGCGCTTTATCTTTTTATTTACTAAATGTGTTGAAAGAAATAAATAATTTGATTTGACTTAATTGAGATAATCTGCTCATACCTACTTACTTATATAATTATTTTTACCGTTCATTATAATTTAGAATGCGACGTGCACTGACACCCTTTGTGCTAGTCGTGTTGGCGTGACACGAAAACGAGCAGGTGCAGCGGCTGAATTGGCTGCAAACGGCAAACGTAATAAGTACATAGAGTTGGCAAATCGTTACCATTTTGTGCCGTTTGCCGTAGAGACGATGGGCCCTTGGTCTGAGGACGCTAAATCGTTAATACGTGACATAAGCGTTGCCATCCGAGCGTCAACAGGTGATCCTTTGAGTAGGGAATATCTTATTCAGAGGATCAGTGCTGCCATCCAACGAGGTAACGTCGCCGGAGTCCTCGGAACATTGGGTTTATCTTCTCCTGGATTCGACGACATGTAGAGATTATAATCAAGATATTTGTAAGTATTTAGTTTTTATATTAATTAAAAGCATAAATACTGTCAAAAAAAAATTCATTAGTATTATCATAACGTAAAATATGCGCAGACACCACCTATTGTAAGAACACGTTCCTTAAATCCTACAAAGATCGGTTATAACCCTGCCGGCATATACCAATGAGAAATACACTTTTCTTACGTACATTTGTCATAGATTTAACACCAACACCACTGTCCCCGTGCCTCGGAGATTACGTTAAGCCATCGGTCCCAGTTCCACTAATACCAACTTGTGGAATCGTTAATAAATTGTCATTAAAAATTGACATCATTTCCTCGCTCAGCCAATTTTGCTTTAGATAGACTTATTATAAAGTGACAATTAAAATTCTTAATACAAAGTAGTATCTCAAAAAATAAGTAACTTCATACAGAGGGCAAATGCTGCAAGTGAATTGGGCACCATGCCACAGGACAACGACTTGGAGGAGATATTTTTTTTGTAAGTATTTAGTAGTATCTTATCAGGTTCAATTTAGTTTTTAATGTAATATAGTTTATATGAATTATCTAAATACAGACATACACTAACAATAAACGGTGTCCAAAATACTAACAAAGCATAGCCTAAGAGTATTATTTTTATATCCTTTCGTAACGATTAGTACCTAACATTTGTCAGATATATATATCATATCACCCTAAGTGCTCGCGACGCTATCAAATACGTCCCATCCATTAAGTTCGGCTAGCTACAAACAATTTATATAGAGCACCTACAACGTTAGCTTACAATACCTATACCAACAGGATGTTCCAAAACTGATGTGGTTTTAGTGATCGATTTTTTTAATGTAGGTATATGTAAAGTAAAATTTTATAAACTAAACCTTTTACTAACGGACTGTTCATGTTAACTTTATAC
This sequence comes from Tinea semifulvella, assembly GCA_910589645.1. Classification (NCBI taxonomy): domain Eukaryota; kingdom Metazoa; phylum Arthropoda; class Insecta; order Lepidoptera; family Tineidae; genus Tinea; species Tinea semifulvella. Next base: position 12,017,550 of record OU342584.1, on the reverse strand, counting down.
TTATATTTTGTTACTTTGAGATAAGTCCGTTATACTCTAGCGATTAATTACTGCCAGTTAATAATGAAATTTTGTTGTTAAAGAAACAGACTAGGGCCACTGGTATATCGTGTTCCAAAATCTACGTACGTAATAATAATAATATATTTTTATGCAAATATAATGTATTCACTTAATATCCTCAAAACTTGTCGTCGCCCTAATTCATTTTGAATAAATTAATAAGAACATATTAATTATTTGTATGTAAGAACGTTTTCCTCAAAATCATAAAAGAGCGCGGTTCGAACGCCGTCATATACCAACGAGAAATACACATGTCATAGATTTACGACACCATCGTTCCCGTGCCTCCGTGGTCTATCGGTTAAGTCCGTGGATTTAGACTCGGAGGTACCGGGTTTGATTCCTGGTCAAAATTTATCGAGTTTGGTACCGTAAAGACATCGACGAGCTTGCCACTTGTCACGATGAGCCTATAGTAAATTTGGCCAAATATGAATCTGCTTCATAAAAAAAAAAACAAATTGTGGTTTCTGACTAACCCGGAAGGGATACGGTCGTGATGATACTTTACTTTTTTTATCGTTCCCGTAGCTTGGAAAGCACTTTAGGCCGTCCGTCCCAGTTCCACTGATACCAACTTATGGAACTTTCATCAAAATTGACATTAGGCCCTCGCCAACCCGTCTGGCCAGCCGTGGCGAGTATAGTTTAAAATCTCCAGAAATATGTTCTGGAAGTCCATCTCCAGTAGTGGAGGTCTTGGACTGTTTGTTCTAGGGGCTGTGCTGACATTTTTATTTTTAACGGAACGTTTCCGAATAGCTTTGTTAAAGTGCTGTCTATATTACATTTTACCCAAGTAGGTATAATATTACGTGTGAAAAGTATCTAAAACAATAAGAAAGCAAATTAAGGTTTTGATTTTATGAAAACACATTATTGACATAGTGCGTCACGCCTCGAAGGACAAGATGACTTGCATTCGGCCGCCGCGGTACAAATCCCAAACAGCACCAGCTCGAAACCTGCTACATCCTTTCTTCACCACTCTGGGAGCGACCAAGCGCAGCCAACCGTACACTAGTCCATCAAAAAAACGACCCCATGTCAAAACACTTAAGCGACCGCCCGAAGAAAGTGTGAAATTAACTTAAGTGGGCACTGTGTACCAAACACCCTCAGACAACGCTAGTATAACGGTACGTTTTAAGTAAAGATAGAGGTGTAGATAAGTCAATAAGATTATTGTTATTCATCAGTACTGAGGGGTCAGAGACCGGATTTTTGGGCCGGGATTTCAGAGTTCGTGTATAAAAAACGGGTGCTCCTTTAGGACCGGTCATTCTCTGGCTGGAGTGGACGAGAGAAAGCTCTATTTGGAAGGAAGGATTTTTTGTGTGAACAAAATTCTTAATTGATTTTACCCGGGACTATAGTTTTGAGTTGGGCGCGTAGAAGGGTGCACGTTGTCGTACTATTTATTATACATTTAATAGTGCGATGTTTCCGGATACATTTAATATGGTGAGTTTTTTTAATATATTGCGATTTTGTGTGTACCTAGCTAAGCGTCGATTTTGAGCGATACAATTTTTAATTTGTTTAGTAAATATAGGCAAGTGCTTTTAGTTAAATTAGATTTATAATTTTAATTGAAATATTTTTTTAGAGAACCAAACATCAATGATACTCGTAATTCAATATTCAGATTATCCATAGGACTTACTGACTATATTTACTGAACTAACTATATTTAGTAAGCTGGATGCCCGCGGTTTTGGAGCTCCAATTATTACGACCACGGGATTTAAATTGGACAAATATCAACTTATAATACTGTAGTTTATTAATGGGATTTCAAATATTATGATTCAACGCAACAAATTATTACTATTTAGGTAGTATATTATTTATTATATTTTATTTAACGCATGCAATATTAATTTATGACAAGTATGTAATATTATTTTTAAATGTTATAACTACTGTTCTCAGTAAGAAATATCAAAGAAAGTGATATCTATTTTTTTCTCTTTTTTAACTAATTGTATGTATTTTAGTTTTTTTCTCCTAATAAATAAAAGAACGGATTTAAATTGGCCACATGAACTCATATTGCTGTAACTTATTAACGGGATTTCTATTGTCTTATTCTACGCAACTAACAAATATTATAATCATTCTTTAGTTATTATATTTTTATTATAATTTATTTACCGTGAGCAATATTAATTTACACTAATATTATTTTGAAAATGTTATAAATACTTGTATCAAAGAAGGAATTTTAATTGGACACATATGTATTCATAATGCTGTAACTTATTAATAAGATTTTAAATTGTATAATTTTACGCAACTAACAAATAATCATTCTTTAGTTAGTTAGTATATTATTTATTATATTTCGTTTAACTTATGCAATATTAATTTACACTAATATTATTTTGAAAATGTTATAAATACTTGTATCAAAGAAGGAATTTTAATTGGACACATATGTATTCATAATGCTGTAACTTATTAATAAGATTTTAAATTGTATAATTTTACGCAACTAACAAATAATCATTCTTTAGTTAGTTAGTATATTATTTATTATATTTCGTTTAACTTATGCAATATTAATTTACACTAATATTATTTTGAAAATGTTATAAATACTTGTATCAAAGAAGGAATTTTAATTGGACACATATGTATTCATAATGCTGTAACTTATTAATAAGATGTTAAATTGTATAATTTTACGCAACTAACAAATAATCATTCTTTAGTTAGTTAGTATATTATTTATTATATTTCGTTTAACTTATGCAATATTAATTTACACTAATATTATTTTGTAAATGTTATAAATACTTGTATCAAAGAAGGAATTTTAATTGGACACATATGTATTCATAATGCTGTAACTTATTAATAAGATTTTAAATTGTATAATTTTACGCAACTAACAAATAATCATTCTTTAGTTAGTTAGTATATTATTTATTATATTTCGTTTAACTTATGCAATATTAATTTACACTAATATTATTTTGTAAATGTTATAAATACTTGTATCAAAGAAGGAATTTTAATTGGACACATATGTATTCATAATGTTGTAACTTATTAATGAGATTTTAAATTGTATAATTTTACGCAACTAACAAATAATCATTCTTTAGTTAGTTAGTATATCATTTATTATATTTAGTTTAACTTATGCAATATTAATTTACACTAATATTATTTTGAAAATGTTATAAATACTTGTATCAAAGAAGGAATTTTAATTGGACACATATGTATTCATAATGCTGTAACTTATTAATGAGATTTTAAATTGTATAATTTTACGCAACTAACAAATAATCATTTAAGTTAGTATATTATTTCGTTTAACTTAAGCAATATTAATTTACACTAATATTATTTTAAAAATCTTATAAATATTTGTATCAAAGACGGGATTTTAATTGGACACATATGAATTCATAATGCTGCAACTTATTCATGGGACTTCGAATCGTATAATTCTCTGCAACTATTTTTGTCAGATATTTATTAAAATTTATTAATATATACACATATATAATGTTATAAGTAGTTGAATAAAAGAAGAGGATAAATTTCTTAGCAATTGATGGATTCGCCGTGTGGGTGCGGCGTCGTGCTAGTAAAAAAAATATCACTTTTCTTAATAATTCGAAATTAGGATGTAGCAATGAGAAATACACTTTTTTACGTACATTTATCTTAGATTAACGATTAGAACGCCGTATAATATATGCATATATATAATATGTGGAATCACAAAATTGTCATTAGACTGGTCAGCGTGGCGAGTGTTCATCTCCAACGGTGAAGGTCTAGGACGCTCTGTTCTAGGGGTGCAATATTTTTATTACGCAAGCGGATATTTTTAGATTGTTGTTTAATCATAATTTCGGCGCGCGGTCACATTAGAGCGTAGGCATGCCGCGACATCAAATCATGGCGCAAACATTCGGTTCGCGTTTGCGTCGGATGTAGTAATATCAGTTCACTAAGTTTTACTTTAGATATAATTCAACGACAAGATAATAAAGCGTGGACTACAATACACTTTATTATATAAATAAGTAGGTACCTACTATTATGATCATTAGTCGCGGCTGCCTAAGTCTATAATGTCTTGGTTTTGTAGAAAGTTTTGTGAAATGATCTACTCATAAAAATAATATAACATTTAATACCAATATAAAACTTATTACATCGATTACAACATGAAGTATCATTACGGCCGTATCCTTTTGGGCGTTTGTCGGATATCCAAGGGGCAGGCATTATACGAGTATATATATGTACTATATGTAGTTATAGTGAGTATGTATATATGTAGTATTGTATTTATATGAAATGAAATAAAAATTAAAAAACGTTTATTGTAGCAACATAAACACAATGACTGGGATTACATACATACATACATATCTTCACGCCAAAGCTTGCGGGGTAGGCAGAGACAATTGAGCGCCACTTGTCACGATCACGACATACCTCTTTCGCCTCTTCGACATTTATCAACCTTTTCATACATGCCCGTTTTTTTTGTGGCTTTTTAATGCACCTGGGATAAAACATATTAATTTAGCAAATAACAGTACAGCAACAACTATATGTGTAAAACTAGATATAAAGTACTGAGGCAACTAAACTAGGTAAACCTGAACTATAGGGGTCAGTCAATAGTGAGACAGAAAATTGCATGGGATTTAATGTAGTCGCTGGGTGTCTTCCACTGTAGTATTTTTTGGCAACTATACTATGTTATTTACTTATCATAATTATGATTTATTTGCATCTTAAATTTAAGATCCATGTTTAAGGTTGGCTCTCAGATAGTGTCTAGGGGCATTAAGTCTGACCCTTATAAGTTTTAAATAAATAAATAATTTGATAAATATAAAGAAGTTGATAGATATTATTTATTACCATAAGAAAAATAATTTTTATTTATTATTATAATTTTTTATCCTTGACTTATTTTTATTTGATATTTTTTTCGAGTATATTAATATTTTAAGAGAACATAGAAGTAGGTAGGTATTCTTATTTAAAGACAATATAAATTAAAGAAAATTGCTTATAACTACAACATTTAGAACAAGATACAATTGACTAAAAACATTATGACTGAATGCCTATATGACCATCTTATACAAGTAAATAAAGTATCTTTTATTTTTAAAGAAGCGGATTTTCATTTAGCTATCTTTCTATAGGCCAATAATGACAAGTGGTAAGCTCGTCAATGTCTCTATCGTACCAAACTCGAGCAATATTACAAATAAATTAAATAAATGATTGTGTCCCGACCAGGAATCGACCCGCTTCTAAATCCACGGAGTTAACCGCTGGGCAACGACGGAGGCAGACGGCCTTATAAAAATTACTTATTTACAATTCTGACATCCTAGTTTAGATAATATCCTTTAGGATTGTAATTAATATCCACTTTTTTGTTTATGCAGCTTGGTCATTAATCACCGACTATTATGAGCTGTCAAAAATAATAGAATAAGGCTCTGTGTTTATATTTTAAGAACCTACTCGAACTTTTGTTTTTTTTCCTTATTGTATACATTCTTCTATCGCTTTGTGTTTTCCTCTTATGCACACTTTTTGCGCCATCCCACTTTCATTTTACCTCTCTCCTTTACAATATAAGCCGTTAAGTATTTATTGTTTCATTTTTTATTTCTATTGTACACATATTTTATGCTTTTTAATTTAGTCTCATATGAATAAAAATTTATTTTAATAATATCACAAAAGTATATAAAAAAGAGCTGTGATTGAGCGGTTGTAAGAACGCTTTTCTTAAAAAATCCTACAAAGGTCAGTTCGAATCTACCAAAGATAAATACACTTACGTACATTTGTCATATATCACCACCGTTCCAGTGCCTCGGAGAGCACGGAAGCTGACGGTCCCGGTTCCACTAATAGCAACTTGTGGAATCGGTAATAAATTGTCATCAGATCTTCGCCAACCCAGCGTGGCGAGTGTAGGGCCAACTCTCCAGATATATATTTTGGAAAACTTACCTTCAACAGTGGAGGTCTGGGACGCTGAGTTGTAGAATCTATAATGTGATATAAAAATTAAAATAATATATTTATTTATTATATAATATATATATAATTTTTTTTTTTAAAAAAAAGGTCGCTCAGCGATTTATGGAGAGAGCTATGCTTGGTATTTCTCTGATGGAATGAATTCGAAACGTTGATATTCGTCAGATAACCAAAGTTACTGACATAGCACTTAAAATTAGCAAGCTAAATTGGCAATGAGCCGGACACATCTGCCGCAGAACCGACGACCGATAGGGCAAACGGGTTCTAGAGTGGAGACCACGTACAGGCCGACGCAAAGGGTGACGACCCCCGCCAGATGGATGGGTGAGCTAAAAAAAGTCGCTGGTGGGGGTTGGATGAGAGTTGCAAAAGACTACGTGCAGTGACGAGTCTTGGGGAAGGTTAGGTCCAGCAGTGGAGGGACACAGGCTAATGATAATAATGATATAAATTCATTAATAATTCATTCGTTCGATCAACATACCTGTTTCATCCTCACATCCTATCTATCTATCCTCTAATCCTTAAGCTTATTATTATTATTATTAAAGAAATTTGAGTTTTAGTTTTTAGCCAGCCCACAACTTGTAAGCATGGCTTCTGCTATTTTTCAGAAAGCTAAAAAACCGGTCTTTTTATCAAAAGCTGCGTTCCTAATAAGCCATCACACGAGATTACCAACGGCTTAAAAGAAGCTCTGAGATCTTGAGCTGCACTGTCGTATTTACAATGTTTCTCGTGTGAATAGATTTGGGCGATGCTTCCCCAGGTACGGATTCCATACGACGTTGCGTCAACGTTAACATTGCTAATATTAAAAAACGCATTCCTCGCTGGGTCCCATACCCCGTAAAGCATCAAGTCTCCCGCAAGCATACATTTAGGTTCAATCATTTGATACAGACATTTCCGCAACCTTCGATAAGGAAAAATGTTCTAGGTAGGCCTGACCTACCTAGAACATTCATTTCAATTATGGAGCTTTCAAAACGGCATATTAGAATTTACAGTGTTTGGTTGGGTAGAGTGCGAGAGAAAGTGTTTTTACGCAATGAAAAGTTGCATTAAAACTCAGCTATTCCATCACTTGCTAAGAAATTTGATATTTAATGTAAAAACGAAGGACCTTTAAAAATAATGTAACAATAATTCGTTGCGTCACGAGCATAACAAACTAGGCTTCTCATCTTTAAATATATATTTTCGCCATAGACTTGAGTACATGCTATGCAATACTTAAAAAACTTTGTTTAACAAAAAACATAAATACATTTAATTCATCTTAGTCTATGACCGTGTGCCGAAAGGATGATTAAAATAATTAACCATAATCAACATTTTTATATACGTCACGTGATTGGTAGTTAGCTTGTCGCTATGGTTATTTCGGGCAATAACGTGCCTCATATATTGGTATATGAGTACGTTAATCATTTCTAAAGAACAGCCATTCTAAAACGACCGTGAAAAAAAATATTGAGGTCCTACTGCAAAACAAAGCTATATAAATAAATATACCTGAGGTTAATAACTGTCACCGTCATCTAGCGGTTAAGTCCGTGGATTTAGACTCGGAGGTACCGGGTTAAATTTCAGGTCGGGAAACAATAATAGTAAAAAAATATAAGTATTATCACGACCGTTTCCCTTCCAGGGTATTTAGAAACCACGCTTATAAACTTTTAGGCCAATCCAATATTCCATATATTTAAGAGTGTAGGCTATTGATTATCTCGTGCATCAGCCGGGCGTGATGAAGTGACGCTCGGCTTGCTGGTGTCCTCAACTGAATATACAATAAATCTACAACCCGTACCTAGTTGTTTAATGTCGAGCCCTCGGTCTTCAACCGAGGATCTTCGCGACATTGGCGAAAAAAACAATTTAGTTGAAAGATCAACCAGCAAGCCAACGAAGGGCAATTCCTAATAAAAAATAAAAAACTCCTCGCCAAGCCGTCTGGCTAGCGTGACGAGTGTAGGCCAAATTCTCCAGATATATGTTCTGGAAGGCCCATCATAAGCAGTGGAGGTCTAGGACATTGTGTTCTAGGGGCTGTATGATAGGTACCTACTTGTATACGTATAGGATAACAATTTTACTTAATGGTTTGTTTTTCACAGATGCGGTTCGTTCTCTGTCTTTCACTATTCGCCTCATCACAAGCTTTCTTCCTAAAATGGGGATCGGATACAAGGTACTGTTTAGCTTATAATTTTATATGTTCTAGAATGGCCAAAGGATTTGAACCTAAATTAATCGGTATCATCATCAGCCTGTCTCTCTCCACTTCTGGTTATAGGCCTCCTCCAAGGCTCGTCACTGCACGCGGTCTTTTGCAACGCTTATCCAACCACCACCAGCAACCTTTCTAAGATCATCCGTCTATCTGGCGAGGGGTCGGGTTCCGGTCCGCACCCTAACCTGGTTGAGCGGGAGGATGGCTGGCACATGCATTACGTCCGTGATCGGGTGCTGCTGTGGGGGCCTGGGACCTCTGCCGAACACGTTCAATTTATTATTCTTAAATAATAAAAGGTTTTTGCGATTTGTCGACTTTCGGGTTGCACATAGGCATGTAGTCTATCTTAATTCTGATTTGCCTGGTGGATTACTGCTGTACCAGGTATTGTAATCTCATAGGTACTGATAACTAAATTTAAAAGGTTGTTAATTGATCGTTGTGGTGCAGTTCTATATATGTAGTATATTGTAAATCTGATATAGCTGAGTTTTCCTTGCAGATTCCTTTCTCAGTCAGATTAAACATTAACAGGTCACTGTAATCTGCTAAGCTGCTGGTCTTCTGCTAACAGCTTACTTATTGGACCACTTTGCTGCTTAGTCTTCTACTAGCAGGAGTATAATTATTCACAAGAATTAAATTAATGACGTTTCATAAATGCCTAATAGGTTTACGTGAATAAAAATATTTTGACTTTGACTTTGGGTCGTCCCATTTTGCGTCGCCCCGTACGTGTTCTCCACTCTAGAACCCGTTGGCCCCATCGGTCTGGATATGTCCGGACCATTGCCACTTCAGCTTGCTAATTTTGAATGTTATGTCAGTATAACTTTGGTTCTCCGACGAATATCATATAAATAATCGGTATAATCAGTGTTTATTCTTACATAGAAAATGCTCTTATGGCAAAGGGAAACATAAATTATTGTATAATTTGACTCGGTCTGGGTGTTTATAATATGTATATATATGCAAAAAAAAAGAAAGAATAATATGTAGTTTATCAACCATCTAGTTTCCGTAACACAAGCCTCGTAGCTTACCACGGAAACTAGATGGCGCTGTGTGACCTGTCTGGAAATATTTATTTATTTATAATGAGATGATTTTCATCAAAGTAATTACAACGTTGCATTTAATTACCTATTCTGTTTCATTAACCGCAACCGTTAAATTGATAATCTATTATTAATCCTTTGGTTAACCTACAGTCAGTTTTATGGTTAGAAAATTACATAATATTATACGAATATTATATGTAACTTAATAATATTCTATTAATTGAATTGAGTAAGTAAAAAGTTAGATAATCCTAAAAAAAATATATATTAAGGTACCTACTCGTAAATACAAGTATGTACGTGTGTATACGTAATAATAAATAATAAATAATAAAATCGCCAGACTTGTGATAGTTCTTTTGAGAAAAAAACCTATTTAATGTAATGTAAAATCGTCGGTAAACTGATAAATAGTATTGTATACGTAATAATGAATAATAAAATGATTTGTACATCGCCAGACTTATGATAGTTTATTTGAGAAAAAATAATAATTAATGTAATATAAAATCGTCAGTTAACTGATAAATAGTATTGTATACGTAATAATGAATAATAAAATGATTTGTACATCGCTAGACTTATGATAGTTTATTTGAGAAAACAATATAATTAATGTAATATAAAATCGTCGGTTGACTGATAAATAGTATTGTATACGTAATAATGAATAATAAAATGATTTGTAAATCGCCAGACTTATGATAGTTTATTTGAGAAAAAATAACAAATAATGTTATATAAAATCGTCGGTTAACTGATAAATAGTATTGTATACGTAATAATGAATAATAAAATGATTTGTAAATCGCCAGACTTATGATAGTTTATTTGAGAAAAAATATTAATTAATGTAATATAAAATCGTCGGTTAACTGATAAATAGTATTGTATACGTAATAATGAATAATAAAATGATTTGTACATCGCCAGACTTATGATAGTTTATTTGAGAAAAAATAATAATTAATGTAATATAAAATCGTCAGTTAACTGATAAATAGTATTGTATACGTAATAATGAATAATAAAATGATATGTACATCGCCAGACTTATGATAGTTTATTTGAGAAAACAATATAATTAATGTAATATAAAATCGTCGGTTGACTGATAAATAGTATTGTATACGTAATAATGAATAATAAAATGATTTGTAAATCGCCAGACTTATGATAGTTTATTTGAGAAAAAATAACAAATAATGTTATATAAAATCGTCGGTTAACTGATAAATAGTATTGTATACGTAATAATGAATAGTAAAATGATTTGTAAATCGTCAGACTTATGATAGTTTATTTGAGAAAAAATAACAAATAATGTTATATAAAATCGTCGGTTAACTGATAAATAGTATTGTATACGTAATAATGAATAATAAAATGATTTGTAAATCGCCAGACTTATGATAGTTTATTTGAGAAAAAATATTAATTAATGTAATATAAAATCGTCGGTTAACTGATAAATAGTATTGTATACGTAATAATGAATAATAAAATGTTTTTTACATCGCCAGACTTATGATAGTTCCTTTGAGAAAAAATAATATTTAATGTAATGTAAAATCGTCGGTTACCGATAAATATTAAGATTTACGTTTTTAAGAATACAATGCCGTTAAACTAACCCTTGCTATTACTAATTAAAAATTATTATTATTAATATTATAGAATATTGATAGTAATGACAAGAGTTAGTTTAACTGTATTGTATTTGTAAATACTGATCTTAATCGGCGTACATCCGAAAATTTATCAGTTAACCTACTATTTATCATTACATTAAATATTCATTTTTCTCAGTGTAGTGTTAGACCTCACGTCCCGCAAATAAAAACAAATGTAGTCGAGAGGTCACACATCGTGCTCAGTGTAAATAAATAAAGACTTTACGAATCTTAATTAATTAAATTTACATTAAAACCTTACCTTTTATTACTTTGGTTATGTTATTTGGAAGCAATAGCGTGCTTATGCGAAATGTTGCTATTTGCAGCAATACGCAATATAATTGGCTGGCTTTCAATATTTGAGCCATGCTTTTTATATAATTAATTGGTTGTTACAGGACGGCTGCATCACAGAAGTCGTGGGTGCAGCCCTATCCACCGAACATGTCTCCGGCTTACCGGTACCAGTACTCCTACAATCCCTACGAGTCTCGGAAAGTGTATCAAATTCAACAGCAGCAATACGCCCAACCGGAAGTAATGCAGCAGAACATGGCTCCGATTCCTATTAGCGTGCCTGCCGGGGCTGCACTAACACCTGTGTCCCTTCAACACGTTCAGTTGGTGCCGTGCATGTGTCCGGTAGCACCGGAAGAGGCCGACAAGCTGCAGGAATCAGTGGGCCCCGGACCGTATCTAGCCCAGACTTACAGCCCCTCGTCTTACTCCGTGCCACAACAAATCACTGTTGCATCTGATGGTTCAAAAACGTCGACAAAACAGTAATCTTTATAAAATCATAGTATAGTTATTTTTGAGGCACTAAATAGTTTTATTATAAGCACCGCTTACATGAACATATTTATATGTAAGTAAAAGTATTTTAATACAAGATAAGTAGTATTTATTGAAAAAAATATTTATTTAAACTTAAATAGTGTAAGCGGATCTTATTCCTGTTTATTCATTTAATTAATTATTCACTCTGTATTCGTATTAGAAGTTTAATTTATGTACAAACATGAACCTACTTATAGGTAATTACATTCCGAAGACTGATGTAGATTTAAGTTTTAATAATTATATTTAATTTAAATAAAACATAGATGTTATTATTTTTAATCCTGTTTAATTTCCTGAGACGGCAGTCTATTTCTTTATGCGCAAACGTTCAAAGACCGTTTCCCTTCCGGGGTGGTCGGAAATCACGCTTATAAAAAAGCGGATTCACACATTACATTTAACCAACTTTACTAGGCCAATCATGACAAGTGGCAAACCCGTCGATGTCTATAGCGTACCAAACTCGAGAAATACACAAATAAATTATTGTGCCCCGACCAGGAATCGAACTCGGTACCTCCGAGTCTAAATCCACGGACTTAACCGCTAGACCACTAAGGCAGTTAGGTTAAGTTGTTAAATATTGCATTATTTTATTAACTATCAGTTTGTACGTCATAATCACAATATATTTTACGAATATCAACTCTAATAGCACTGTGATTGAACACATATGAACACGCCAACAAACCATAATGGTTTGGCGAGATATAATGATATAACAATATTACTAAATAGAATAGAAAAGAAAAAAAAATGCGTGTGACATTAACAGTTAGTTAAAGGATTCCTATATAACGTCATAAAACGCTACCTGTAGACGTGTACAACCTTTATGTAATATCTCTCAATTAGTTTTAGTACGAGGTACGCCACCCTTGATGACACATGGTTAAATCCACTACGTCGTTACAGAAGATATTGTTGATGAGGAAGCCTATTCTACTGTTATTTTACACTAGCACGACTTGTGAACTTACCTGGTGGTAAGTTCTATGATTTGTAAGCAACTGGAATCAGACACTAATGACTGACATTAGTCTCTAGCAATATGCCGGTTTGACTAAATGATTTTTTACACTTTGCTTTTAGAACTCCAGATTATAGGAAAGTGGAGAGTAGAAAGACTGGAAGAGAATTCCATGTCTTTATCGTGCGACAGATTTATGAGTCTAACTTTTATATACGCGTAGGGATAGTGATATGTGGCTGCATAGGATTAGGTTATAGAACTCTTAAGAACACTCACCGTAATATAACACGCTCAGAGAAGCCACATCTCGGCTAGGCTGCAAGGATTCGAGACTTTCAAATATAGTGGCCTAGGCTTGGCCTTGAGAGGTATTGTTGCCTGAGCGGTAATATACCAGGTTTCCGGAGTCTAGTAATATTATATAGTTATGGTGTCCCTCTCATCAGACTTCTGACTATCATCAGCACGTGATATTTCAACCTTAACTTAGCTTCCAGCTCTAAGTCCTGGTATTGTATGTTGCAATGAATAGTCGGTTGGAATGGTGACTCGGTATTCCCTGGGGATTCTTAGGATTGGGTTGTAACAAAACGAGATGTCTGTAATTAAAACGATTAACGTTCAGAATGGTGTCGATTGTACTAGTTGAGGGCTGACCTAAAAATAAAACTGATTCATTCATAATTTAAGAAAATAAAAAAGAACATAATGAGCATCAAGCCTTGGCCGAAACGTGGGGAGAAGTAAGTAGAAAGAAAAACCTCCGTTAAATCATGAAAAACTATATGTTAGTTAGTTAAGTACCGTTAGGTACGCGTAAGACCCGGGGTCCTAGGGCTTAAAGATAGCAAATGATGTGACCAAAAACTTCATAAATTTAACCGCCGATCTACCTACTTATTTTAAAATTTAAAAGACGAAAGTACCATTTATCTGCTACTCTTCTCGTTCTCACCCCTGGTATGGTTACACTAAGTATTTTATAGATGCTCTCAATGTTCTGCAGAGGCGGGCGATTCGGAATGTCTCAGAACCAATGTATTTCCCTACTTCTATAACCTGGAGACCTTCAAGCGAAAAATCATATTGTTGGCCAGGGTAGTGGTAGAGACTGATGTCTATCTTCAGTAGCTGGCATCAGTTGCTCCGATTCTTGGATCTAGCGTACCGCTTACCACCAGCTGGGCGCCATATCACACGTCGTATTCAGTATCAAAATAAAACAAAACTGACAAATAATCATAGGCCAAGTAGAAAGCAGGTCCCAAAATAAATTTATAATCTTACCGTAAGCATATAGGTAGGCAAAATTTGCACGCTTCATTGATGCCCGAGTATGACTTAGGTAATTATAAGTAAGTACCTACTACAAATGATACGAAGATAACAAATTGATGATAGTTAACTTGAACAATAATGAGAACTACATGTTTAAGTTTGTTCTGCATTTTTTATTAAATGAAAGTGCTCTGTGTCTTTTAATAGATAGTTGTCAGTTTTGTATAGACACATTACCTACCTATTTTCTCAACTGTCTATAGTATTTTATATTTGATACTTAATTCCTTCTATAGCAAATATTGTACACATCTAATTAATGTTCAACATCAAATCATTAACCTATTTAAAAACCAACATTTAATCAATATCCCGAATAAGTAACACCTACAGTAGACTTGCAGTGACAGTGTATTCAGAAAGTGTATACGAGTAGTTTATAAACAAGATTTAGGTTTCGTATTTAATGTAAAAAAAATAAGTTTTTTTATTTTTATATATTCTATATTTTTTTATGTTATATTATTTTATTTTAGTAGCCATATGTTTGTTAAGTTTTGTTATTTTAACTGCCTCCGTGGTCTAGCGGTTAAGTCCGTGGATTTAGGTTTGGAGGTACTGGGTTCAATTCCTGGTCGGGACACACAAATATTATTGTTAATTTAAATAAATAAATTAAATTAATATTTAATTTATTTTGTGATATTTCCCGAGTTTGGTACGCTAAAGACATCGACGATCTTGCCACTTGTCATGATGGGCCTATAGTAAAGTGGGCTAAATGTGTATCCGCTTCTTTATAAGCGTGGTTTCTGACTACCCCGGAAGGGATACGGTCGTGATAATACTTTTCTTTTTTGTTATTTTCTGGTAATTTTAGTTGTATATTGTTTTTGGGTGATCATCAGCGCTCTTTATGGTCCATGTCTAACCTCCTTATGAACATATTTTTCTTTAAATTTGAATCATCATTACGACCATATCCCTTGCTGGGTAGTCAAAAACCGCGTTTTTTTTTAAATCAAACCTGGTACCTCCGATTCTAAATTTAAAATGCTTTAGTCTTAAATTAATGCTTGGGCGCATACCTACCACGTGTCGTGGCGCCAAATAATCGAGTCGTTTAAGCGTTTAACTTTTCCAATTATCACGACTTCTGTCGTCACTGTATCGTTGATCGTGAAACGACTGTCGTGTTTACTTTTCTCATTTATTTCACATTTGCCGTCATACAAATATTCCTATCGTGCTAAATGTTCAATTGCACAAATATACAACCGGCCCCCGTAGTCTAGTGGTTAAATGCGTGGATTTAGACTCGGAAATACCGGGTTCGATTCCTGGTTGAAATAAAATATTTTATTTATGGTATTTCTCGAGTTGGGTACGCTAAAGACATCGAAGAGCTTGCCACTCACTTGTCATGATAGCAAAGTTGCCTAAATGTGAAGTCGCTCCTTATAAAAGCGTGGTTTATGACAACATCGTAAGGGATACGGTCGTGATGTTGCTGATACTTGCTGTGCAATTAAGTTACTTAAAATATAAAATATGTTGTTTTCGCATTAATCAAGTCCTTTAGTGCTGTAATGATGATGTTTTGAACATTTTCAACACCTGAACTATTTAAAAACAATTGTTTTTTTACTTTAATTGTATACTTGTTAGAGTTATATATCTAGGGATGCATATATAACCCCTAGTATACATTTCAACGGGAATCGATACACCGAATTTTTCCATTACTTAGTGCAACAGACATTTTTAAAATTCATTTACATTTACAAGGCGTAGAACCCTTAAAGCTGTCACACATGTTTAACAAAACAAATCTTTATAAAGAAACATGTTTAAATTTTATAATATGCACAATATTGTACATAGTTAATGATGTGAAAAATAATTTGTAGCATTGTCTTAATTATTAGAAAAAAGTTGCGTGATGTGTAATCAATTAGTAACAATAATAAAGGAAATGTACACACGAATTATGTATTAAATAGTTACATAACTACTTACATCAATAAAGATTTTCACTGAAATTAACTTTCAAATATACGAATGAATTATTTTATTATCTTTTCATCCTTCGTCGATTTTGCATTTTTTATACTTTAATTTATATATTATTATTCTTTATTTGTCACCGAACGTTACTACCGGAATTTGGTCAAATTCATGATTAAGTAGATAAATTACTACATCATTTTTTATCATTAATTAATAATTACAGCCTCTAGAAAACAGCGTCCTAGACCTCCACTGTTGGAGATGGGCCTTCTAGAACAAATATCTGGAGAATTTGGCCTGCACACGCGACGCTGGCCAGACGGCCTGGCGAGGATATGATGTAAATTTTTAATGACAATTTATTTACGATTCCACAAGTTGGTATTAGTGGAACCGGGACCGACGGCTTAACGTGTTCTCCAATGCACGGGAACGGTGGTGTTGTAACTCTATGACAAATGTACGTAGGAAAAGTACATGCCGGGTGGGTTTGAACCGACCTTTGTAGAATTTACGGCCCCTAGAACACAGCGTCCTAGACCTCCACTGCTGGAGATGGGCCTTCCAGAACATATATCTGGAGAATTTGGCTACCACACGCCACTCTGGCCAGACGGCATTGGACTACATTACATATTATAATTTAAGTAACTGTATCGTGCCTGGAGAGTGTTATGTTGAAAAGCGAAGAACAGAACTGGCAGTACCTTTTGAAGACACATAAAATATTATTATTTAAACTTAAATGCGTCTGTAACAAGGAACTTATTAAAAATTATTAATAAATCTAAAAATTAAACACTACATTAGTATAGGTCGATGAACGCGCAAACGTTGACTTACATAATTCTTTCTCTCTCTATTTCGTCCTTCGGCTGCGGGCGAGAACAATTAATAATGACACTCCCCAGCGATTACCGAGCGATTAGTTTGATCAGTTTGGCGAGCAAGATGTATGGCAAGATTCTCACGAAACGCTTGCAAGAGAAGACTGAAGGTCTTTTATGGGAGGCACAAGGAGGCTTTAGACCTGGAAGAGGATGCACTGACCAAGTCTTTTCGCTCCGCAATATCACAGAGAAGTTTTTGGCCTTAAACCAGAAGGTTTTCTGTGCTTTTGTGGATTTGGAAAAGGCTTTTGATAGAGTTGTAAGAAAGAAGCTTTGGGACATATTGCCGGAGTATGGAGTGAATGACAAACTGCTACAAGCTATACAGTCCCTGTACAAGGGCTGCAAAGCTTGTGTGCGGGTGGAGGGAGGTATGTCGCCTTGCTTTGAATCCCAAATGGGCGTCAAACAGGGTTGTGTGCTTTCTCCTAGATTATTCACTCTATATCTCGACAAATGCCTAAAAAGAGTGAGAGAGAGTGACTGTGGGATAAAGATGAGTGATCTAGTGGTGAACTGCCTGCTTTATGCAGATGATGCTGTTCTTATGGCATCATCCGAACAACAACTGCAATCACTAGTCACAAGAATGAAGGAGGGATGTACAGAAAAAGGACTCCGTTTGAATGCGAGAAAAACCAAGGTACTAGTGTTTGAAAGAAGAAGGATGACAACCGTGACGATAAAGATTGATGATGAAACTTTAGAACAAGTAAATGAAATTATATATCTGGGCAGTGTTTTCACTGCGGATGGGAAGTACGATAGGGACGTTGAAAGAAGAGTGAACGCGGGAAATAGTGTTAACGGTGCCCTGGGGTCACTGATCGGCAGTCGAAATGTCAGTGACAAAGCTCGGCTCGCCATACACAATGCCATGTTGGTACCAACACTGATGTATGGAAGCGAGACGTGGATACGTCAGAATACGCATGAGAGTAGGGTTAATGCAGTAGAAATGCGGTCGTTGCGGCGGATATGTGGCGTCACTTTGGCGGACCGCATACGTAACGTCGAAATACGGAAAAGGGTTGGTATGAAGGAAAGCATAGGGACAAAAATAAGGAAAGGCATGCTACGATGGTTCGGGCATGTTGAAAGGATGAGCGATGAAAGATTGACGAACCAGATATATAATGCGAAAGTTGTGGGTAAAAGAGGCCCTGGCAGACCGAGACTCACATATCACGATCAAATAAATAAAACACTGACTGAAGGTGCATTAAAAAGTCTTCGTAACCAAAGGGCATGTATGAAGAGGTTAATGAATGTCGACGAAGCGAAAGAAGTATGTCGTGATCGTGTCAAATGGCGCTCAATTGTCTCTGCCTACCCCGCAAGGGATCTGGCGTGAAGATATGTATGTATGTACTCCCCAGCGTAGGTACTTATCACGATGGATATCGCGATTTGCAGACGTGGCCTTATTTACCACGGAGTAGTTTTTTGTTTTTTGAATAATGATTTTTATCTTTAAAACAAAGTCAAATAAGTGAATAAAAATATTTCAAATGGAGGCTCTTCCAATGACACCTGAAGCCTAAAAAATATTTGCTCTTTTGACAATTACACAGGGTATATATTAAACAAACCATTTTTATAGCAACTGGCATCAATAATAAACGATTGCTATAGTCCGTACCACTATTAAATATTCACGTATTCGTAAAAAAATTGGTGCTAACGGCCCTTTATCCTAACCGGTGAATTTTGGCTGATGAATGTTTTTACAAATTGTCAGTTCCAAATAAAACGTGATCCTTGTCAAACGAATCCACAAACAAAGGACCATGGGTAATTTAATATGGATCCCGTCACCAACATATTTGAAACACGTGTCATTCGAAAAGTCTAGTAGTTTATACATTTTTTTTTACTATGGTGACTTTCTTCTAATAGAAATAATATTTAAAAGACCACAACATAAAGTCGAAAAATTATTATGATCTCACAGAAGAAATGATCAGGAACGGGTTCAAGACTCAGCTTTACGCAGTGAAAGTTGGTGCGAGAGGAGTTCCAGCAAAATTTTTGCATCACTTACTGAAAGAATTGGGCCTAAGCAGGTCTGCCGTCAATACATTTCTGGAACGAGCTTCCAAGACGGCATTAACGGAATCATAGAGTATTTTGTTGGGTAGGGAGAGAAGTAGAATGGTGGATGGTGAGCGTATTATCGCGCAATAAAATAAAAAAGGAGGCCTCCTTCTTCTCATCTCCTACCCACACACGATGGACCCGGCACCCGCACGGTGAATCCAAGGAATGCTTAGAATTTTTTCTTCTGCAATCGATGGGAAAGTGTCCATATTTTTTTAACAAAAATACTGATACAAAATGTATTTCAGACTAAAATGTATGATGTGGTGACGCGGTCCATGCAAAATCCGCCATTGTCCTTTGTAGCCGTCAAACTTTCTTGCAACTTGGCCTAAGCTTTATTTATTATTTTTTTACCACATTCCTTTACAGTAAATAAATACATATTTCTTATAAATATAAATTGGCCACATATGTATATGGCTTGACTTTATATAAGTGTAAACAAAGGATAAATTTTAATAAAACCAAGTCCCAAAGAATAAACGCTCATCAGGCTTCACACAGTTTGTTACTTTATATGCATAGACATAAAGCTCGTAGTTACACGCTATCATATAAAAATAATTTGGAAAATATTCATTCGTAACCTAATTTGAAATAAAATTTGAAACTAATCTAATTTTGTTAAAAAAAGCCTTTGAAAAGAGCTATTTAAAATAGAAAAAACAATTTCAGGAATACCGAATAAGAGTACGTGCTTATCATCCCTCGTGGTATCTCTTTTCCATTTCGCTCAACGCAATAGGGCAGTTTTGAATGCCAGAGCGAGACGAGCGTATGTTTTATGTGACGTACATGAAGTCTATATAAGCGACCCGTACTGCCGTACATAAGTTATTGCAAACTGCACTCATTCTGCAACAGGTGCATTTTGCTGTTGTTTAAAATTTTCCGGCCGAGTAAGAAATAAGTTCACATAGTGTTTTTTTCTTGTGCGGTGCATCAGATACAATTTCTCTAAAAATGAATATAAAGCGCTTGGTAAGTTTGTTTTTTGTATACTTTGAGACAATCATTGTTTCGCGCGCATTTTTTTGTATGTAAGTTAATAGTAATACATAGTGTGATTAAATGTTCCAATGTTGTTTTAACAATACAATTGTTTTTATAGTATTTATATTTTAACAACTTAATCATTTGTTGTAGGATTATGATATTTCTAATTCTAGTAAAGTTTACAAAGTGCTACAATGATCCGGGACCAAATAATATTATAAGACTTTATAGAGATACAATTTCATAAACTACTTATTTAATTATATCTATTAAATATTAGAATATGAATTAGATTAAACTCTCTTGTTTTAAATAAACAATGACTACTCTTATCATATCTTACGTTATTAATAAGTATTCTTTGACTTTTCAATTATAATAATGAAAAATAGATTTCTAATAATCATTTTAAAAGTTACGCTTTCAGTCGTACACCGCGTCATATTATTAAAAATATAATTTGATGTACACATATGTTTATCAAAGGAGATTAAAAATGTAAATATTTGGTAATAAATATAAAATATAAAGCTTCTAATAGTTAATTATCAGTCATTAAAACGTTTCGAGTATATTAATATATTTTTAATAATGTTATTAAATTTAAGTATCTCGGATGGGACGTCTCTAGAGGACATTTTTTATTTATAGTTTAGTTTATTTTTAATTTTATTATTTAGGTAGCTTTTATATTATAATTCTTTTATACTGGTTGTATATTACTTCGAATATTACAGTGTTTGGGGCCAAAAAAAAAAAAAAAGTTTTAATAAAAGTTAATTTTCATCACGACCGTAATCCTTTGCGAGGTGGTCAACTTATTTTTAAGGAGCGGGCTTACATTTATCTAACTTTACTGTACTTAGTGAAAAGCTGGTCAATATCTTTGGCGTACCGTAAATATTATAATTCTATTTTTTTGTGTTTTCGGCCAGAAACATGGTAACTTACGTAAAGTTAAAGATTTCTAACTACAGCGAATGAAATTAGGTCGTAATACATATACAAATCTCTTTCGGGGTGGTCAGGAACCACACTTTTTAAAAAAGCGAAGGCTCATTTAGCTAACTTTACTATAAGCCTATCATGACAAGTGGCAAGCCAGTCGATGTCTCTAGCGTACCAAATTCGAGAAATTTCACAGGTTAATTAAATAAATTATAGGACCAGGAGTCAAACCCAGTACCTCAGCCTTTAAATCCAGAAACTTAACCGCTAATGTGATGTGGCATTTGTGATACGTTATTACTTGAATGATTCTTCTCCATCTACTTCTAGAAGACTTAGTCAGAAAAGTGGTCCAAAGAGTAAGCTGTGAGCAGAAGACCAGCAGTTTATCAGATTCCAATGACCTGTTAATGTGTAATCTGACTGAAAAAGTAATCTACAAGGAAAACTCAGCTACCTATTAGATTTTCAAATAGCATAAATTAAATAAATGATTACCTTTTAAATTAGTACCTATGAGAATATAATACCTGGTACGCTACCAGGTATGTCAGAATTGTCAGAAGGCCCGTGTGCATCCCGAAATCCAACAAAACGCAAAACCTTTGCTAATTTAAGAACAATAAATGAAATGTGTTCAACAGAGGTCCCAGGCCTCTATCCACATCAACATCCGAATGTTTTACTTTTAATAAGAGAGACAAGTAAAACAAATACCTAGATATCTAAATTGTTTTTTTTTTTTTTTTCAGGTCATCTACTATTCTATTGTCTCCCTGTATTTCTTGGGATATTCTATGATCGAGGGGTACGTAATTGTACAACTATAATTATTATCTTTTAGTAGGTATATTAAAGTTGCTTATTTACATATAAGTGAGTTAATTTAAAAAAAAAATTTTTACTAAGAATAAAATAAAATTATTATTAATACTACGGATAGGGTTATAAGTCCCGTCCGCGTGGAATGGTGGCAAGAGCGCTGGCTCCATTTACCCGCTGAATTGCAATACTGATTCTTTGAGCGAAGAAAGATCCAGCCCTCTTGTCACCGGAGGAGATGACAAGACGTGGTGTTTTGTCTTTTAAAAACTTTTTGGCACTTGGAGTCCATGGGGACAGTGTTTCTACAGCAAACGGCACAAATATGTAATCTTTTAGTATGGATACATATTTGCGCCAAAACTGCTGCTTGCCAAACTTCTTCTTCGCTTTTTACGCCGCGGCAACAGCGCTGTTCCCATAAGGTGGTCCCCGTTCCCAGGGGACCAACGTCATACCATCGGGTCTTTTGCCATCATCTTGGATTACTACAGCAGGCTCCAGAAGAGCTGGAAGCTCGATGGTGGCTTTTACAAATTGAAACAAGATGTCATAAAATAATGATCCATGTTCTATGAATATGTTTTGGAAGGCCTATCTCCAACAGTTCAATAGTGGTTCAGGGTTTTGCGTTCAAGGGGCTGTGATGATGAATAATAGCGAGAAAAAAAATAGCGAGAAAAAAAAAATTAAACCAAAATACTAGAAATATATTAATTATTTCAGATTGTATTGCCTATATACATTTAAATTAAACATCTAATAAATAGAATTGTTTTTTTTTATATATTGCTTTGATTTTTTTTATTAAATAAATACATATCATTAGAAAAATATTATAGAGCTGGCTCTTTCTTCGCCCAAATAATCAATACTGAAATCCAGCGGGGTTTGCAGCCTCATTGGCTTGCCACCATTCAACGCGGACGTGACTAATATTCTATTAGTAGTATTAATTTTATTTTATATTAAATGATGGTATTGTTTAATATAAAATATAGGGTTGTTTTTCTAAAATATCATAAGTACAAGCATTACCGTAGAATATCAAAATAATGCTATAATAATTTCTTCAAATCACAGACGTCAATTTTCTTATTTTCTCACTAAAAAATAATAATAAATAAATTAGCATTTCTGGTCACTAATTCAAAATCCTCGTATGTTATGGATCACAGATATTATGTTGTGTGACACCTCTTCCACCTAATTGTTAGTGGGATGCGAGTACCAAAATTGGAAGCAACTGACTTCAGCCACTGATGACAGTACCACAGACACACTATAGCGACTTGACAAGATCAACATCACTACAGGCCCTAGACCACAGAGTCTTAAGCATTCAATACTGGAGATAAGGATTCCAGGAGAGTTTTGCCTCTTTCGCCAGCTCTGACGTCTAATCAGTGCGGTTGTAGATATGAAAAAAATACATATGAGAAAACAGAGTTTAAATTTATAGGTAGGTATAAATAAGATTGATATAGGGTTACGTTAATTGACATATCGTATATAGTCTGGCAAATAGTCCTATATCAACTTTTAGGAAAAAAATATATAGGCGTAAATTATTCTTTGTGGTGCAATGAAACTTAAATAAAAATGGTATACTAATTAAATAATACGTGTTTTCCTATATTTTTACCTAGGTATATGCTATCATTAAGATATTTAGATTCTCTTTGTCTTACAAAAATAGCAAATAACAGTTATCGAATAGTTCATAGACGATATGCGGGTGATTATATTAGCACAATAATATGGTCACTACCTGCTGTTCAAATAATAGTATTAGGTCCTATACTGTGCATATAATGGTAACTAGACTTATTATCGCTTCATATTGTCCATGGCATTCCAAAACTTAACCAATTCCTAATCAAATCAAATCAAATCAAATCATTTATTCATCCTTAAGTATAGGTACATACATATTACAATAGGTATTCAGTGGTTTGCTCGTTCAGCTATACTTTACCCTTAAGGGCATACAGATATATTTTTTATTTAAATGCCAAAGTCAAAATTATTGTCATAAATGCATATAAATAAAATAAAAATAAAAAGAAATTTTGGTATACAAACACAAAAGAAAAATATATAATTAGTGTCCTATTTTAAATATTATAATCTATGTCAAATGTGAGATCATCGTCAGTCAGAAAATCGTCTATTGTATAATAACATTTTTCCAGTAAAGCTTTCTTTAGTTTTGACTTAAATAATGGCAGAGGCAAGTCCTTGAAACCGTCCGGCAGAGTATTGTACAATTTAGGAGCCATACCAAAAATACTTTTACTCAAGAGAGCTGTTTTATGTTTAAAGGAGTATATTTGGTTTCGTGGACGGGGACGAAAAGATTTATAAGTTGAGGATTTTACAATATTGAAAAGGTTAAGATTAGTTTTTGTAAAGACTAAGACCTCGTATATATAAAGACAGGGAAATGTTAGTATTTAGCACTTTTTAAAATAAGCACTCCTGGAAGAGAGCTGAAGTAGTCGAACATAGACCCATAGGTTCATGAGCACTGAATTTCTGTCTGGAAACGCTGTCATCCTGCCAGGGAAAATAGGAGAATGTCCCATGACCAGTCGTAGAATAGACCTGGGTTGAGAATGATCTCGTGGCCGATATCTTGATTGTGTGAATATAAATTAAATATTATGCAACAAACTTTAGGCTTCTAAAACAAACAAATTTTTTGTGCTCTAACTAGTGCATTTTGCTAAAATAGGTTAATCCTATTCGAAGATCAATGAAGCACGTAATGCTTTGCTTATATTTTCAACTAACTTTATCAGAATTAAAATTAAAAGTTTCTCTCTTTGTTTAACTAAGCTTCTGATTTCGACGACCTGGTTTCCAATTAAGAATTCTACGATGTTTTCTTAACTTTATTATTTTTCTCATATGCTAAAGTCCAGTTAACGGTAGGTTTCTCGTAATCGTAAATTAAAGATTTTTTTAAAACTACACACATCAAAAAAGTCTAGGGATCAAGCATGTTTATGCGGATTTCTTGTGATTGAGATGTGGCTTTGTAATAAATTTATGATTTTATAAATTTATATGGATCCTTTTTGGTGCATTTCATAATTTAAAACAGGAACTGTCAATCAAATTCGAGTAAAAGATGAAAATCAGCTGTCAATATTTTCCCTATAAAAACATAAGACGCATTGAAGACATTATTAGTGCTACTGTTTCCCTACTACTGATTAAAACCAACGTTATTATGGAGCGGCGACGTCATTTAAGCAGGGAAGAAATGATCAGAGCCGTGGGAATGATAGAAGCTGGTTCCCGGCAACGTACTGTGGCTTTAGCTCTGAATACAAGTCAGAGTGTTATCAGTCGACTTTGGACACGTTACCGAACCACTGGTACCGTGGCTGAGCGCCATGGAGGACGGTATCGCTGCACCACACGGAGACAAGACCGATACATTCAAATCACAGCTCGAAGAACTCCAACAATAACCGCCATGATGTTAGCCGTGAGCCTTCATCGCTCTTCAGGGAACTTAATTAGCGACCAAACAGTCAGAAACCGCTTGCATGAAGTGAACCTTCATTCCCGAAGACCGCTACGGGTACCACCTATAGCAATGCACAATCGTAGGACTCGATATCAATGGGCTCTTGAACACAGAAATTGGACAGAAGAACAATGGCGTTTCGTGTGCTTTTCTGATGAGTCTCGTTTTGGTATGAGGCCGGATACAAGACGTATACGACACTGGAGAACCCCTGGACGCCAACAGCGATTAAAATCCTGCCAGGAAGTCCATCCTTATAGTGGTGGAACCATCATGGTATGGGCGGGTATTTCGATCGGCGGAAGAACTGAGTTGATTTGGATCAGAGGCAACCTCAACGCTCAAATTTATGCTGAGACGGTTGTATCAGACGTCATCGTTCCTCTACAAGTGCATATCGGTCCCTTATTTCAGTTAATGCATGATAATGCACGACCGCACACCGCAAGAGTTGTAAGACAGACTCTCGCCGCAGCTAACATCAATGTCCTGCCCTGGCCTGCTCAGTCGCCAGACTTGAACCCGATTGAGCATGCATGGGATATTCTTCAGAAAAGAGCTCTGCCGAATATGGAGGGTATCCAGTCGCAAGAAGACCTTTTTTTGTTGTTGCAACGAACATGGGCGGCCATTCCACAGCGTGATTTGGATAAACTCATTTTGAGTATGCCAAACCGATGTTCTTGTGTTGTTAGTGTTCGCGGTAGAAACACGGATTATTAATTGTTTAAGTTACCCAATAAAATTAAAAAAAAAAAACTGTTATTTCAGTCTTTTTTTCGAACTTTAATGTTAGTGGTTCAAATGTCAAAAATCCCTTTATTAGGAAAATGTCAATTTTTTTTACTAATGCAAAGGTGACTTGGTTTATCGTTACTGTAGACAAACGAAAACATTTTATTTGATCAATCCTTAAAGAAAATTTTAATGAATATCAATCAGGAGAAAAGTTATTGCAAAAATATATGTTGATCCCTAGACACTTTTGATGTGTGTATTATAAAAACCACATCTTTTTAGTAATTAATATTTGGATTTAGTGGGCTAAGATTTTTTTTTCAATCGAGTGAAGCTATAATAATTACGTTTTGTAAATATTTTATTCCCTTATTTTAATTTAATTTTAAAATCGGTAAAGCTGGAAAACTTGCCGATTGCTGCTTGCTGTTTTACGATTATGATTTAAAGATTTTTCAAGTCTGTGTGTAATTTTGAGAAATACATCAGTTCTTATATATTATCAAAATTCTGGTAAATAAAATTATGGATATACCTATGTATTTTCTCTTTCATAAATTTAGATAAAAAAATAGTTTAATAATTTATATCGTTTTTCCTCTATTTTACTAAAATAAATATATTGAGAGACAAATTTCTAAGCATTCTATGGATTCACCGTGCGGGTGCCGGGTCAAGCGTGTGTGAGAAGAATGGTGTCTCGGGCTTGCGACCGATAATAGGCTGGTTTAAAAAAGGGGGCCCTTGCGCGATAATACGCTCACCATCCACCATTCTACTCCCAACCAAATACGAGTACTGTATGATTCCGTTAATGCCGTCTTGATATGTTTTCAATATTCCGTAATTTTATTACCTAGAAAGTTGATAGACTACATTTCTCAAAAGTAAATTCAAATCTCAGCCGATATAATAGTAATAATATTTAAAAAATATTTCAGAATAAATTCCATATGTGTTAGTAACAATTTTTAAAGAATCCATATAGATATAGATGAGTATCTTCTAAGTAATAGGTTTTAGATATTGAACGTTCGGTTTTTTTTATGAATTTTGTAACGATATCACAAAATGATATACCTAGTTGATTCGGGACTGACGCAGACGGCTTAGCGTGTTCTCTGAATTATCAAATTGTGTTGGTTAAGCTTAAAACTTAAAGCTTTTTTATCTATATTAAGTGTCTTTTTAATAGTTTTGTAATTACTATATTTTCTGATGAATACGTTTATTACTAGGCCACATAAACTATTCGAAAATACTGATATAAGATCTGAATATGTGAAGAAGGAAATACCTCTTCTCCCGAATGTGGTAAGCCAGCTCCCGCAGTCGGCCAGCCAGCCACTGCAGCCGGCTATCTCCAAGATAAGATACTGCCAAAAAATTACATACGCAAACATAGTAAGAATAGTAGCTGTAGATTGTGTTTGAATAAACATCTGCTATTAGTTGTAGTTAGAAAAAAGTTCTACGTAACGGAACCTATTATCGTCCTCTAAAAATGAACGTCTATTACCGAGGTAAGTATATCAAAGATCAAAGAGACAAGTCTATTATAGAATGTATATTTCTAAATACCTCGGTGATAGGAAATCGAGGGGTCAATATTAGGTAATGTTACCTAATTATATTTATTACTAGTCTTCTATTAGTCGCAGTTAGATAATTGTTTATATCTATATTTTTGAATTTATTTTATTTTATATTTTCTATAGCATTTTAAAAATTGTTTTAATTGATTTTAAAAACATATTTTTTTACGTCGTACTTGCATCGACTTTCTACAAACTCTGTGAACACCATTGTTGATCGACTGTCTCCAAAGTTTTCTCCATTACTCTTTGTAATATTAACTCAGACGTAGTATAAAGGACCAGTCCCGCAATACAATTTATTCTTGGGACCAACATTCTATCTGTAGCCGGAACAGCATTACTACCAGAGACATTAAATATATAACAAGGAGGCGGGACATGAAGCCAAATATAATGGGAATTAAAGCTAGGACAATTGTCTCAGAATTCATACTTAACACTACTGGTTATGGTCGTATTCGACGTGCAATTTCAATTATTTTTTCAGTTTCATTGACAATATACCGACCTGCATGCTACATAAATTTATCTTTTCGTATATTTATTGTTTATCGGCAAGAGAAAACGAACAGAGTAGATAAAGTAAAAAAAAATGTAAAGAAATTTTACATGAAAATAATAATAAAATAAAAATAAAAAATGCCCTTATTTCGGAATAGTATCCATAGGGGTTAGTAACATAGTGTTTGCTTATTCCATATTAGTAAAAAGAGGACATTTACTTTTTATATTTGCTTTGCCCTCCTGAGGCACTGGGCACATACATAACCAATGCCCTCTCCATTTCATATTTGACTTTGGCCATACCCAATATATACGACTATATAAGTCCATAAGTAATGTTTTATTATCAGTCTATCAGCTAGTTTCTCGAACGTACTTTTGGTACTTAATTATTACTTAAGTAAAAAATAACTTTTTTGATTTTCTCTGCTGGATATAAAGGGACTAACACCTGTATCCTAAGACGTTTCCTCAAGGCTTTCTTCTCAACGAGGACCACTTAACATTTCCTTTCAACTGTCAAGCAAAAAATAACTTTAAATAAATAAATAAAAGAGACTTAATTTTCGTTTGACAGCAGGAAAGAAATAATGAGTGCACGAGCCTCGAAAACTCTGATACAGAAATTTATGCCAGTCTTTTTGGGAATATCCCTGAAGGGTAGTCTCTAGAGGACATTTTTTAATTATAGTAAAGTATCATCACGACTGTTTCCCTTTCGGGGTGGTCAGAAACCACGCTTATAAATAAGCGGATTCACATTTAGCCAACTTTACTATAGGCCAATCATGACAAGTGGTAAGCTCGTCGATGTCTCCTGCGTACCAAACTCGAGAAATGTCTCAAATAAATTAAATATTAATTAAATGTATTTATTTACATAAATAAATATTTTTGTGTTCCGACCAGGAATCGAACCCGGTACCTCCGAGTCTAAATCTACGGACTTAACCGCTAGACCACGGAGGCAGTTTTTAATTATATTTTTTTTTATTAGTAGTTTATATTTATTTAAATTCTACTTTTACATAACACACCGTCAGTATATTTTACTAAATGACCACTTAATCAATTTGGTATTCGATTTATTTGAAGATAAACTGAAACGTTAATAATTAATCTAAAAGGTCTTAGTTCTAAGTAACACACATAAATGTACATTAAATAGGGAGTGTTAATTAGCGTCATGGTGACAAGTTGATTCCCTGTCTGTATCTGGGTCTATTGTTAAATCTATATACTATTTTTTTATGCCATTGCAACAAATGTACTTAATAAGCTTCCAGTTACTATAAGGAAGCTGCCACTAAAACTGTTTAAATTAAGAGTCAAACAAAAGCTGAATTATAAATGTTCGACAAAAGAACGCCTAAACATTAAGCTCGAAAAAGTCAAGGGACTAAATAAATATTTGTATGCTAGAAATAGCTAAGCATGTGATATAATTACATATAACACTTTACATCCCTGAACCTACAATGTTTCTGACAAATAAATTATTTCATTCGTTTTATTTAAAAATAAAATAACATTCTATGGTTGAATAAAAATACTATTGAAAAACGAATAGTGAATATAAAACTTAAAAAAAATATCATCTGTTGAAATGTAATACCATACACCATATGCGGGCAGTTTGAAAATAAAAAATATAATACGTTTATTCAGAAAAAATCGACAGACGATGGAACAAATAAACGGATTACCCTTTGCATGTTTGTGTTAGTTATTGGAACAACTTGGCAAACTCACTCGCAGTTATAATTTTTGTTGTTATTTAAGTATTGTTAATATTGAGCTATCGACACGCCATTACGATTATGTTAGGTATTTTTAACAAAAAAAAAAACAATTTACGCCACAATGTTAACAGAATTGTGATAGCATGATAATTCGATGGTAATAGCAAAAACGGACCTGGTTCTCTGACGCATATCAATGTATCAAATTATGTCTATAGCTGGCATGAATTTGTAGACGTAATCGACTGTTAGTCTACAGGTTTTTTAATACTAATAATGTTAATTCATTATTATATTATTAATCAATTTTAAGATAATATGATTAGCTGAGTAATGAGCTGTAAGATTAGACTGAACCCGGCAACGTTCCAGTCGGCTGATAGTGATGTGCAAATTACATTTACAGTCCATGTAGCACGCGATTGTTTGAAGGAAGTCAAAGAAAGTGCGCGGACAAGTGTTGCACCGCGTGACCGCACTGGGAACCGGTAACCCACCAAATTACCGTTCGGTGACGGAAATGCGTGATTCGTGTGTTTAGCAGCTGCTTAGGTTCAGCCCATCTAAAGTATAACACATTAAAAATGCCCTTGACAAAATTACTAGAAGGATGTTGTACAACTGTCTCCGTGGCGCAGACGTTCGATCCCTAGTTAAGTACACAAATATATTTAATTTAATTGTGATATTTCTAGAGTCTGGTGCGCGTAAGACATCGACTAGCTGCCACATGTCGTGATGGGCCTATAATTAAGTTGAGTAGATGTAAACACGAGTCAGACCACCCTAGTGGGTTTTATAGTCAAGATTTACTTATTTTGTATTTATATAAAAATATTTGCTCGGCGTTCAAAAACACATTATAAGACAAGAACCTATTTTAAAAAACCTTGGAATAAATATATTCAAATTTAAATTTGTCTTTTGACGGATCGCACACAAAGCCTCTACTCGGGATATAGGGCGTTGAGATTAGTTTAGAGGTTACGGAGCGTTCTAAACTTATGAAATTTAAAATAAATTTATTTTCACATTTACCTAACGTGATCACCGAGATTGATGTTTAAAATTAACAGTTTACTATGATTTCCGAACGCACATTATAACTTTATATTAATGACCTATATATAACTGATAGCTATTTTAGTTGACCCAATCTACTTTGTTAAACAGAAGAACATGTTTTACTCTTCCGTAGCATTCAGATGGGGATATTGACCGTAAAACAACAAAAACAAGTTGAAAGTGCACGTCAAACACGATCATATTCGGTAATGCACTGTCATAAAATAATTAATTATGAGACAATTGTCCTAGCTTTGATTCACGTACCTTTTGGTTTCATGCCCCATGTTGTTATATACGAGTGTGTTATATTTGATTCTTACCTAAAACATATTCGGTAATGCACTGTCATAAAATAATTAATTATGAGACAATTGTCCTAGCTTTGATTCACGTACCTTTTGGTTTCATGCCCCATGTTGTTATATACGAGTGTGTTATATTTGATTCTTACCTAAAACATATTCGGTAATGCACTGTCATAAAATAATTAATTATGAGACAATTGTCCTAGCTTTGATTCACGTACCTTTTGGTTTCATGCCCCATGTTGTTATATACGAGTGTGTTATATTTGATTCTTACCTAAAACATATTCGGTAATGAACTGTCATAAAATAATTAATTATGAGACAATTGTCCTAGCTTTGATTCACGTACCTTTTGGTTTCATGCCCCATGTTGTTATATACGAGTGTGTTATATTTGATTCTTACCTAAAACATATTCGGTAATGCACTGTCATAAAATAATTAATTATGAGACAATTGTCCTAGCTTTGATTCAAGTACCTTTTGGTTTCATGCCCCATGTTGTTATATACGAGTGTGTTATATTTGGTTCTTACCTAAAACATATTCGGTAATGCACTGTCATAAAATAATTAATTATGAGACAATTGTCCTAGCTTTGATTCACGTACCTTTTGGTTTCATGCCCCATGTTGTTATATACGAGTGTGTTATATTTGATTCTTACCTAAAACATATTCGGTAATGCACCGTCATAAAATAATTAATTATGAGACAATTGTCCTAGCTTTGATTCACGTACCTTTTGGTTTCATGCCCCATGTTGTTATATACGAGTGTGTTATATTTGATTCTTACCTAAAACATATTCGGTAATGCACTGTCATAAAATAATTAATTATGAGACAATTGTCCTAGCTTTGATTCACGTACCTTTTGGTTTCATGCCCCATGTTGTTATATACGAGTGTGTTATATTTGATTCTTACCTAAAACATATTCGGTAATGCACTGTCATAAAATAATTAATTATGAGACAATTGTCCTAGCTTTGATTCACGTACCTTTTGGTTTCATGCCCCATGTTGTTATATACGAGTGTGTTATATTTGATTCTTACCTAAAACATATTCGGAGTATGTTATATTTGATTCTTACCTCAAACATATTCGGTAATGCACTGTCATAAAATAATTAATTATGAGACAATTGTCCTAGCTTTGATTCACGTACCTTTTGGTTTCATGCCCCATGTTGTTATATACGAGTATGTTATATTTGATTCTTACCTAAAACATATTCGGTAATGCACTGTCATAAAATAATTAATTATGAGACAATTGTCCTAGCTTTGATTCACGTACCTTTTGGTTTCATGCCCCATGTTGTTATATACGAGTGTGTTATATTTGATTCTTACCTAAAACATATTCGGTAATGCACTGTCATAAAATAATTAATTATGAGACAATTGTCCTAGCTTTGATTCACGTACCTTTTGGTTTCATGCCCCATGTTGTTATATACGAGTATGTTATATTTGATTCTTACCTAAAACATATTCGGTAATGCACTGTCATAAAATAATTAATTATGAGACAATTGTCCTAGCTTTGATTCACGTACCTTTTGGTTTCATGCCCCATGTTGTTATATACGAGTATGTTATATTTGATTCTTACCTAAAACATATTCGGTAATGCACTGTCATAAAATAATTAATTATGAGACAATTGTCCTAGCTTTGATTCACGTACCTTTTGGTTTCATGCCCCATGTTGTTATATACGAGTATGTTATATTTGATTCTTACCTAAAACATATTCGGTAATGCACTGTCATAAAATAATTAATTATGAGACAATTGTCCTAGCTTTGATTCACGTACCTTTTGGTTTCATGCCCCATGTTGTTATATACGAGTATGTTATATTTGATTCTTACCTAAAACATATTCGGTAATGCACTGTCATAAAATAATTAATTATGAGACAATTGTCCTAGCTTTGATTCACGTACCTTTTGGTTTCATGCCCCATGTTGTTATATACGAGTGTGTTATATTTGATTCTTACCTAAAACATATTCGGTAATGCACTGTCATAAAATAATTAATTATGAGACAATTGTCCTAGCTTTGATTCACGTACCTTTTGGTTTCATGCCCCATGTTGTTATATACGAGTGTGTTATATTTGATTCTTACCTAAAACATATTCGGTAATGCACTGTCATAAAATAATTAATTATGAGACAATTGTCCTAGCTTTGATTCACGTACCTTTTGGTTTCATGCCCCATGTTGTTATATACGAGTGTGTTATATTTGATTCTTACCTAAAACATATTCGGTAATGCACTGTCATAAAATAATTAATTATGAGACAATTGTCCTAGCTTTGATTCACGTACCTTTTGGTTTCATGCCCCATGTTGTTATATACGAGTGTGTTATATTTGATTCTTACCTAAAACATATTCGGTAATGCACTGTCATAAAATAATTAATTATGAGACAATTGTCCTAGCTTTGATTCACGTACCTTTTGGTTTCATGCCCCATGTTGTTATATACGAGTATGTTATATTTGATTCTTACCTAAAACATATTCGGTAATGCACTGTCATAAAATAATTAATTATGAGACAATTGTCCTAGCTTTGATTCACGTACCTTTTGGTTTCATGCCCCATGTTGTTATATACGAGTATGTTATATTTGATTCTTACCTAAAACATATTCGGTAATGCACTGTCATAAAATAATTAATTATGAGACAATTGTCCTAGCTTTGATTCACGTACCTTTTGGTTTCATGCCCCATGTTGTTATATACGAGTATGTTATATTTGATTCTTACCTAAAACATATTCGGTAATGCACTGTCATAAAATAATTAATTATGAGACAATTGTCCTAGCTTTGATTCACGTACCTTTTGGTTTCATGCCCCATGTTGTTATATACGAGTGTGTTATATTTGATTCTTACCTAAAACATATTCGGTAATGCACTGTCATAAAATAATTAATTATGAGACAATTGTCCTAGCTTTGATTCATGTACCTTTTGGTTTCATGCCCCATGTTGTTATATACGAGTGTGTTATATTTGATTCTTACCTAAAACATATTCGGTAATGCACTGTCATAAAATAATTAATTATGAGACAATTGTCCTAGCTTTGATTCACGTACCTTTTGGTTTCATGCCCCATGTTGTTATATACGAGTGTGTTATATTTGATTCTTACCTAAAACATATTCGGTAATGCACTGTCATAAAATAATTAATTATGAGACAATTGTCCTAGCTTTGATTCACGTACCTTTTGGTTTCATGCCCCATGTTGTTATATACGAGTATGTTATATTTGATTCTTACCTAAAACATATTCGGTAATGCACTGTCATAAAATAATTAATTATGAGACAATTGTCCTAGCTTTGATTCACGTACCTTTTGGTTTCATGCCCCATGTTGTTATATACGAGTGTGTTATATTTGATTCTTACCTAAAACATATTCGGTAATGCACTGTCATAAAATAATTAATTATGAGACAATTGTCCTAGCTTTGATTCACGTACCTTTTGGTTTCATGCCCCATGTTGTTATATACGAGTGTGTTATATTTGATTCTTACCTAAAACATATTCGGTAATGCACTGTCATAAAATAATTAATTATGAGACAATTGTCCTAGCTTTGATTCACGTACCCTTTGGTTTCATGCCCCATGTTGTTATATACGAGTGTGTTATATTTGATTCTTACCTAAAACATATTCGGTAATGCACTGTCATAAAATAATTAATTATGAGACAATTGTCCTAGCTTTGATTCACGTACCTTTTGGTTTCATGCCCCATGTTGTTATATACGAGTGTGTTATATTTGATTCTTACCTAAAACATATTCGGTAATGCACTGTCATAAAATAATTAATTATGAGACAATTGTCCTAGCTTTGATTCACGTACCTTTTGGTTTCATGCCCCATGTTGTTATATACGAGTGTGTTATATTTGATTCTTACCTAAAACATATTCGGTAATGCACTGTCATAAAATAATTAATTATGAGACAATTGTCCTAGCTTTGATTCACGTACCTTTTGGTTTCATGCCCCATGTTGTTATATACGAGTGTGTTATATTTGATTCTTACCTAAAACATATTCGGTAATGAACTGTCATAAAATAATTAATTATGAGACAATTGTCCTAGCTTTGATTCACGTACCTTTTGGTTTCGTGCCCCATGTTGTTATATACGAGTGTGTTATATTTGATTCTTACCTAAAACATATTCGGTAATGCACTGTCATAAAATAATTAATTATGAGACAATTGTCCTAGCTTTGATTCACGTACCTTTTGGTTTCATGCCCCATGTTGTTATATACGAGTGTGTTATATTTGGTTCTTACCTAAAACATATTCGGTAATGCACTGTCATAAAATAATTAATTATGAGACAATTGTCCTAGCTTTGATTCACGTACCTTTTGGTTTCATGCCCCATGTTGTTATATACGAGTGTGTTATATTTGATTCTTACCTAAAACATATTCGGTAATGCACCGTCATAAAATAATTAATTATGAGACAATTGTCCTAGCTTTGATTCACGTACCTTTTGGTTTCATGCCCCATGTTGTTATATACGAGTGTGTTATATTTGATTCTTACCTAAAACATATTCGGTAATGCACTGTCATAAAATAATTAATTATGAGACAATTGTCCTAGCTTTGATTCACGTACCTTTTGGTTTCATGCCCCATGTTGTTATATACGAGTGTGTTATATTTGATTCTTACCTAAAACATATTCGGTAATGCACTGTCATAAAATAATTAATTATGAGACAATTGTCCTAGCTTTGATTCACGTACCTTTTGGTTTCATGCACCATGTTGTTATATACGAGTGTGTTATATTTGATTCTTACCTAAAACATATTCGGAGTATGTTATATTTGATTCTTACCTCAAACATATTCGGTAATGCACTGTCATAAAATAATTAATTATGAGACAATTGTCCTAGCTTTGATTCACGTACCTTTTGGTTTCATGCCCCATGTTGTTATATACGAGTATGTTATATTTGATTCTTACCTAAAACATATTCGGTAATGCACTGTCATAAAATAATTAATTATGAGACAATTGTCCTAGCTTTGATTCACGTACCTTTTGGTTTCATGCCCCATGTTGTTATATACGAGTATGTTATATTTGATTCTTACCTAAAACATATTCGGTAATGCACTGTCATAAAATAATTAATTATGAGACAATTGTCCTAGCTTTGATTCACGTACCTTTTGGTTTCATGCCCCATATTGTTATATACGAGTATGTTATATTTGATTCTTACCTAAAACATATTCGGTAATGCACTGTCATAAAATAATTAATTATGAGACAATTGTCCTAGTTTTGATTCACGTACCTTTTGGTTTCATGCCCCATGTTGTTATATACGAGTATGTTATATTTGATTCTTACCTAAAACATATTCGGTAATGCACTGTCATAAAATAATTAATTATGAGACAATTGTCCTAGCTTTGATTCAAGTACCTTTTGGTTTCATGCCCCATGTTGTTATATACGAGTGTGTTATATTTGGTTCTTACCTAAAACATATTCGGTAATGCACTGTCATAAAATAATTAATTATGAGACAATTGTCCTAGTTTTGATTCACGTACCTTTTGGTTTCATGCCCCATGTTGTTATATACGAGTATGTTATATTTGATTCTTACCTAAAACATATTCGGTAATGCACTGTCATAAAATAATTAATTATGAGACAATTGTCCTAGCTTTGATTCACGTACCTTTTGGTTTCATGCCCCATGTTGTTATATACGAGTATGTTATATTTGATTCTTACCTAAAACATATTCGGTAATGCACTGTCATAAAATAATTAATTATGAGACAATTGTCCTAGCTTTGATTCACGTACCTTTTGGTTTCATGCCCCATGTTGTTATATACGAGTGTGTTATATTTGATTCTTACCTAAAACATATTCGGTAATGCACTGTCATAAAATAATTAATTATGAGACAATTGTCCTAGCTTTGATTCACGTACCTTTTGGTTTCATGCCCCATGTTGTTATATACGAGTGTGTTATATTTGATTCTTACCTAAAACATATTCGGTAATGCACTGTCATAAAATAATTAATTATGAGACAATTGTCCTAGCTTTGATTCACGTACCTTTTGGTTTCATGCCCCATGTTGTTATATACGAGTGTGTTATATTTGGTTCTTACCTAAAACATATTCGGTAATGCACTGTCATAAAATAATTAATTATGAGACAATTGTCCTAGCTTTGATTCACGTACCTTTTGGTTTCATGCCCCATGTTGTTATATACGAGTGTGTTATATTTGATTCTTACCTAAAACATATTCGGTAATGCACTGTCATAAAATAATTAATTATGAGACAATTGTCCTAGCTTTGATTCACGTACCTTTTGGTTTCATGCCCCATGTTGTTATATACGAGTGTGTTATATTTGATTCTTACCTAAAACATATTCGGTAATGCACTGTCATAAAATAATTAATTATGAGACAATTGTCCTAGCTTTGATTCACGTACCTTTTGGTTTCATGCCCCATGTTGTTATATACGAGTATGTTATATTTGATTCTTACCTAAAACATATTCGGTAATGCACTGTCATAAAATAATTAATTATGAGACAATTGTCCTAGCTTTGATTCACGTACCTTTTGGTTTCATGCCCCATGTTGTTATATACGAGTATGTTATATTTGATTCTTACCTAAAACATATTCGGTAATGCACTGTCATAAAATAATTAATTATGAGACAATTGTCCTAGCTTTGATTCACGTACCTTTTGGTTTCATGCCCCATGTTGTTATATACGAGTATGTTATATTTGATTCTTACCTAAAACATATTCGGTAATGCACTGTCATAAAATAATTAATTATGAGACAATTGTCCTAGCTTTGATTCACGTACCTTTTGGTTTCATGCCCCATGTTGTTATATACGAGTGTGTTATATTTGATTCTTACCTAAAACATATTCGGTAATGCACTGTCATAAAATAATTAATTATGAGACAATTGTCCTAGCTTTGATTCATGTACCTTTTGGTTTCATGCCCCATGTTGTTCTATACGAGTGTGTTATATTTGATTCTTACCTAAAACATATTCGGTAATGCACTGTCATAAAATAATTAATTATGAGACAATTGTCCTAGCTTTGATTCACGTACCTTTTGGTTTCATGCCCCATGTTGTTATATACGAGTATGTTATATTTGATTCTTACCTAAAACATATTCGGTAATGCACTGTCATAAAATAATTAATTATGAGACAATTGTCCTAGCTTTGCTTCACGTACCTTTTGGTTTCATGCCCCATGTTGTTATATACGAGTGTGTTATATTTGATTCTTACCTAAAACATATTCGGTAATGCACTGTCATAAAATAATTAATTATGAGACAATTGTCCTAGCTTTGATTCATGTACCTTTTGGTTTCATGCCCCATGTTGTTATATACGAGTATGTTATATTTGATTCTTACCTAAAACATATTCGGTAATGCACTGTCATAAAATAATTAATTATGAGACAATTGTCCTAGCTTTGATTCACGTACCCTTTGGTTTCATGCCCCATGTTGTTATATACGAGTGTGTTATATTTGATTCTTACCTAAAACATATTCGGTAATGCACTGTCATAAAATAATTAATTATGAGACAATTGTCCTAGCTTTGATTCACGTACCTTTTGGTTTCATGCCCCATGTTGTTATATACGAGTGTGTTATATTTGATTCTTACCTAAAACATATTCGGTAATGCACTGTCATAAAATAATTAATTATGAGACAATTGTTCTAGCTTTGATTCTCGTACCTTTTGGTTTCATGCCCCATGTTGTTATATACGAGTGTGTTATATTTGATTCTTACCTAAAACATATTCGGTAATGCACTGTCATAAAATAATTAATTATGAGACAATTGTCCTAGCTTTGATTCACGTACCTTTTGGTTTCATGCCCCATGTTGTTATATACGAGTATGTTATATTTGATTCTTACCTAAAACATATTCGGTAATGCACTGTCATAAAATAATTAATTATGAGACAATTGTCCTAGCTTTGATTCACGTACCTTTTGGTTTCATGCCCCATGTTGTTATATACGAGTGTGTTATATTTGATTCTTACCTAAAACATATTCGGTAATGCACTGTCATAAAATAATTAATTATGAGACAATTGTCCTAGCTTTGATTCACGTACCTTTTGGTTTCATGCCCCATGTTGTTATATACGAGTATGTTATATTTGATTCTTACCTAAAACATATTCGGTAATGCACTGTCATAAAATAATTAATTATGAGACAATTGTCCTAGCTTTGATTCACGTACCTTTTGGTTTCATGCCCCATGTTGTTATATACGAGTGTGTTATATTTGATTCTTACCTAAAACATATTCGGTAATGCACTGTCATAAAATAATTAATTATGAGACAATTGTCCTAGCTTTGATTCACGTACCTTTTGGTTTTATGCCCCATGTTGTTATATACGAGTGTGTTATATTTGATTCTTACCTAAAACATATTCGGTAATGCACTGTCATAAAATAATTAATTATGAGACAATTGTCCTAGCTTTGATTCACGTACCTTTTGGTTTCATGCCCCATGTTGTTATATACGAGTGTGTTATATTTGATTCTTACCTAAAACATATTCGGTAATGCACTGTCATAAAATAATTAATTATGAGACAAT
Organism: Tinea semifulvella; assembly: GCA_910589645.1. Classification (NCBI taxonomy): domain Eukaryota; kingdom Metazoa; phylum Arthropoda; class Insecta; order Lepidoptera; family Tineidae; genus Tinea; species Tinea semifulvella. The sequence goes on along the minus strand of OU342584.1, from coordinate 11,977,303 downwards.
TGTCCTAGCTTTGATTCACGTACCTTTTGGTTTCATGCCCCATGTTGTTATATACGAGTATGTTATATTTGATTCTTACCTAAAACATATTCGGTAATGCACTGTCATAAAATAATTAATTATGAGACAATTGTCCTAGCTTTGATTCACGTACCCTTTGGTTTCATGCCCCATGTTGTTATATACGAGTGTGTTATATTTGATTCTTACCTAAAACATATTCGGTAATGCACTGTCATAAAATAATTAATTATGAGACAATTGTCCTAGCTTTGATTCACGTACCTTTTGGTTTCATGCCCCATGTTGTTATATACGAGTGTGTTATATTTGATTCTTACCTAAAACATATTCGGTAATGCACTGTCATAAAATAATTAATTATGAGACAATTGTTCTAGCTTTGATTCACGTACCTTTTGGTTTCATGCCCCATGTTGTTATATACGAGTGTGTTATATTTGATTCTTACCTAAAACATATTCGGTAATGCACTGTCATAAAATAATTAATTATGAGACAATTGTCCTAGCTTTGATTCACGTACCTTTTGGTTTCATGCCCCATGTTGTTATATACGAGTATGTTATATTTGATTCTTACCTAAAACATATTCGGTAATGCACTGTCATAAAATAATTAATTATGAGACAATTGTCCTAGCTTTGATTCACGTACCTTTTGGTTTCATGCCCCATGTTGTTATATACGAGTGTGTTATATTTGATTCTTACCTAAAACATATTCGGTAATGCACTGTCATAAAATAATTAATTATGAGACAATTGTCCTAGCTTTGATTCACGTACCTTTTGGTTTCATGCCCCATGTTGTTATATACGAGTATGTTATATTTGATTCTTACCTAAAACATATTCGGTAATGCACTGTCATAAAATAATTAATTATGAGACAATTGTCCTAGCTTTGATTCACGTACCTTTTGGTTTCATGCCCCATGTTGTTATATACGAGTGTGTTATATTTGATTCTTACCTAAAACATATTCGGTAATGCACTGTCATAAAATAATTAATTATGAGACAATTGTCCTAGCTTTGATTCACGTACCTTTTGGTTTTATGCCCCATGTTGTTATATACGAGTGTGTTATATTTGATTCTTACCTAAAACATATTCGGTAATGCACTGTCATAAAATAATTAATTATGAGACAATTGTCCTAGCTTTGATTCACGTACCTTTTGGTTTCATGCCCCATGTTGTTATATACGAGTGTGTTATATTTGATTCTTACCTAAAACATATTCGGTAATGCACTGTCATAAAATAATTAATTATGAGACAATTGTCCTAGCTTTGATTCACGTACCTTTTGGTTTCATGCCCCATGTTGTTATATACGAGTATGTTATATTTGATTCTTACCTAAAACATATTCGGTAATGCACTGTCATAAAATAATTAATTATGAGACAATTGTCCTAGCTTTGATTCACGTACCTTTTGGTTTCATGCCCCATGTTGTTATATACGAGTGTGTTATATTTGATTCTTACCTAAAACATATTCGGTAATGCACTGTCATAAAATAATTAATTATGAGACAATTGTCCTAGCTTTGATTCACGTACCTTTTGGTTTCATGCCCCATGTTGTTATATACGAGTGTGTTATATTTGATTCTTACCTAAAACATATTCGGTAATGCACTGTCATAAAATAATTAATTATGAGACAATTGTCCTAGCTTTGATTCACGTACCTTTTGGTTTCATGCCCCATGTTGTTATATACGAGTGTGTTATATTTGATTCTTACCTAAAACATATTCGGTAATGCACTGTCATAAAATAATTAATTATGAGACAATTGTCCTAGCTTTGATTCACGTACCTTTTGGTTTCATGCCCCATGTTGTTATATACGAGTGTGTTATATTTGATTCTTACCTAAAACATATTCGGTAATGCACTGTCATAAAATAATTAATTATGAGACAATTGTCCTAGCTTTGATTCACGTACCTTTGGTTTCATGCCCCATGTTGTTATATACGAGTATGTTATATTTGATTCTTACCTAAAACATATTCGAAAATGCACTGTCATAAAATAATTAATTATGAGACAATTGTCCTAGCTTTGATTCACGAACCTTTTGGTTTCATGCCCCATGTTGTTATATACGAGTGTGTTATATTTGATTCTTACCTAAAACATATTCGGTAATGCACTGTCATAAAATAATTAATTATGAGACAATTGTCCTAGCTTTGATTCACGTACCTTTTGGTTTCATGCCCCATGTTGTTATATACGAGTGTGTTATATTTGATTCTTACCTAAAACATATTCGGTAATGAACTGTCATAAAATAATTAATTATGAGACAATTGTCCTAGCTTTGATTCACGTACCTTTTGGTTTCGTGCCCCATGTTGTTATATACGAGTGTGTTATATTTGATTCTTACCTAAAACATATTCGGTAATGCACTGTCATAAAATAATTAATTATGAGACAATTGTCCTAGCTTTGATTCACGTACCTTTTGGTTTCATGCCCCATGTTGTTATATACGAGTGTGTTATATTTGATTCTTACCTAAAACATATTCGGTAATGCACTGTCATAAAATAATTAATTATGAGACAATTGTCCTAGCTTTGATTCACGTACCTTTTGGTTTTATGCCCCATGTTGTTATATACGAGTGTGTTATATTTGATTCTTACCTAAAACATATTCGGTAATGCACTGTCATAAAATAATTAATTATGAGACAATTGTCCTAGCTTTGATTCACGTACCTTTTGGTTTCATGCCCCATGTTGTTATATACGAGTGTGTTATATTTGATTCTTACCTAAAACATATTCGGTAATGCACTGTCATAAAATAATTAATTATGAGACAATTGTCCTAGCTTTGATTCACGTACCTTTTGGTTTCATGCCCCATGTTGTTATATACGAGTATGTTATATTTGATTCTTACCTAAAACATATTCGGTAATGCACTGTCATAAAATAATTAATTATGAGACAATTGTCCTAGCTTTGATTCACGTACCCTTTGGTTTCATGCCCCATGTTGTTATATACGAGTGTGTTATATTTGATTCTTACCTAAAACATATTCGGTAATGCACTGTCATAAAATAATTAATTATGAGACAATTGTCCTAGCTTTGATTCACGTACCTTTTGGTTTCATGCCCCATGTTGTTATATACGAGTGTGTTATATTTGATTCTTACCTAAAACATATTCGGTAATGCACTGTCATAAAATAATTAATTATGAGACAATTGTTCTAGCTTTGATTCACGTACCTTTTGGTTTCATGCCCCATGTTGTTATATACGAGTGTGTTATATTTGATTCTTACCTAAAACATATTCGGTAATGCACTGTCATAAAATAATTAATTATGAGACAATTGTCCTAGCTTTGATTCACGTACCTTTTGGTTTCATGCCCCATGTTGTTATATACGAGTATGTTATATTTGATTCTTACCTAAAACATATTCGGTAATGCACTGTCATAAAATAATTAATTATGAGACAATTGTCCTAGCTTTGATTCACGTACCTTTTGGTTTCATGCCCCATGTTGTTATATACGAGTGTGTTATATTTGATTCTTACCTAAAACATATTCGGTAATGCACTGTCATAAAATAATTAATTATGAGACAATTGTCCTAGCTTTGATTCACGTACCTTTTGGTTTCATGCCCCATGTTGTTATATACGAGTATGTTATATTTGATTCTTACCTAAAACATATTCGGTAATGCACTGTCATAAAATAATTAATTATGAGACAATTGTCCTAGCTTTGATTCACGTACCTTTTGGTTTCATGCCCCATGTTGTTATATACGAGTGTGTTATATTTGATTCTTACCTAAAACATATTCGGTAATGCACTGTCATAAAATAATTAATTATGAGACAATTGTCCTAGCTTTGATTCACGTACCTTTTGGTTTTATGCCCCATGTTGTTATATACGAGTGTGTTATATTTGATTCTTACCTAAAACATATTCGGTAATGCACTGTCATAAAATAATTAATTATGAGACAATTGTCCTAGCTTTGATTCACGTACCTTTTGGTTTCATGCCCCATGTTGTTATATACGAGTGTGTTATATTTGATTCTTACCTAAAACATATTCGGTAATGCACTTTCATAAAATAATTAATTATGAGACAATTGTCCTAGCTTTGATTCACGTACCTTTTGGTTTCATGCCCCATGTTGTTATATACGAGTATGTTATATTTGATTCTTACCTAAAACATATTCGGTAATGCACTGTCATAAAATAATTAATTATGAGACAATTGTCCTAGCTTTGATTCACGTACCTTTTGGTTTCATGCCCCATGTTGTTATATACGAGTGTGTTATATTTGATTCTTACCTAAAACATATTCGGTAATGCACTGTCATAAAATAATTAATTATGAGACAATTGTCCTAGCTTTGATTCACGTACCTTTTGGTTTCATGCCCCATGTTGTTATATACGAGTGTGTTATATTTGATTCTTACCTAAAACATATTCGGTAATGCACTGTCATAAAATAATTAATTATGAGACAATTGTCCTAGCTTTGATTCACGTACCTTTTGGTTTCGTGCCCCATGTTGTTATATACGAGTGTGTTATATTTGATTCTTACCTAAAACATATTCGGTAATGCACTGTCATAAAATAATTAATTATGAGACAATTGTCCTAGCTTTGATTCACGTACCTTTTGGTTTCATGCCCCATGTTGTTATATACGAGTGTGTTATATTTGATTCTTACCTAAAACATATTCGGTAATGCACTGTCATAAAATAATTAATTATGAGACAATTGTCCTAGCTTTGATTCACGTACCTTTGGTTTCATGCCCCATGTTGTTATATACGAGTATGTTATATTTGATTCTTACCTAAAACATATTCGAAAATGCACTGTCATAAAATAATTAATTATGAGACAATTGTCCTAGCTTTGATTCACGAACCTTTTGGTTTCATGCCCCATGTTGTTATATACGAGTGTGTTATATTTGATTCTTACCTAAAACATATTCGGTAATGCACTGTCATAAAATAATTAATTATGAGACAATTGTCCTAGCTTTGATTCACGTACCTTTTGGTTTCATGCCCCATGTTGTTATATACGAGTGTGTTATATTTGATTCTTACCTAAAACATATTCGGTAATGCACTGTCATAAAATAATTAATTATGAGACAATTGTCCTAGCTTTGATTCACGTACCTTTGGTTTCATGCCCCATGTTGTTATATACGAGTATGTTATATTTGATTCTTACCTAAAACATATTCGAAAATGCACTGTCATAAAATAATTAATTATGAGACAATTGTCCTAGCTTTGATTCACGTACCTTTTGGTTTCATGCCCCATGTTGTTATATACGAGTGTGTTATATTTGATTCTTACCTAAAACATATTCGGTAATGCACTGTCATAAAATAATTAATTATGAGACAATTGTCCTAGCTTTGATTCACGTACCTTTTGGTTTCATGCCCCCTGTTGTTATATACGAGTGTGTTATATTTGATTCTTACCTTTTATACTGGACTCGACATGTGACATCGCGCCCACCTGATGGTAAGCAGTACGCGAGGTCCAAGAATGGGAGCAACTGACGCCGGTCACTATGACCGACATCAGTCTCTACCACTATGCCGGCCTAACAAGATGCTTTTTCACACTTCGCTTGAAGGACTCCAGGTTATAAGAGTGGGGAAATACACTGGCTGGGAGAGCATTCCACATCTTCAGCGTGCGACAGATGTAAGAGTCTCCAAATTTATGAGTACGCGTAGGGATAGTGGGTAAGGTATGTGGATGCATATTTTGGCCTGTGCGTGTAGTTCGGTTGCGGAATAGAGAAGAAGGGATAAGGTTATGGAGCTCCTCAGAACACTCGCCGTGGTATAGCTTGTAGAACACGCTCAGAGAGGCAACGTCACGGCGAAGCTGCAGTGATTCATATTCGGTAATGCACTGTCATAAAATAATTAATTATGAGACAATTGTCCTAGCTTTGATTCACGTACCTTTTGGTTTCATGCCCCATGTTGTTATATACGAGTATGTTATATTTGATTCTTACCTAAAACATATTCGGTAATGCACTGTCATAAAATAATTAATTATGAGACAATTGTCCTAGCTTTGATTCACGTACCTTTTGGTTTCATGCCCCATGTTGTTATATACGAGTATGTTATATTTGATTCTTACCTAAAACATATTCGGTAATGCACTGTCATAAAATAATTAATTATGAGACAATTGTCCTAGCTTTGATTCACGTACCTTTTGGTTTCATGCCCCATGTTGTTATATACGAGTGTGTTATATTTGATTCTTACCTAAAACATATTCGGTAATGCACTGTCATAAAATAATTAATTATGAGACAATTGTCCTAGCTTTGATTCACGTACCTTTTGGTTTCATGCCCCATGTTGTTATATACGAGTGTGTTATATTTGATTCTTACCTAAAACATATTCGGTAATGCACTGTCATAAAATAATTAATTATGAGACAATTGTCCTAGCTTTGATTCACGTACCTTTTGGTTTCATGCCCCATGTTGTTATATACGAGTATGTTATATTTGATTCTTACCTAAAACATATTCGGTAATGCACTGTCATAAAATAATTAATTATGAGACAATTGTCCTAGCTTTGATTCACGTACCTTTTGGTTTCATGCCCCATGTTGTTATATACGAGTGTGTTATATTTGATTCTTACCTAAAACATATTCGGTAATGCACTGTCATAAAATAATTAATTATGAGACAATTGTCCTAGCTTTGATTCACGTACCTTTTGGTTTCATGCCCCATGTTGTTATATACGAGTGTGTTATATTTGATTCTTACCTAAAACATATTCGGTAATGCACTGTCATAAAATAATTAATTATGAGACAATTGTCCTAGCTTTGATTCACGTACCTTTTGGTTTCATGCCCCATGTTGTTATATACGAGTGTGTTATATTTGATTCTTACCTAAAACATATTCGGTAATGCACTGTCATAAAATAATTAATTATGAGACAATTGTCCTAGCTTTGATTCACGTACCTTTTGGTTTCATGCCCCATGTTGTTATATACGAGTGTGTTATATTTGATTCTTACCTAAAACATATTCGGTAATGCACTGTCATAAAATAATTAATTATGAGACAATTGTCCTAGCTTTGATTCACGTACCTTTTGGTTTCATGCCCCATGTTGTTATATACGAGTATGTTATATTTGATTCTTACCTAAAACATATTCGGTAATGCACTGTCATAAAATAATTAATTATGAGACAATTGTCCTAGCTTTGATTCACGTACCTTTTGGTTTCATGCCCCATGTTGTTATATACGAGTGTGTTATATTTGATTCTTACCTAAAACATATTCGGTAATGCACTGTCATAAAATAATTAATTATGAGACAATTGTCCTAGCTTTGATTCACGTACCTTTTGGTTTCATGCCCCATGTTGTTATATACGAGTGTGTTATATTTGATTCTTACCTAAAACATATTCGGTAATGCACTGTCATAAAATAATTAATTATGAGACAATTGTCCTAGCTTTGATTCACGTACCTTTTGGTTTCATGCCCCATGTTGTTATATACGAGTGTGTTATATTTGATTCTTACTTAAAACATATTCGTCATTTAATTCATTTTCAGGTCTCTGGTGTGGGATGCGACGACATTAGCTCCATCTCACATCCAGGCGACCTCGTCAGGCGCGGGAAGTGCGGCTTTTTCTGCGGAAAACCTCAAATTGCGCAAATACGCTAACCTTGGTATCGGTTATGAATTTGCGCCGTTTGGGGTCGAGACGATGGGCCCATGGGGACCGTCAGCGAGGCGCTTGGCCAAGGAGTTGTCAAAGCGGCTGACAGAAAGGTCTGGAGGCTGGCAATTATTTCTGCCAACGTATTAGCCTCGCTATACAGAGGGGAAATGTTGCCAGTCTCCTTGGGACTATCTTGGATGGGACGTCTCTAGAGGACATTTTTATTTATAGTTTGGTTTATTTTTAATTTTATTATTTAGGTAGCTTTTAATTTATATTTAATGTACTATAATTAACTTCGAATAAAATTTAATATTATTCATTTTTATTTGGTAGAGCTTGTATTGACTAGCAATAATACGCGGCCAGTATTTAGTAGTGTATGCTTTCTGTATTGTCATGCGGTTGCATAGTTACGCTGGGTCTTATTTTTGTCCATATTTATGTTTTTTATGCAACTATAAAATAAGTAGGGGAGAGTGGGGTAAATAAGAATAGCGGGTAATTAGGGACAGTGTGATAACTGATACTTCCTCCCGCATACTTTTAATAGACGCTGCATCGTCATTCAGTACATCCGAAAACACATAAGTGTGAGGCAGTTGAATTTTCATTATAATTTTCGTCGTATGTACTCGTAGTAATCGACATTATATTAAGATGTTGGTCTTAATTGACATCATATTTATCTAAGATGTACTATCTGCTAATAGACTTCATATAGTTTAAAGGTTACAAAAAAATATATTGCGAGTCAGGGCTATTATTATTTAAATAATTAACTTCGGGCGACCAAATTGTGAATGGATACTTTACTTATTTATTATTGATTGGTCGTATAGAAATGTTCTAAAATTAGATATTTTTAAAAATAAACCTATTATTAAAGATCTTCGACATGTTGTGGTCCAAGAAGCAAAAGGCTCACATAGGGCAAAGCTGCCACCAATTGTGAATAAATCACATTTAAGTTATCAGAAAAAGGTCGCCCCTCTACATAATAAAGGCCAGTTACCCCATATCGTTTCTATTTCGCCCTGTTGCACCCACATGCATTCGGGTAAAAAGTAACAAAAGTGTTTATTATTTTCTTATAATTTATTTTAAAGAGTATTGATACAATTATTATGTAGATAGATTACCAACGCCCCTCTTCCAATGACAGTTTATGCACTTGAAACTCTATTTTTTATTATTTAGGATCTATTAAAGTTAGATGTTCCCAATTACCCCACTTTCCCCTTTAGTATCGCGGTTCGTATAGATAAAAAAGCGCCGAACAATCGCGCTTCAGTCGCCAACGCGGATGAATGTTACTATTAAAGCGATACAAAATATATGTACGAACTGCGACCGTCACCCGAGTACTTTCTAATGAAATTCCATTTCTATAATAGGAAATATGCTCACAAAAGCGGCGGTGATGGGTTGCCTAACAAAATATGTATGTTCAAGGCTAGTACAAGTAGACATGAAATTTTATTATTGGTTTCTACATACAAACTGTTAATTTTTAAATATCCCATTTATATGTTAAGCCAAAAAAAAAAATTTGGGTTAAGTTAGTTTTTTTCAATAGATTCTATTACATATTAGTCTAAAAATTTAATAATTCCATCACGACCTTACAATCAAAAAGATATGTCACTTATCTCCCCAAAAAATCCTGCACGAGAGTTAACTTATTTAAATGAGACAGGTCTAAAATAAAATCGCAGTCACAACGTCCCAATTAAAGGGTTCATATTCCGTTGACATAGTTTCCACTATGACATATTACAACCGCGTCTTTATCTTATACGAGACCAATAATCGAACCTCTACACTGCATCAGCAATTTAACGTCTACGCAATGAAGGCTAGGTCTATATCTCAAACAATAGAGATAGGTCCGGTTGCAGAAGGATATCCATGATCAAAATTTCGATATACGTGATTGGTAGTAGCTTGTCACTGGTTAATTCAGCCGATGACGTACTTATACGAGACCTTTCTGCAACCGTCCGATAATGTCACATGCGATATTCATCGAAAATGAAAAATATTGAATATATCGCAAGTGACATTCTCTTTTGCTTGAGAATTGCCCCCCTCAGTCAGGCTAACTTTTAATATTTTTTCAGACGCAACAAGAAGGTTGTGATACATGTCCCGTATAAGCTGAAGAAGATAAAGCATACGCACACCGTCTACAAAACAATTCATCATCACCACACTCATCACGACCAGCACCACTTGCCGGCACCTTCCGAGGAACACGAGCACTTCCACCACCTTCACGTGCATGACGACTCAGGCCAGCATTCCCAACCAGTCCCCGGTATAGGAATCCCGGAATTCCTACCCGACGTACCGATGGAAGTGCCAATGGATATGCCCGACGTTCCTCGCGAAATAGGAGTCATACCGAGCCGTCATTTCCCAATTCCGGTATTTAGACGAGTCTAAAACTTCATTATAAAGCCATATTTATAGGTGAGTTTAACATATTTTAATACTAGAGGTCTTAAGGCATAGTGGATGCGTACCTGATGTTTTTACCCGACTGAGCGACGCCTAAAATGGTTATGTGTTTATTAGCCTATATTTGCGTAGAAATTGTTAAAGAGAAAATATTTTTATATTATAATCTAGAATAAAAAAATAAAATCTCCGTTGTGGGCGAGATCAATTAATAATAATAGCATCCTTTAGATATTTATCACAATGGATATCGTGATTTTGAGACGCGGCCTTATTTACCATGCACCAAAAAAGTGACCTTTTTTATTTCAAATAGAGGTTCTACTAATGACACCTGATGCCTAAAAGAAATATTTGCTCTTTTGACAATTACACGCGGTATGTATGTTTGTTCCTTCGTGGCACACTGGAGACCAATCGCGTGGGCCAAATTTGATGATTTTCGATCGATTTATCTTAATTATGCGAGTGTCACTGAAGATATAAAATTAATCAAATTTGTGTAAGGCGACAACTAAACACCATATTGTGGAAAAGAAAAAAATAAAGTCGGCGAAATATATTGAGTGGGATATCATCGAATACCGGCTCAAATCTTCCCAACAATGTAATCCCGACTGTTAATGTCTCTATGTTCCGCAGTAGAATTTATTATTTGTTTTATGTACACACATATCAATCATAAAAATATTTCAAAGGTGTAGTTTAGCGGTTCGCAAACTTTTATGGTGACTGAATCTTTAAGCTTGTTTTTTTTTCAGTTTTTATTTAAAGCTTAATTTTACTTAGTTTGATTTATTGTTTAATTAAATTTTTCAGGTGCTATTAAAGTTATTTTTAGGTTTTTTATTTATCTAAAAATATAAATTAAATACCTACTAAATTATAATAAACTACAAATAAAACTAAAATTACGACCTTCCTACGAGGACACTCGCTGCGTTCTCCCATTGAACAGCTCACCCTCGGCTGACCTGAAAAGAACGCCAGAGCCTCCTAGGATTTCGACTGCAAATGGGATTAAGTGGTACTTAACGATGATATCCGAATACTTGTTGCGTTTAAGGCGTGCGGCTAACTCTGCAGCGGCCGCGGGTTTCTTATGTCTAGATGTTACATGTGACGTCTATCCGGACGCCTACTCAGACCTAACTCTCTCCGATGGTTTAAGGATGATAGCAGATTTAAGCGTCCTTGACAGGATGATATTAATTGCACGGTGTCTTGAGATCCTGCCAGCTTTAATTTGCCAGAAAGTAATTTTTTCTTTAAATATAAAATTCCCGCTATAGCTTGTATAAGTTAATTTAATAAAAAAACCTACGTAGCTTACTAGTGTTTTGCTTTGTTGCAGTTTTCCAAATGCCGGCATGCCAATAATCAATAGTCTATCTTCATTCACTATAGACTCTGGTTTGAATTTGAACATACCATCAGGTGGGTGTCAACAAGATTAACAATCGTACAAATAATAAACCATAAGTGAAAAAAGTATTGACGGTGTGCTTTGCTCTAATTTTATAATGTTAATCCATTGTTGTATTCGATTCTATGTAGTGTAGGTAAATTATTAAATTAATTATCTTAACATAAGCTTAATAGTACAAGATTGATTAAATCCTTGGAATTAACAAGATTATTAATTACATTACACGTTTTACAGTTACACCACGATTAATATGTATATATAACATTGTTAATTATTAACGATTAATATGTATATATAAAATATATAACATAATATTTTTTCTTGAAATTATTAATTGATATAATAATTTTATTACTATTCCAAAGATTTTCTCTAATTCTGTTTTTTTATCTCTATTAATAAATTATTATTTAGTTTTTAATGTTGAATAATTAAATTACTTTATTTAATAATTGTAATTTTCTTATAGTTTTATTTAAGGGCTGTTAAAACCTTCTTTAAGAATTAAGTCTCCCTTAACATCATATATATATTTATATGGGTGAAATGATTAAGTGAACGAAGCGGCTAAGGAAGTAGTGAAGTACTGATGTTTGGTTTGTAGGTAACACTGCGTTCTAAAGAACAAAAAGTATTTCAAGAAAAATAGGTAAAAAAATGTTTAACTTCCGTAATGTATTATATCATTAGTAAAACTCATAAAATAAAATAAAAACCCACAGACAGTCACTTCACTTGGTTTTTATACTTTTTATTTAGTACACTTATAATTAAATAGTAACATAACGACACCTATTATTGACCTCCTCAAAAAGGGCACCTGTTACCAAAGTATTACAAACTATGCATAATAATAATGTTGTTTTTCAAATAATAATTAGGTTTTTATAAATAACGGGTCTTGATGCGATTCACCTTATAAACATATTTGACAGTTTTGAGGGTGTCAATAATAAGTACCGCTACCTTAAGTCGATTTGTGGTGCCAGTGTTACATTGCGACATACTCTAGTATGAGCAGAGCGAGATTACGCTAGCGAATATAGTATTATTCTTAACTAATTTTGAAATTAAACAAAAAACTAAACTAAAATAAACTAAGGGTTTACTACCTGGGAGAGTTTCCAAACGCTCGCCGCATTTTCCCATTGAACTATTATTAAAATGTTTTGATTTAGGTTGTTATGGCATTTGGGGTTGCCACACTCGTGATAAATTAGTTTTCCCGCCTTTTTAACAAATTTGTGAGTATCTAGTAAATATATTGTTTCAACCCCAAATGCCACAAAGTTCTAACTGTGTCTGTTGCTATAATATTCATTAGTTATTTATAACGCTAACACTGGCATAAAATAAGTACAGAGCTATTCATAACCATTCCTCGGCCTAAACCAGAAAATAATTATGTTTAGTCACTTTTGTTCTATGATAAGTGACAAGCGAGAGATTAAACTAGAATTGGTTTAGTAAAATGTTTATGGGTAGCCGCTAATAATGTTCTTAGTGAGTTTAATAAATATTTATCTGATATGCATTTTTCATTTTAACACCCTTCAATTTCAAAGGTAAGAAAAATAAAGCTTTTAAGGCGCGGCGAGTTCACATTTAGTCATCTTTACTATAGGCCCAACAAGTATCGCAAGAAAATAAATAAAAGATTATTGTGTTCTCTACTAGAAATCGAACCCGCACCTCCGTGTTTTACTGAGAGCTTAAGTTGCTCCAATCTATACCCCGTTCGCTGCAGCAGCGGTTCGGTTTCGAATCTGTAAGTATTACGTGACGAGGGAAGTGATATTATGCAAATTAATTTTATTGATCACAGCATAAATCTAGTTCTTTTATAACATATTTAAGAGGTTTGTTACGATTTGTCTCGTTCGCACACTCCAACATTTTAAAATATTTTTCATGACTTTCTAGAAAATAAAATTACTGCCATTTTAGACTTATTTTCATTTAGCTATAATTTTATTTAGCATCCTAAATCTATTCGTATGTTATTTAAGATAGAAAATATTTACAATAAATACCCTCAGTCAAGTGTCTGCCAAGTAGTTATCCAAACGGCTGACGGAAAAATCTGAAGACAGGAAGCTGGCATTATTTCTGCCTCGCTATACAGAGGGGAAATGTTGCCAGTCTTTTTAGGATTATCTCTAATGGAACGTTTAAAAAAAGCTCTTAAATACCGAAATTTCTAGAAAGATGATTCTACATACCTCAAATGTACACTCAGAAATGTTGAAGTGTGCGAGCAAGAGCGATGCAACCTTCTTAATACAAAACATTAAAAAATTCTAATGTCACCCGCACCATGCTACAGCGAATGGAAATTCAATTAATTTATTTTAGTTTAGTGTATCCGAAGCAAAAAAAGTAAAGTATCATCACGACCGTTTCCCTTCCGGGGTGATCAGAAACCACGCTTATAAATAGGCGGATTCAAATTTAGCCAACTTTACAATAAGGCCAATCATGACAAGTGGCAAGCTCGTCGATGGCTCCAGCATACCAAACTCGAGAAATATCACAAATAAATTAAATATTATTTAAATGTATTTATTTACATTCATTAATATTTTTGTGACTTGACCAGGAATCGAACCCGGTACCTCTGAGTCTAAATCCACGGACTTAACCGCTAGACCACGAAGGCAGTTTATATATCCGGAGCAGTACATTATTAACATCATTTGGAAATAAAATAATGTAATACCCAGAAAAAAATTGTGATTAAAAAATAAAATTTGACATTAGATCCTTGCCAAACCTCCTGGCGGATATAGGCCAAATTCTCCAGATATAAGTTCTGGAAGGCCCATCTCCAGCAGTGGAGGTCTAGGAAGCTGTGTTCTAGGGGCTGTAATGAATGAATGAAAAATTACAGTTAAGTTTATATCTGCTGTAAATAGATGTTGTCACACTATAAGCTAGCACACTATAAAACACACAATTATAAAAAAGTTAGAGAAAAGTTGTGATCAGTGAATGTTAGTCAATACTCGTAATCAATCTGCGGCTGTATAACATTTCTCATCGGCTCGTCCGAGCGAGTTTTGCGCTCGGATATTCATTAATAAATAAAATAGTTCCTTTTTTTTTTAAATATAATACGTTGATTCTACTATAAATATTATTTCGATGTAAACAAAGAGTGAATATTATACCGGGAAACCGCGCCTTAGGTCGTATTTACACTAAATATTTAAATAAACGTAGCTGATTTCATCAATGTTTTATACTGTAGTATGATTATATATGTAAGCATTTTATGTATCTATGTATAGGGTGTATTGTTTATGTAATACAGCAAGGCTGTGTCTGGAGGCAGGAAGGCTGGCAATTATTTCTGCCAGCGTATTAGCCTCGCTATACAGAGGGGAAATATTGCCAGTCTTCTTGGGACTATCTCGGATGGGACGTCTCTAGAGGACATTTATTATTTAGGTAGCTTTTAATTTATAATTAATGTATTTTTTTAAATTTATTATTTATTAATTATGTAGTTTATCCAATATTATACTATAAATGTAATATTTTTAAGGTCTATTTTATTTTACTTACTTGACACACAGCCTGAAATTTGGTATAATCTCACAATAATTAAATAAAAAAAAAAAAAAAAAAAAAAAGGTTAGCTGAGTCTCGTATAAGATGCCTCATGACACGAAGCTCGTCTAGGCGCTTAGTTCATATATATTGAACTTTGTACAATATATAGAATATCAGTATTGCAATTCAGCGGGGAAATGCAGCCAGCGTTCTTGCCACCATTCCACGCGGACGGGACTTATATCCCTATCCTTAGTATTAATATTAATTTTATTTTATATTTTGTAAATATTTTTTTCGAATAAATGCTTTTTATATATAGAAAAAGTAAAGTATAGTATCGTCACGACCGTATTACTATCAGGGTTGTACGAAACCAGATTTAAAGAAGCGGATCCATATTAAGCCAAATTTACTATAGGCTTCTCATGACAAGTGGCTAGCTCGTCGATGTCTCTAGCGTACCAAACTCGAGAAATATAAATTAAATAAATTATAGTGTCCCGACCGGGAATCCAACCCGGTACCTCGGCGTTGAAATTCACGTACCTAACCGCTAGACTACGGAGGCAATAATATGTACATGTATAATACTAAGCTGCTGGTCTTCTGCTAACAGCTTACTTATTGGACCACTTTGCTGCTTAGTCTTCCACTAGCAGGCGTAGAATCATTTAAAATAATTAAATTAATGACGTTTTATAAATGCCTGTAAAAGGTTTACGTGAATAAAGATATTTTGACTTTGACTTTACTTTGTTTGGATCTATCGCGTACTTATAAACTGACTAAAAGTGAAGCTCAATTGTCAAAGGGATAAATGTGTTGACCGTGATAAATGACAATTAATTGTCTGATAATTTATACCTAACTACAATAAAATTAAATAAAAACTAAACCTAATTTAAAAAACTTACTACTTACCTATAAATAAAAATTGTTCTCCATAGACGTTCCTTCAGAAATAGTCCCAAAGAGGCTGGTAACATTTCACCTCTGTAAGGCAAGGCTAATACGTTTGTAGAAATACTTGCCAGCCTTCCAGTCTCCAGATTTTTGCGTCAACTGTTTGGACAACTTCGTGGCAAGGCGCTTGGCTGAGGGTTTACATTGTCCCATCGTCTCGACCCAAATTTGCACAAACTCGTAAACATAACATACGAGTATACCTTTATATTGTTTTTATCGTACAAAAGTAAAGTACTATTTCTATAATGAATGTTGGTTACCTAGTTTGCTTCTAGTGTTCATAATACATTGGTTGCATTTCGGTAAATTATATAAGTAGTGTATAATCACCTTTAAGTTAACTAAAAACAACTCGATGTTTTTTTACTATTATTTATTATAAAGGCGTTCTTTACAAATTACTAATATAAAAAAGCTCGTTCTTCCCGGAAATCAATAAACGAGCATAGGTGTAACCGATAATTAATTTTGATGGCTATCGTTTACACCTTAAACTACTCGTATTTATAGCCACAATCATACGCCCACTTACAAATTTATTACTAATGTTAAATTTAAAAAACGAATGAAAAAATATACATATATTAATTAAATAATAAAAATTGATTAGGTGCCTACTATAATATAAACTCTTTATAAATTCCAAAATCGGCGCTTAGGACAAAGAAAATGTGTTCTGTGTAACTAATGTAAGTTTTAAGGCAGTTTTAAGTTGGAGGCATATTATATTTAAAAAGCCAAAGTGCCCCCCGGTTGTTGCCAAAGTAAGAATAATAAATACTTGTGGTGGCTCGGTTGTAAGAAAAATTTCGTTAAAATTCTAAATACGTCAGTTCGAACCCAGGCTCATGTACCTATTAGAAATACACTATTCTTACGTACATTTGTTATAGATTTACAATACTTCAGAAATCACCTTAAGCCGACGTCGGTCCCGGTTCCACTAATACCAACTTGTAAAATGTTTAATAAATTGTCATTAATTGCCTCCGTGGTCCAGCGGTAAGTCTGTAGATGTAGACGCGGAGCTACCGGGTTCGATTCTCGGTCGGGACACAATAATTTATTTGTGATATTTATAAAGTTTGGTACGCTACAGACACCGACGAGCTTGCCACTTGTTATAATGGCCCTATAATTAGGATAGTTTTTTTTTTTTCAAAAGCGCTACTTTTAGAAACTACCCCAAAAGGGATATGTTTGTGATGATACTTTATTGTCATTAAAAAAATACCATAGACCCTCGTCAACTCGCCTGGCCAGCGTGGCGAGTGTAGGCTAATTCTCCAGATTTTCCTGGAAGACCTATCTACAACAGTGGAGATCTAGGACTGATTGTTTTAGGGGTTGTGATGATGATTGGATCAGTTGAAGCTGCCAAAAATGGTTTCGGACAGATTACTGATGAGTTAGTCTATAGCCCTTATTACTTATTTATAATAGTTTATAAAATAAATGAGTCGCGAGTCATTTACCCCTTCATAGAAAAGGGGTAGTGGGGAAGAGCGTAATGCGGACTTAAATATTCAGGATGTTAAAATTTTGGAAGCTACTACCCTAGCCCTGTATCTGGCTAAAGGCTTTAATATTATTACAGCATCAGTACGTAAATCGATTTCTTATAGTTAGTTATTTCATACCTGAATGATACAATGTTAACAAAAAGTAGATCAAATATTACTTAATGTTTTAGGCAAAATTGAATCGTATTTATTGTGCACTAAAACTTCAAATACTATTTTCATGTGATCTCATTCATTGGTACGTTTACAATTGCAGTGTTTATCTTTTTGTTGACATTACAGGTTTATTTAAGTGAAATTAGATAAATGGTCATCTCAGTATATTTTGCTATTCAATCCTGACTAGACCCTGTAACGGAGTAGGTGTCTAGTCGTCATGCTCCGCGGTCTTTGCACCATCTAAAATAAGATCAAAAATCGACCAGAAACGAAAGTAAACTTTGTGATGTAAAACAAAATGTGAACGTTTGCTTTAGCAGCTTATTCATCAGACTTCAGTGCTCGCCTGACATACCGACAGAGACTATCTACTCCTGTGTACATATATCATATATAAAAATTATAACTATTTCGAAATGGACTTGTTAAAATATTTGAGTCTACTGGTGGTGTTTTTCTGTGATATGATTGAGTCTGGAGGCCATGGAGGTTCACAGTAAGTATTATCTTAAATCATATTGTGTATTAGGATTGGAAACCCAAAATTGCAATGCGTTAATAACAAGTGCGAATTGAAATAATAGTATTGCAAAGGCGATTTTATATATTTATTATTTTCGTAGTATACTGCTACATGTACTTACAATTATAAAAGTTAAAGTTTATAAATAGAAAAACACAAATATGTTTACTTTTTGTTACAGTGATCACATCAAGCTGTATGTGCCGGAATATCACCATCATAAACACCATACGAAATATATAACGATTCATCATCATCACAAGAAACCAAAGAAGGAGCATCATCATCACCATATTCATATACCTAAATCACACCCGCATCATCATTATGGCTACCATCATACTAAAAAAGGTCACAAAACCACTCTGAAAACTACGACCACACACGTCGGAGGCGGAAAAGGACACCATGGACATCCTAGTCATGGTCATCATCACCACGATTACTCTACCAGCTACGACCCCCCAGTATACGATGATCACTATTCTTCTGCACCGAATGCTCCCCCACATATACCAGTTTCGTCAATACCACATGTTCCATCCTTACCTAAAGTTCACGGTGTCAGTCACACAATAAAGCAAGTCAAGGTGTTTGACTCCTTACCTGGTGCTCTTCCTGGAAGTGGAGGGGATAAAGGATACGAAGTTACAGAAAATTCTGAAGACGATGAAGATAGTTTTACTTCTGTAAACGACTTACAAAATGTATATCCTTCGACATTTAATTTTCTGCAATCTGCATCTTCCGGAGAATCCGGCTCTTTTCCTGGACTGTCGAGTCATGGTCAATTTCAAGGACATGATCCTTTTGGATCAAGCAAACAATTGACAGCCAATGCTGATGCATTCATTGGTAACGGTGGAAATATAAATTACGACGGTCTTGAATCGTTAACGGGACCAGGACAAGAATTTACACCTTTGTCTGGACACCAAGAAAACTTTCCACCGATATCAGAAGAGATTCCAGTGAGCTTTGGTAGTGGAAATGAACATGAAGCAGCATTCCACGATGCTGGAAACTCATTTACATCCGGAACAGGATCAGGAAATACATTTTTATCAGAAAATGAAAATTTTGGTGCTGATGATACGCCGGCATCGTTTACACGAGAAGCTGGAGTTCATCGAACTGAAAACGTAGGCAGTCAACAAACTATGGTATACTAAAATCATAATTTTGTTTTGTAATGTATCTAATATTAATGTTATTGATAAAAGACTAATTAATTATTAATAGAGCGTAATTTAAATATTTACAACAAAAATTGTTTGTGGTTTGATATATGTTATTTTAATAATAGTTAATTATTGTTATTTAATAAAGTACATAGTAAGACTTGGAAGTGGCATAAATATATATTATTTGAATATTGTGTACCTTTTTCTTTAATTATAATAAAATATGATAATAAATTTATTCTACAAAATGCAGTTTCCTGTACGACAATAGCTAGTTGGTAAATACAAAGTGCTCGAGTAATAGGCGCACGCTTATAAATTATAAATGTCATAAGCATCAGCATAAAACAAAAGGTACTTTGTTGTAAAATCTTCTTGAATAAATGATTTATTTAATGTTAAAAAGTGGGTTTGATATTTTAAAATAAATTACAACGATTGCATGAGTTATTTTACTTTTTTAAATGTAGCTGAAGGTATCCTTTGAAGCAGTAAAATTAATGTTTGTACTTTGTGGTAAATAAATTGCATTTTATATGTGTTATTGTACAAAAGTAAAACATTTCTTCAAGGAATGGAATAAAATGACTTAGAAAATAATGAAAACACATTAACATAGAAAATTTAAAACTATAAATATGGAAACAATATATATGTATATAAAACTTGTTGCGAATCGCTACGAAAGGGCATATAGTCGCAAAGATACTGGCAGTATTGACGTGGCAATTCTGATCATATGTCCAAAATATTGTCCAACCCTTTTGTCTTTTGAGGTGTTGTTGAGCTGTTTCGAAAAACTGTGTGTTTTAATACTCGTAAGTATCTAATAGTATATATAGTATGATATTTTTAAGTTTTTTTTAATAATAGTAATAATTTAAATCTACCAACAAGAAAAAAAACAAATAACGTATCTTATAATATTTTAGGATACAGTCTTGAACAACTGTCAATTTCAACTACATCTGGGTTTTGATAATTTATAATCCATTATGTGTTGTTAACTTGTTGTTTAATATAACAAATTGAATAAGTACGTTGAAACTTATTTAGCTATGTCTACAACATAGGTATCTATCGCTGTATCCTAGAACATTATTGTTAAATGTACTCTTTTCTACGATACTTACAAAGTATAAAATAAATTATTGATAAAAAAGATTTGGTAACTCGGAAAAGTTTTTTTTTTCGATCGGATCTAATTCTAAGTTAATAATAGACATTACATTTTTATTATACGACATTCATTGTGTTGCACCCAACCTCCAAAAAAAAAAGGAAAAACTGTTCCGTTGAAATTCGTTTCGGTCTACTTTTTCGATTACGCAAGCACTGGGAAATAAACCGTCACTAATGGTGATGTAACTACATAGAATTGACAGAGTTAGGTGGGCTATTTTCGCAATTTAAAATCTTAAGACGTTTATTCAAGTAAGTATTAATATCAGGTTATAAAAATTTTCTTTTGTTAAAAATTAAGAAAATAACGTAAGGGCACACCGGATTTAGATATTTATGGTGAAAGCACAACTGTACAAGCTGAACGCGTCAATATAACCAAAAGAGTCAAACTTTAGTATGCGTTGAATTACAATAAACACTTCACATACTAAATAAAGGACGGTCCAAACACCGGAAATAAACTTTTCTTATGTACTTTTGTAATAGATTTGCAACACCATAATAGGTGGTAGGCGGACTGATAGTGGTAATTTGCCCAGTCTGCCGGGGCAGGTAAGTATCCACGGTTCGTGCCGGTTAACCCAGTAAAGTGTATCCACACGTTTCGGGATCAGGCTTGAATTGCCGTCATGTCTAGTCAAGCCGTCATAGTGTTTTGCGCGCCACTTACCGTCAGGTGGGCCGTTTCCCTGTCTTTTAGTAATACCAACTTGTGAAATCGTTAATAAATTGTTATTAAAGATTGACATCAGACCATCGCCAATCCGTCTAGCCAGACCGTGGCGAGTGTAGGTCAAATTCTCCAGAAATTTCTAGAAGACCCCAGCAGACTTTGTGTTCTAGGGGCTGTGATAATGATGACACTTGTTCACGCCAAATCGGACGAACTGTCGGGAGAATTCTAAAGATATTTGTAAAATTCAGTTCTTTCGGCGTGGATAAGTGTGCGATCACCTTTCGATTTTCGTGTGGCCCTTATCTGTTTCTCTAGACGCAATCGTTAATTTATCATAATAGTAGATTACTGACAGTTTTATCGTTAATAGATCACGAGCTTAGAGGTATTACTCGTAAATGACTAAGGCTTAATAGTACTACATCGGATACTCTGTAATTGTATTGATTAAAGTTTAAAATGGCGTCTTATATAGGTACTAGTAGACGATTGATCTGTATCATTCGACGCCTTTTTTAACTTTAGTCGTAACAATTACAAAGATTTTATTTTGGTGCAGCCCAGCCTACGATTTGAAGATTATTTTTACCTGTTTCCGGTTTGATGTTAAATGATGGGATATCCTTTATAAAGTTTGCGCTTAGGGGCAGTGGACGAGTGTAATACTAAAGTGTGTGGTGTATTACAAAGTGTAAGTCGCTAAAACTTTAGTAAGTCGCGAGTTCCAAGAATGGGGGCAACTGACGCCAGCCACTGACGACCGTCATCAATCCCTACTATTATACTGGCATATTAGATAGAACTGGATTTAGACTACTACTTCAATTAGCACTACTTAAATAGCATTACGAGTATAAGAAGATTTTCTTAGCAATTAATAAATTTACCGTGCGGGTGCCGGATCAATCGTGTGTACGCGAGTAAGGAGAATAATAGTGTTGGCTTGTAAAATATAGACTTTAGACCCTTTTTTATTGCGCAATAACGTACCCCATCCACTAATCTGCTCTTTTATTTACACAACCTGGATACAAAAATACTGGGTGGTTATGCCGTCTTGAAACGTCGTTCGTTTGGCTGACAGCGCATAAAGCTGGGCATAAAATAAATTTTATTTTTAATAAAAGATTACATATTTGTGCCGTTTGTTGTAGAAACTCTGGGCCCATGAAGTCCACGCTCAAGTCTTGTCTCTTCCAGCTGGCTCTTTCTTCGCTCAAAGAATCAGTATTTCAATTCAGCAAGGAAATGCAGCCAGCGTTTTTGCCACGCCGACGGGACTGAGGGCCGGTAACTGAATCCTTCTTTAGCTATTTGGTCACTTAAATACATAAATTTGTATGGGTACACTGCCATTTAAGTAAACGAATCCTACTAAGGAAGCATTCAGTTACCGACCCTCATATCCCTATCCGTAATAGTAATAAAAAGTAAAGTATCATCACGACCGTTTCCCTTTCGGGGTGGTAAGAAACCACGCTTATAAATAAACGGATTCACATTTAGCCAACTTTACTATAGGCCAATCATGACAAGTGGCAAGCTCGTCGATGTCTCCAGCGTACTAAACTCGAGAAATATCACAAATAAATTAAATGTATTTTATTTACATTACATTAATAAATATTATTGTGTCCCGACCAGAAATCGAACCCGGTACCTCGGAGTCTAAATCCACGCACTTAACTGCTAGACCACAAAGGCAGTTAATTATTAATTAAATATTAATTACATTTAAATATTTAATTTATATTTTTATAAATATTTTTTTCGAATAAAAGTAATGTAATTTTAGTATGATGTGTCGTTCACCTTTAGTTGACTTAAAAAAATAGTTGCCTTTCAACGATGGTTACGAGTACATTTAGGAAGATTTATCTGCGGTTACAACAAAATGTAAAAAAGATCTCTTAGAAAGTCTGTTCTTATTTATTGTAAGCATTCTAGCAATTTTATCAAAAACAAAAGACTTATATTAAAAAGACCTGGTCAGTACAATTAAATCCCTTTGACGCCTTATTACATTACAAACTTTACCATAGTCACACATAAAGTTTCACTATACGATTTATTATATACGTGATGTATGTATATATTACGGCGTCACCAGGCGCTGATATTGCAGAGAAAACATATATTTTTTTAAGTAAACTCATTACTCCGTGGTCAAGGGGTTCCATTTCTGTTCGGGAACACAGAAAAAAATGTGACATTTCTCGAGCCTGGTACGCTAGAGACATCGACGAGCTTGCCACTTATCATAATGTGCCAATACTCGTAGTAAAGTTGCCTAAATGTGAACTCGCTCTTTCCCAAAGCGTAATTTCAGGGATACGGTTTTTTAAATGATATTTGAATGATTCTACTTCTTCTTGTGAAAGAATAAGCAACAAAGTGGTCCAAAGAGTAAGCTGTTAGCAAAAGACTAGCAGCTGAGCTTGTTATGTTTAATCTGTCTCAGAAAGGGTTCTGAAAGGAATACTCATGTGAAGGAGATTTATAAATTAAAACAAATACAGAATTACACAACAATATTGTAGTTCAAAATATACCTACGAATATAATACAGGTATATCAGAATTAAGATACATTAGTTGTCCGTGTGCAAATCGAAAGCCGACAAAACGTAAAACCTCTGCCAATTTAAGAACAATTAATTGTATTTTAGTAATATTATTATTAGATATCTAACAGAATCAATATGTAAATTCGCAAACGCATCCTATAGGTTAACGGGCATATTACTATTTCAGTGGTTCTTGTGACATTATTTGTGATGCTTTTCATTAGCTTTAAGACTGAGATCTAGATATGTAGTCCTATTTCGATTAGTCTCAGCCTAAACTTTTCCATACAATAGTTAAAATAAAGGTTATAGTTATTAGTTTAATAAAAAAAGCTATAAACAGCTGGTTTTGGATAAAATAATTTACATAGGCATTAGCTGAATATATATGCCGTCAATACATTTATGGAACAAGCTTCTAAGTGTTATCTTTTAATGTAACATAGTTATTATTACATTATTATCTCAGTGTTTAAACATAAGTTAAGAATGATTAGCAATATGGTTTTGTAAAGTAGGTGGCGTTGTGTACGAACGTAGTTGTGTGCTGATTTCTGATTGGTTCAATAACGATGTTACGAGTCGCTTTAATGAATGGCGCGAATCATATCGCGCCAGATTACAAGAACACAGCAGACGAGTCGGTCGTTGCGCGCCTTTAAAATAGTGAAGGTTGTAAATAATTATTGGCAATGGAAATAAATCATACAACATTGAAGACTGGTTTAATTTGAGAAATTAGTCCTAACATAAGCATTAAGGGAATCATACACTATTTGGTTGGGTAGGGAGAGAAGTAGAAAGGTGGATGGTGAGCGTCATGTCATCTTATAGTTGGTCGCAAGCCACCATTATCATCTCGAACCCGGAAACCACACGGTGTATCCATGTATGCTTAGAAATTTGTCTTTATTATAAACTAGTATTTGTGATATGGTACGAGTATGTATAATTAATCGGGTAATGGAAAATGTTAATAGGTACCTAAACAAGGTAGGTTTATAGTATACCTTGTATGTATAAAAAAACATGAGTTTTTGTTTTATTCACAAAGACCAAGTAGTTATGATTTTACAGACATTTTAAATTCCCGAACATATAGAGGTCCGCTAGCAGACGTGTCTATAGCGTGACGTCATATCACAACGTTCCGCTCAATCTCATTTAGTAGCAAGCGTTGTAATATGACATCAAATTCCGTAGGTTTTATGTATTTTCAATAGAGAATACGGAAAACCAAAAATAAACTAAATAGATACCATCCTATTGCTAGCGGTGACCACTTTTTTGTTTAGATGACCTGGCCCTTTCATTAAGTCTACGCTAAAACATTCTACATTTATTCTAAAAGATAAAAAACTTGTATTTATTGCTTACTCGTCTGGAAGTGGGTATTTATTTTCAATTTACATTAAGGCTTTCCTCTCGAAAATATGAATAAACATTATTTCATACAAACACATTTTAATACCCCGCAGAAAGTATTCGTACGTTTGTTTTACACTTTTTTCATATATTTTTTTGTGTACTTTTTCTTTTGCACTCATACGTGTAGGTGCATCGCACATGTTTTATTTAGAAACAAAGGAGATTTTATTAATTTACCTCCACCTTAGTTTTATTCATCCAACATACATATTTTTAAAAAAATATATCTTAATTATTAATGTTGACAAGATGAAAAACACTGTTCTTAGCCTGGGTTGCACCAAAATAATGTCTCTGTAATTGTAACGATTAAAGGAAAAAATGACGTCGAATGTACCAGAATAATTTTGTAGGTCATCATCAGCTAGCCCTAGTGCTCTTTGATAACAGAAGTACAGTCAGTAAAAGGCACGCTGGACCATATAATAATCATATTTCGTTCTCGGCTGCTTTTGTTGAATATACTTAAAATAAATATATAAATGTTGGGTGGTAAAAGTAAAAAACACGATTTTATGAAAACAAAGTTTTATGCCAATACATAAAATAACACATTATTAACACAACATAACAATTTTCTTAACAATAATAACAAAATGCCTCTTTGAATAAAAATGGGTTTGACATATCTTATTTACAATTTCTATATACACAAAACCTATTTAAAAACTATAATAAAATTAATAACAATATACACGAATAAAAATAATATTTATCCGCCCCACCTTGAGTATCTGTATTAAGTTAATTAGTACATTATAAGGGCTGAGCACAGCCGGCCTAGAAAGCTGCCGGCTCCGATGCCGTTGATATTTCGGGCGAAAGAGCTCTAAAAAAATATCTTCAATAGTTTTGAAAATATATAGTTAGGCAACCCATCGTCGTTGCTTTTGTTAGCGTTTTTTTTAATAAAATAATGTTTTTATTTGGATGATTGATAGACTTGCAATTAAATTTCAGCTTACGGTAGTAGACCACTTTTTTGGCTGACTGTACTACACGTAAACGAGACTTAGTTAAGTTAGGTATATGAACTGGAGATTATACAAGTTACACCGTTTACTTGTCATAGTGTTGCCCGTGTACGCGTCTGCAGGTACGATCAGGGCTTTAATTCGAGACCCTTTTAAAACTTTATTTAGTGACTCAACAACAGTTTGAAAATCTAAAGTAAATGTAAAAAAATGAAAAACTCAAGTACCTACGCAATATTTCGTTCATATTACTAACTAAAAATACAGAGCTATTCAAGATGCGATGGTGAGTCCATAAATTATTTATAAATTACTGTTTATGAGGCATCTAGTATCCGCCATGTTCATCGCCGCCACCGCCGAAATCTGCGCCGGAGTCGCCACCGGAGAGACCAAAGCTGTGTTCTCCTCCTTCGAAACTTGAGGCGCCTTCTCCGTAACCTGCACCCTCATCTGATGCACCCCATCCGTGTCCACCTTAAATTAAATATAAGGTTAGTTGGTAGAAAATGCATTTACGGCATTAACCTCGCCTATGTACCTGCACTTGTTTTGGTTTTGTACAATTAATAATTTATTATTATTATTCTTATCTCATATTAAATATCGTTCCATGCTGGGGATTTCTCTAAAGGATAAAGTCAGAAACGTTTACATCCGTCAAAGAACCAAAAGGACATAGCTTTCGAAATTAGCAAGATGAAGTGGCAATGGGCTGGACAGGTATGTAGATGAACGATGGAGTAAACGGGTTCTGGAGTGCAGACTACGTACTGAAAAATGCAGAGTGGGACGACCCGCCGTCAGATCGACGGATGACCTGAGAAAGCAGCGACCTTCCTAGGGGATGGATGAGGGTGGCAGGCGATCGTGTAAAGTGGCGAGCCTTGGGGGAGGCCTATATCCAGCAGTGAAGAGACACAGGCTGATGATGATGATGATCCTTATCTTAATCCTATACCGACTGTTACACAAATTTACCGCCAGATGGACGGATGACCTAAGGAGGGTTGCTAGTGGGGGTTGGATGAGGGTTGCAAAGGACCGCGTGCAATGGCGAGCCTTGGGGGAGGCCTATAACCAGCAGTGGAGAGACACAGGCTGATGATCATGATGGTCACACAAACTAAACTACGAAGAATATTTGGAAGTAATGTCAAACTTGGAGAGCATCCTAAACAGGTCGGACTTCAGCATCTACCAATGGGAAATACACTTTTCTTACATACATTTGTCATAGATTAACAACACCACCATTCCCGTAATTCGAAGAGCACATTAAGCCGTCGGTCCCGTCGGTCCCGGATCCACAAATACCAACTTGTGGAATCGATAATAAATTGTCATAAAAAAAATGACATTAGAACCCTCCAGACGGCCAGCGTGGCGAGTGTAGTCCTAATTCTACAGATATTTCTGGTAGGCCAATCTTCAAAAGTGGATGTTTGGGTTCTAGAGTCTGTGTTGATGATGTCAAACTTGAGGATACTGCAGGAATCAAAACATTTTGTCAAATTAGGACAAATTCTCCAGAAGGCCCATCTCCAATAGTGAAGTTCTAGGACTTTTTGTTCTAGGGGCTGTGACCTAAAGTCTCTAAAGTCGTCTTACCTAATAAATAAATAAACCAAATGCTTTTTTCGCCTACTATTTATTATTACACAGATAACGCCAGGTCAAACAGCTAGTTTCCAATTAGGATTAATTATATTAATCATAAAACTCGTACAATTAATTAGATATAACATTTTAATCTCCTAACTGCAACTACTCGTTAAAATAAATAAATTAAACAAGCACATTAGGACCCTTCTCTGCGGTTTATACAATAATATCTATTTACATAATTCGTACAGTGAATTTAATATTGTGTTTAATTTAAATTTTAGGAAGCAAACCTAATTAAATTAATTATAATTTCAGTAAATTTTCTTTGTGCAAACCTACGCGGTTTAATTTTGCAAATATTTCTAGATATTATGTTTCGTGAAACTACATAGCTTTGTTTGTTTTTAATTTGCGACTATTTTTAGACGAGACACAATAACTTATTTAATTTATTTGTTTATTTCTCTAGTTTGGTACGCCAGAGACATCGACGAGCTTAAATTGTCACTTGTCATGATGGGCCTATAGTAAAATTGGCTAAATGTGAATCTGCTTATCTATAAGCATGTTATCTGACCACCTTCAAAGGGATACAGTCGTGATGATACATACTTTACTTTACTTTTACCATCAGAAGTATCTTTTGAAAGGCCCAGAGGCAGTAAAGATCAAGGACTCCATCATTTAGATTATTTTTTATTTTGATGTTTTAATTTAATTAAAATATTGCATATAAGTACAAACGGCTAACATAATGTCGTTAGACATTCTCTGCCTGTTAATAGCTTAATAAATAAGTACTTTAATTTAATGCGTTCAAACAGTAGTACATCAAATTTTGTGTCATTGTTTTTTTCTTGTTCTTATGCCTGTCTCTACGATTATTTGTTATTGAATCCTGTTGCTAACCTCCATAGTGTGGCGCCGCCTTGGGTTCCCCGTAAGTGTATCCAAGGACCTCATAGTGGTCGTCCCCTCCGCCGCCGCCGCCGTCCTTGTGATGGATGTGCTTGACGACAGTATGGGTGTGATGATGATGTTTCACTTTGTATGGGACATGGATGATGACCTTCTTGTGACCCCCGCCGCCGCCACCGCCAGCCTCGATCATAGAAGCCAGCTCTACGACGCATACCAGCGCTAACTGAAAATAATAGAAACAATGTGTTAATATCATCATGTGACATAACTTTACAACATCTTTTATAAATTGAGAAAATAGAAAACCTTAAACCCTCATTAACCAGTCTGACCCTCGTGTAATAGAAGGATAAATTTCATAACTATCGATAGCAGTGTTGAAGACACATTTCTAAGCATTTCATGGATTTACATTACGGGTGCCGGGTTCATCATGTGTGGCAAAAAGAGATGAGAAGAATGGTGTCTCGGGCTTGCAACAATAGGCTGATTTACAAAGGACCTCATTTTTATTTTATTGCGCAACATCATTCAGCTCCTCTCCTTACCCAAGCAAATACTGTATGATTCCGTTAATTGTATTGGAAGTTCAATTCTTTAGTAAGTGGTACAAAGATTTTGCTGGAATTTCTCTCGCACCAACTTCCACTGCGTAATTCTACTGTGAGATCATAATATTTGTGCGACTTCATGTTGTGGTCTTTTGAAATACTTAATAACGTTAAGTTCAATAAAATAACTTTCAAGTTCCGAGAAAACACTAAGATGCGTATAGGCAGATATAGTCTTCTACTGACTGTGCTCTGCTCATAAATAAGTGATCATTATCATCAGCCTGTGTCTCTCCACTGCTAAACTATAAGCTGTTTAAAAGAGTTCAAAACAAAAATAATATATAGTAAGGTTTAGTATTGAAAAAAAAAGGAAATAATATATTAAAACAAATTCAATTTATTTACTTTTTGGCGAAACATAGTGGTTGCAACATATACACTAAAATAATATCACATTTTTGAATGTCGGGCTTGATCAAATAAATATTCGATCAATTGACTGTGGGTGAGTTAAAATTACATGTTAACTTTTAATTGCTTAAAGGCTATGAAATTAAATAAACATTAACTTGGTTTTAATTATACATAATATAACTATTATCCTGTTTTTGTTTATTGCATATTTTTAAATAGAGATAAAGGAATCTTACGGCTACAGCGATTGTTAAAAATCTATACACCATGCTTCCAAATACCAGTTTACAAATCATCCAAAACTGTTTCAAACATATCTCATCAGATCATCAGACTGCCTCCGTGGTCTAGCGGTTAAGTCCGTGGATTTAGAGGGTTCAGGTTCAGTGAGGTACCGGGTTAGATTCCACACAATAATTAATTTAATTTATTTGTGATATTTTTCGAGCTTGCCACTTGTCATGATGGCCCTATAGTAAATTTGGCTATATGTAAATCCGTTTCTTTACAAAAAAAGCTTGGTTTCTGACCACACCGGAAGGGATACGGTCGTGATGATGACAATACTAACATATCTCATCTCATCGACACGGATATTTTAGGCTTTCTACTTCGTGACCTAACTAACAACCTAAAAAGTTCAGTAGTACCTATTCTGTTGTTTACAAATGTATAATAAAACATATTTGAATGAATGCTAGTTTAAGTTTTATTTAAGCAAAGGTTTAAAATATATATACATATATTTAATATAAATATTTTTTATAACTATTTTAATATTATATATAAAAAAAAATATCTAAGGATATGGTGCGGGCAAAGTACAGCACAACAGCATTTTATTTCCATATAAACTTAAACATGACTTAAACAGAAAGACGATACTGACGTCGACAGCGAATGCTGTGAAAGCAATTATGATAGCCCATAGGTTTAAACGATGTACAGTACAAGTCACAACTATTCAGAGCTACTGTACATTATTGTACACATGCACTAATATAATAATATAAAACCAATATAACAATGACTTCAGCGTGCTGTTGGGGTTCCCGCGCTCCTGCAGTGCATCGGGCATCTTGCTACAGAAGAGATATAAATGCTGCGATGCTCTTCAGTTTGCGCTCCAGTGTACTAACAGCATCCTAAATGTTTTGCCGTTTGACTCTAAAGCTCATATTTGCATAAAGCAAAATATGGATATTTATATATTTTTTTAAATTGGGTATGTTGCATGGCGGGTAGGTAATTACTGCCCGTCGAATGACATTCGTTAATACTAACATTATGGACTTTGGTCTGAAATATATTTATTTTGTAGAGAAAATTAATTATTTTATTTACTGACCGGTGGTTGCAGCTAGCAACGGGTGGTTAATCAACGCTTCTGAACTCCTTTTAAAGTTATGTAAAAACAGTTTATTAGCCGAGCTAGCGGTCAACGTGGCTACGCAATCACTCGTATGAGTACAATTTTAAAATATTTTTAATATATGTTACATCATACAAGGAAACTACATGCCATATTTCATAACCTATATAACGTCAATGGTATAGCTTTGGTTTTGATATTTCAGTCAGTCAGGACGTACTTTTTTATAGATAACGATACTATGTTTTTAGAAGTAGAATTGAAATGTTATATCATAATGTTGTTTTATTATAGTCTGACTTCCGGTTATACAATGCAATGCACAATCATTAAGCAAACACCTAACAGTAATCTTTTTAGAAAAAAACCCACTAAGATCTTTCCATCGAGATCACTACTAAAGCATGTAGTAATAACATAGATAGATAATGATCCCAAGTAATGGCTCAAATGTAAGAACGCTTTCCTCAAAATCCTAAAATATATAGTTCGAATTGCGGCATGTACTAATAAGAAATACACTATTCTTACGTTTGTCATAGAATTACAACAACACCGTTATAGTAAAGTTAGCTAAATCCGCTTATTTATAAGCGTGGTTTCTGACCAGCCCGAAAAGGAAACAGCCGTGATGATACTTTACTTTTATTTATTAAAGCGATACATTTTGTTTTAGTGTAAATATCTTCTTAGTTTTGTCATAGCTTTATGCACTTTTTAATTGATTATTTTCACTGTTATATTTATAAATTGTAAGCCCATTTATAGTTTTATATTTTAGTTTTATTATTTATATTCCTTAAAATTTGATAATATGGTATTTTGGAGTTCTGTAAAAATGTACCTAAACGTTGATACTATTAGTAAAAAGCAATATTAAAAGTAATAAATAATAAGTTAGATACATTGAGTAAACTAAAGTAACGCGCACAGATAGAATATTAAATCATTTTTAAATTGGGTAAGATCGCCAAAGCAGTGAGAAATACGTAAACTCGGTTTAAATATTATTACGACGGTTCGCAAAGCATTTAAATTCGCAGACTGGAGGAAATAAAGAAAGGAAATAATATCTCAACCTTAACATTATTTTCTCTGGTTTAAAACATACTACGAGACTATAGAGCTGAAGAGACTAAACTATCAAATAAGTACTTCGCTTAGATCATAAAAATACATTAACTAAAAGTAATAGTTATATTTATGATTGTAAATTATTGTAAGTACAAGTAGGTACCTAGTTACTGTTTTTGGTAAATATCAAGCATTTAAATGATGATTACAATAAAAACAACCACCTGTCTGCTGCATTCATCGTATTTTGATTGACCGGTTAACTTGATTCTTAATGTTGTTATGAATACACGTTCAATTTTTTTTCCCGCCCCACAACAACCAAGCCGTTTAAAACTAAATCTACAGACGAAAGTTAATTGTTAAATGAAATATTTTCACAGTCATTTAAGTCAATACAAAGTCGTTGTATTGTTTATTTACTCGAGAGCATGGCCTACTCAGAATCATCGATATCTCTACACCATTTTTCATTTTTCTTGTCGGAATTAATGATGGGACTTTTACGTCAATCTTGATTATTGACACAATAACCTATAAGAGTATATCTCTCGGATTTTATAGTCTCAGACGTCAATCTAAGATACGCATCACGTAGGTAAATTTAAAAAAAACATACTATATTTTTTAGTTGATTCCTATTTGATATCTTTATTTTCTACAAAGTATTTTTCCCAGTCATAAAGTTCCTAACAAGGTAATAAAAATACTTTTAAACCGAAAGCTGACCCAAATGTACATCAATCTTGTTCGTTGAGAGACCGATAGGAGGGCTATCATTCAAACCAGAATTATATCTTAGTTTTATTTATTTTTTTGGTCCTTCACCGTTGCTTTGGTATTTATTATAAACGTGTTTACAGTAAGTTTTTGATTTGATTGATGACGTTTGCGACCGAGTTGATTGACATAGCCCTTAGGTATATTGCCATTTCAGTGAAATCGAGTATTGTGGTCAGGTGGGCGTGGCGATCAACGTGAACACAGCTTTTCTAAACTTCTCAGAATTCTTATTTTAATATGTAAATGTACGAGTACTTCCTTATTTTCAATTTAGATTAAATTTTAATTAGGCACTTTAAAGGATTAAACACTTACCAGGAATCGGGCAGCCATTGCTAAAGAGTAGACGCGGGCGATCCGAACGCGGTGACAATCTAACGGTATTTGATAAAGAAATTTAAACAAAACTCCTTTTATATCACAACGTGGTCGCATTTCGCGATCGACTTCAATCTAAGCCATTGCCTTACATTCTAAGCTAGACTAGGCTTTAGTTTGATTTCTACAGAGATCAAAATTGTATGTTATTGTTAAAGATCATGATCATCGTAATAGTAAACTTTATAGTGATATGTATAAAAGCGCATTTACTGTATGTAACTTTTAATATGTATATTATATTAATATTTTACAAGTCCCAAATAATGTACGTTAAGTTCTTTAATATACTAAATTATTATTAAAGTATGTATAATATTATTTATATTCAATTAAATACCTATAAACTAAACCTAATAAAAATGTCCTATAGAGATGTCCTTTTTTTACTTTGTTTTATACTAACATGACATGTGACCTTGGCCATCTGATGCCGCGCTAGGTCCATGCATGTTAGCAATTGGAATCAGACACTTTTAACTGACATCAGTCCCTAACACTATGCCGGCATGACTTGGCATGACGGCAGTTCGAGCCTGATCCGCACGAATGGTGGTTACTTCCCTGCCCCGGCAGATTTTTGCAATTATGTCAAATGCCATTTTTTACTGTCAAGGAGAACTTTCTAAGCTTGCCATAGTGATATTTATACCTATAAATTAACACAAAATATGTACCTATCAGAGATAGTCTCAAGAAGACTAATCACTAATATACTAATAACAAGGCTAATATGTAGAAAGACAGCCAAGCTAGAGACCCCCCCATGATCCCATCGTCTCGACGTCAACCGGCGCAAACTCGTTACCTGTACTATTTAAAATGCAAAGATTAAAATCTAATTGTTTAGGGAAAGAAGTTCCTTAACTTTAATATTGTATCGATGTTATAAACATAATATTTTGTTTGTAATTAATTGAATTAAATTATCATAACAACAACTATGTCATGTTATAAATTAATAAATAATGAAAACTATTTTCTTACTTTTGATCCAGTGTATTCCAGTTCTTTAGACGCAAACGTTATGAAATGCTATCCTTTAACTAACGGAAACTGTACATTTTTAACGGTAATGAAGTTTAAATTCTCACGCACTGTGTTTTTAACTTAAACGTTGATATTTTGTATTTTTTACATAAGCTCGGCTTTATATAAAATAGGCTTATAGTAAACAGCTAGTCTTTAAAATGCGTAGGTGTTCTTCGCGGTTGTATTTCCTGAAAATGCCAAGTTTCATAGACAAACATCCAGTTTTTTAAAAGATCTACTAAATTATATCCATGATATGATGAATAATTTATATTTAGTTAGGTATTAACACGACCGTTTCCCTTTCGGAGTGGTCAGAAACCATACTTACTCAGCCAAGCGTCTGGCCAAGAAGACAGGTAAGGAAAGCTGGCAAATTTTGTTGACATGTTGCCAGTCTCCTTGGGACTATCCCTGAAGGGTCGTCTCTAGAGGCCATTTTATACTTATAGTTTATTTAAAACTGATCGAAAAACTTAAAAACAGACGGTAGCTCGTTCAGAACTTGTAACAATAAAAATAAACAATCGCGCTTACTTTGATATAACGTAAATATAAGAAATAATTAAAGTTAATGAATAGTTAATGTACCTTCTTCGGCTAGATACTTAGGAAAACTCTACTTAATTATTCCCTATTACTATGTGAAACGCAAAATTGATAACTCCCCATATAACAGTTCCCATCTTAATTATTTATTAAGTATTTCCTAACAAAGTTTGTGAAACGCATTTGCATAACCAATTTAGTTTTCACTTAAGAAGTAATTAAATACTATTAATACTTTCGAGAAACTGCCTGATAAGGGATTTTTTATTACAAGTCACTATGACCTAATGATACTGCGGGTGAAATCGATAAATCGTGCTTTGCTTTGTGTAGGCTTAAAGTACAAGTTCATAGGCGACTACATGAGCAGCAGGCGACGTGTCGCCGCGACACTATTGGTTTAGACGTATTTCTATGAAATACCTTTCGTAACTAGCGACACGTCGTCGTCTGCAATCAGGTTACATATCGCCCAGCCGCAGATCAATGGTGGATCGATGACACGTTGAAATTTACGCAATTTGTTTTTCTTGATTGTGAGGAATATAAACTAAACCAGGGTGGCCCAATGTCTCGTATTCACACTAATTATTTAAACAGTGTAATAAAAGATAATATTTAATCAGCCCTCTCGCTTGAGCTATTCAATATTTTTAACTTTCTAGAAAATAAAATACGGGCTTTTTTGTGATGATGATGATGATGATGAAAATGGTATTTTTATGTACGAGCGAGAGCTTTTGACACGACAGATGTAAAAAAATCTCTTAAGCACACATGTTTTTTTGTATTTTCTCTTTATACAAGTCATCATCGTCTTTTTCCAATAAAGAAATGATACAAAAAGTAAATCGCGGTCGCTGTTCTCAATCACGTCAGTCATCTTGTCTCACAGAACACTCAGAACTAACTAGAATACGCCGCTGCATACGGTTAGTTTTCATAACTGCAGATACCTACATGTCGCCGAGACGTGTCGTCGAGACGTGTCGCCGCTACACGTTGACTGCTCCTAAATGCAGTCCGCTACAATCTTGTACCTTTAGTTAATACTTCTCAATGGCCAAATGAATATAAAAATAAAATTCGAATTAGGTAAATTTTAGTCTAATACTATTCCTCCGCCTCCGTGGTCTAGTGGTAACAAACGTTGCCGTGAACTCGGGAGGTCGTGGGTTCGATTCCCACCGGGGGCAAGTTGTACATTGTATAATTTGTCTCGGTCTGGGTGTTTATATGTATAATATATATATATTTACAAAAAAAAAAAGTATAATATGTAGTTTATAACCATCTAGTTTTCGTAACACAAGCTTCGTAGCTTACCACGGAAATTAGATGGCGCTGTGTGACCTGTCTGGATATATTTATTATTATTATTCGCAAGCTCAAAATTTGCAGTAAAAGTACAAATAAAATATTAATGTAAGATTTTGAGATACAATAATTAATGCACTTATATGAGGTACCGGGTTCGATGCCTGGTCGGGACACAAAAATATTTATTAATGTAATTAAATACATTTAATTTATTTTTGATATTTCTCGAGTTTGGTAAGCTGGAGACATCGACGAGTTTGCCACTTGTCATAATCGGCCTATAGTAAAGTTGGCTAAATGTGAATGCGCATATTTATAAGCGTGGTTTCTGACCACCCCGGAAGGGAAACAGTCGTGATGATACTTCTATTTGTTTATACGATTTTTTTTCTTAAATAATATAAAATTAAACACTAACTTTTAAATAATATAAACTACAATATAAATAAAACTAAAATTTAAGAACTAAAAATATACTCGACATATATTTATGATGGGCGTAATGTGACGAAGACGCTCACTGCGTTGCCCCGATGAACGGGGGGGAGGCTAACCCTTTGAACTAAATATTCTCTACCCAAAGGGTCACCCGTCGAAATACATTATTTTATATTGTTGTCGTTGTGTAATTCTGTATTTATTTTATTTTGAAATCTGATATAGCTGAGTTTTATTGCAGATTTATTTTTAGTCAAATTAAATATTAACAGGCCATTGGAATCTACTTAGCTGCTGCTCTTCAGCTAACACCTTACTCTTTGAACCGTTTTTCACTATTAGGAGTAAACTTATTCAAAAGAATATAAATATTCCTTATAACGTGACACAAACGCCTGGAATATGATTAAATGAATAAAGATATATTGACTTTGACAAGCTGAGCATAGACTTTATAAATAATTAATTAATACATTGCCCTAAACTACAACTTTAGTATCATCATCAGGGCCGTATCCATTTCCTTTTTTATTAAAAGAATCTATTTTACATTTAGCCAACTTAACTATAGGCCCATCATGACAAGTGGCAAGCTCGTCGATGTCTTTACAACTTTAGCGAGAATAAACATTCCATATTGTTATAGATATTTTAACATGCCCTCTGTACCTAAAATATAAATATTTTGATATTTGTTGAATAGGACGTTAGTACTTATTCAGTAAAAAATATAGATAAAAAATAATAATAAATATTTACATATACCCGTGATTTTGTATAGGTTTACTCTAGACTGATATGATATTCTATTAATAGAAACAAACAGATTTTCCCAATAAACGATGTCGGAAGCGGCAAAATTTTATGGCTTCACCAAACAAACTGTTAAATTTAAATTAGCCAATTTGTATGGTCAATTTTTTTGCCACTTCCGACATATGGTTTTTTTTAACAATTTTTTTTTGTGTTTATCAATAGAATAACATATTAGTCCAGGGTAAGGGCATACAAAGTCTTTTAGGTATATCATATGTATATCTAGCATATACCTCTATTTTAATAAAAGAGTGAAACATTCTCTGTAACTGAAATACCGAGTTTTGACATAGTTGTTCACATGCGAGCAGACAGATACCAACTGGACAGATTTGATGGACTTTTCGCCTTTGTCCGACAAAAGCAAAGCTGTCGTTAAAAGAAGATATACATTTCAAACACTACCTACCTAAAACATACGTACCTATTTTGTTTGACACAATGCTCAACTCTAATGCAAAGGTCCCAAGTTTAAAGCGTCATATAGTCAATTTCATAAGATCTCAAGCAATAGGTATATAACACAATATAACTAGGTCAAATATACGATAGCGCATCTATCATATTTTCATACAAACTAACGTCTACTAGCCAACATTCTATCTTATATAGATAATAGTTTAAAAAAATCATGTCTACTGAACAATGAATAAAGCGAATAATAATAGTAAATAGCCTAGTGTTATTAATATTACGGACAGACAGATAGTGGTGTCATCCAGGCTCAGATGGGATTATTAGATTATTTTTTAGGTTAGATTTTGCTGTAATATAGTTTATTTAATATTGTCATTCTTTTATATTGTTTGTATATTACTTCGAATTTGTAACTGGCAATGACTATCATACACTAATTAATTCTGTACTGATTGGTCTAGCTTTGATACTCATACGGTTCGGTATCTTGCCCAAATTACTAAAGGTGAATACTAGGTGCGTCACGTTAATTAAAATTTCAACTAGTTTTAAATAAAATAACAATTCGTAACGCTAAAATAATACATAGTTATTAATTCATAATAATTTTCTATAACAAGAAAAAAATGCATTATAATGGATGTGCTTAAGACGGAAGCAGAGTAATCAGATAAAGAACATCTACAGGGCAACATACCGTAAAATCTTTTAAAGCTAGATTTATATGTCGTACATAACGGAGCAATGAAAACGGGTCAGAAACTATTTATTTATTTTATTTATTTATAATAGGATAGCCAACAGTGCTAACATCACACATTTGTACTTAACACTAAATCAGAAGTTAGATGTTGCACCTATTATAGGCGACCACCACATTACCACAGTAGCCTTTTTTGCCTATAAAAAATAATAAAATTATAAAAAAAATAAAATTTAAATTATTATTATAAAAAAAACATACATAAAATTTACTTATAAATTTTGGGCAAGTTGTTTTATCAGTTTATGTTTAAATACTCTTTGGGAGTCTCCGAAGACGTCAATATCTGGAAATTTTGCAGCATGAGTATTCTGGAAAGAGGATGATGTATACCTAGGTTAGTTCTAGGATAGGGTATGTTAAAAATGTTTTGAATCTTGTGTCTGGGGTATTTTGTTGGTACACTGAGTTTGATTTGTTCAAGAAGCTGTGTGGAGTTTATTTTTCCATGAATTAGTTTGTGTAGAAATGTTAAATCTGATAACAGGCGTCTATTACGGAGAGTATTATTATGTAGTACACGAATCGAACCCGTGTATTTGTACGTCTGATTAACCGAATGATTTTGTAGGTTTATAATCTTAAATCGTATATTGTTAGTATTCTGATTTATTTGTATATGCGTGTAGAGATGAGGGTAGATATATAAAGTTGCGGTCACCGTCATCTGTCGGTGAAATGGGGTAGCAATGCAAACAGAAGTGTGGTTTGGGGCTAATATCAAATAGGTATGTGTAATCGAGTAACTTCATAGAATAAGATAAGCGAAGGTAATCCTCGTTCATTAGAAGCTATATTCAGATACGTTTCAAGAAACCAAGCTTAATTAAATAACTCTTTTGTCTATATCACATTGAAATAGACATGACAAACCACAATTATTACTTGGTTTAAAGACACGACTAGAGTCAGTGAATAAATAGTTATATGATAAACTACCAAAATAATTTCTTCCTATAATTAAAACGTTATTGGAGGTCTGTCTTGTGGTTTCCCGTCCAAATTCGCCGTTGTCAACATACACAGATTGCTTTCGAGTTCCTTCGAGCAGACTCGGTCACACTTCCCCAGAGATTAGAGCAAAGAGACTATTTAATGTTATCTGGCGCAAATGTGATCTGGATGTATTCAACGATTCTAAAAATACATTCAAACTCGAAGTCTTGCAACCATTTTCGCAATTTTACAGTAATCTAAAATAACTTTAATTAAATAAGTAAGCATTGTTATGTTTTTGGAAAGTCCAACTTAGATAGATGTTACTATGTATATGTATATATATTTATATTTTGATTGTAATAATTTAAATTGTAAATATTCAATTGTAAGTTTATTTAAATTTGTATGCTTCTTTTTTTATTAACATTTCTTTTAGAACTTTAAGTTGAATAAATACAAGTTAAAGAATGCTGTGATCAACTGTAAAAAGTGTATGTACTAAATAAATCTTTGAGAATTGTATAATAATTGAATGTTAAGTATATATACTATTGATTGTCTTAAGTCTTAATAAATAAATATAATAAGTTAGAAATTTTATATGCATTGAAAATTGTTCGGTGTGGTCTAGCGACACCGGTTTCGATTTCAGAACGAAAACACGATAATTCAATTGTAATAGTTCTCAAATTCGATCGAGATTGAAAACATGAAGTATAAGATTTAAGACATTGTCATGAGATTCGACGCGACGTAACGGAACTTATAAATTGGCAGCTCGATGTATGAAATTTTATATTTCTCATTGCATTATCGTAATTTGTTGATGCTAAAGCTACTGGAGTAAATGTAAAACCTTTACCCCTTCAGGTCTTACGGTCGTGACAACATCTTTCAGTAGGTAATAATATATTGTATTTTCCAAAGAGATTAAATATAAAATAGAGTGGGCATTGATGTTATTTGCATACAAAATGTTTGTTACTTTGTTCTTTTTCTCTTTTCGAACAAGCACGTGTTTTATCATCATCATCATCATCAGCCTGTATCTCTCCACTGCTGGATGTAGGCCTCCCCTAAGGCTCGCCACTTAACGCGATCTTTCGCTACCCTCATCCAACCCCCACCAGCGACCTTCTTTAGGTCATCTGTCCATCTGGCGGGGGGTCGTCCCACTCTGCGTCTTCCCGTACGTGGTCTCCACTCTAGAACCCGTTTGCCCCATCGATCGTCGGTTCTGCGGCAGATGTGTCCGGCCAATTGCCACTTCAGCTTGCTAATTTTAAAAGCTATGTCAGTAACTTTCGTTCTCTGACGAATATCAACGTTTCGAATTCTATCCATCAGAGATACACCAAGCATAGCTCTCTCCATGGCTCGCTGAGCGACCTTGAATTTATGGACCAGACCCACTGTTAGTGTCCACGTCTCTGCTCCGTACGACATTACCGGGAGGACGCACTGGTTAAAGACCTGGTTACGTGTTTTATACTTCCGAACATTCACAGGGATTTAAAATGTTTAATCACGTTAAAAATGTGTAAACTTCTATATGAAAAATTCGTATTATGTGTTGCTATAAACGTGTAAAAGATTATTGGAAAATGTACTTGTACACGCGTATGATATTTATGCAGTATACGCAGAATGCTACTGTAAATAGCAGGTATTTTTCAATACGACCTTTATTTGTCATAAATTTACAACACCTGTGCTCTATTCTGATAGGGCCCATTTCTGATGCGATGGTGAAACTAAATTTAATATTTTATACTATATAATGTTATAATTAAGACAAAAGTTTTGTGTGCATGTATGTTTGTCTCGCCTTAAGGTCTATATTCCTTAAACGTTTTTAAGAGAATTAAGTATAATGGTTCCAGTCCCTTAGACGAACATACCCCCTATATGCGCCATCAACTGACCACGACATGTAACTGTCTGTTTAATTAGTCTTCATGCCTAAAATACTTGACTGATTTATATAAAATTTGCCAGAGATGTTCTTTGGTTTTCAGAGTTAAACATGATGTCAACATCTAAATATAACATGTGAGCCTACGGTCACCTAAATGTTTTTTTGCTAACCACTATATTATACGTCGAGTCTAAAACCATTAAAAAATAAACGTATATAGTAATTAAAATGGGTAGTAATAACTTAAAAAGCGCTGGCAGATTTTTACGTCATGGCTCCCTAAATGAAAATATAAAACGGGCTCTTGCCACCATTGAGGTTCCAGCTATTCTGGAACCCACTGGATTAGTCCGCGATAATGGCAAAAGACCTCATGGTATGACGCTGATCTCCTGGGAGCAGGGACGGGCCTTAGTGTGGGATGCCACTTGTGTCGACACTTTGGCTTTGTCACACCTTAGGGGAACAGCGCTAAAAGCGGGAGCCGCAGCTAAAAGCGCATAGTCTGGCAAGCGGCGTAAATACGTATCTATAATCAAAGACTACGTGTTTGTGCCGTTAATGTAGAGACTTTAGGCCCATGGGGTCCAAGCGCTAAAACATTTTTAAAAAACATCGCCCCTCGTCTAATTGTCTACTTAGTTGGCTGGTTGTTTCCTCGCCCAGAGAATCAGCATAGCGATTCAGCGAGGAAATGATCAAGTCATAGGTATATTAAATATAGTTTTTAGTTTTAATTTAGTTTATACTTTTTATTTTTAATTTAAATAATAATTAAATGTACCTTCCCTCTTCGAATACAGGTAATTGATACTATTGGTGTTGGAACCGGCTGTTTAATCCATTGGACACCGTGCGTCCTACCGATGCAGCTATAATAAATAATCTTTGGGACATAAAGTAGTATCAACTATTAATCACTATCGACTCAAGTCCTTTTAAAGGATTAATTGTACAGAAATAAATCATCATTAAAAATACCAATAAAATACCTTTAGAGGAATTTTACTTGTATTTTAATTGGAATATTCGGTATAGTAAAGTATTAAATTCAGAGTTTAACAGCAGCATTTACTTTTAGCCGTCATTAATTGGCTCATCAGCCGTTCCAGAATTTATAAATCGATTTTTTACCTTTATTTAATAAGTACTTTTACGTCTAAATTGTTGTCGTAAATGCTAGCTCCGACCGAGGCGACGTACTACGAGTAAACCAAATAATATTATTATTATTGGGAACGGCATATTTTTTATTTTTAATATATTTTGCGTAAAAAGTGACACTTATCTGATAGTAGGCGGTACGCGAGGTCCAAGAATAAGAGCTATTGACACCAGCCACTGACGATCGACGTCAGTCCCAACCATTATGCCGGCCTATCAAGATGATTTTCTTTTTGAATTTTTACTCGCTGTAGTACTTTTCATAGTTTCATTCTGTGGTTATATATTTATTCCAAATTATATCGGAACTCAACAAAGGAAAGTAACTTCATTTCTTGTTACGCCGTGTATAATGTTATGTCAAATTTATGACGTCTAACTATTGGTAACAATGGTTTGACGCACAGTCGACCATGATGAGTCTAGGGTATACTAAAACTAGTGTAGGGCGCGTAAAAAGAATTGATACTTTTTAATATTGCACCCAATTTCCTGCGATACCGATATTTTTTATACTTGTTACTTTTAATTTAATAATATTACATAATTTAATAAATAAAAGTACAGCATCAATACTTTTGATCCAATACAGTCTACTTAGCGAGACGTGAGCTATTGCGCTTTCCGTACCTAAACAGCACAAGATTACATACGCAATGGTTGTTTAGAACAGCTTGCATTTACAAGCCCAGTATTTACAAAAGTTTAGATCAGTCTTTTCCACGTACGAGTCAAATATTTGACACTTATACACTCTCGGCTCGTCACGACAGACGCAAGTTTTTTTTCTTTTATACTGTTTTTTTATACGCAAGTGTGCTCGGGTAGGCATTAACTAATTAAGCACTTATCCCAACAAAATCAGAAAAAAAACCTTAGATCTACATCTAGTAGAACTCGTTAATTAGGGCCACAGAAAAAGTATCGATTATTTTTGGTATCGAGTACTTTTATCCTTACAATACTTTTGTACACGATAAGTATTCGATACCGTGTCCCTAAGTGTATTACATTCGAGGCTAGTTATCTATTACGTGAACAGTTATCCAGTCCGATGCTCTAGTCGCAGCGGCAGACGCGTTTACTTTTACTATTGCAGTTGAAAGGGAACTCGGCTAATGAACTTTTAATAACACTCATAGAAGCATTGTACTCATACTACATGTACTTGTATTTAAAACACTATTAAAATTGTATTTTGTTTTTATTAGAATACAATTATGCAAATATTAGGAGTGACACTGAAAAAATGGATTGTTGATGTAATGACATTTACGACGATAAAATTAGTCTTTATACGAATAGCACACATATATTTCTGTCTTACTCCCCCAAAGGTTAGCTTTGTGAGCTGGTAGAATAAGCCGAATTACCGAAAGCCTATTTAGAGCAAGATCGACAGTAAGCGCTGACGTCGGTCAACCGTATAATTACAACTGTACCTCCACGTCGCGCTAACAAAGATCAGTGGTCGGGCTCGTCGATCTGGCGTGCGCCTTGGTCGACCGATGACCTATGCCTCTACGAGTATACGACTAAACGTGGTGCGACTCTGACCGAACGACCGATCGTTCTCGCGTCTGCAATTCCGTGCAAATGCTGTTTGGGCGAAAATAAATATTAACACTGAGCGTCCCATAACTGAACAACTTATTTATATATTTAGAATTTACATATGGATTAATTTTAATTGAACAACACACGTTCGATTATAGTTTACCGTCGGATTAGCAC
Organism: Tinea semifulvella; assembly: GCA_910589645.1. Classification (NCBI taxonomy): domain Eukaryota; kingdom Metazoa; phylum Arthropoda; class Insecta; order Lepidoptera; family Tineidae; genus Tinea; species Tinea semifulvella. The sequence goes on along the minus strand of OU342584.1, from coordinate 11,932,629 downwards.
TAAACGCTTCGTTAAAACCGACGACGACGGTCAGCGCGTATCTTACGCGCGTGCGGTACGCGCTCACCTTTGATCGTACTCTCAATTGAAGCCGCTAACTAAAACACGGACGCACCGGTCGGCCAAGCTTTGATACCGGTGTTTAATTATTATATGTAAATATAAATAAAACCGATAGTAACTTTTAAAATCATTATATTAAAGTTTATAAGTTGTATTGCACAAGTATTGAATCCTAGAATATGTTGCAGGAAATGTTAAAATACGAAACTATAAATAACATCGGGGAAATACCCAGCAAGGAACTGGCGTAAAGTTATGTAGGTATGTACATATGTATCTGAGAAATGTTTATGGGTTCTAAAATCGCCATGAGATACCTTTTAAAATACATTTCACATGTGGAAAATTTATATATTTTTCTTCTCAATATGGCAATATTTGTAACTACGAGTTCTGTATGCGTATTATTACACTATTACTGTAACACTTTTGCAAATTAGAAAAAAAACATTTAGAAACTTTGTGACATAATCCAAGACATACTTTCACATATAGTAGGTATGTACCGTGAGTACGCAAATTTTATGTAAGTACTCAAAACATAAAGGCATATATACCTTCCCTAGTTGCATGATGCTTCTATGTATAAATACACATGTCAGGCATGGTCAAGATATACCTACACTGTCGGACTGATTAATCAGTCTCGGCTCATACCTCCTCTGACTTTGAAATTCTATGCTTTGACTGTTACACATACGTCGGGATCTTAATCAAAATTTCCGTATAGCGAGCTTATGATTATACTGTAATCAAACTTCCCTATAACTACGAGTATACCTAAAGAACAATTGTTATGACTTACGACTTTTGTAGTTCTAGCACGCAAAATATTGCGGAATAAGTAGATTTGTAATGTCTCTATGACAAGGTTGTCACAGAGACAGAAGTGAATATCAAGTTTTGGCAAAAATGCAATTGTTTTCAATTTTATTATTAATATTGACCACAGTTTTATAGTTTATTTTCTCGTTTATTCCTCCACAGAAAAACTCTTTTAAATTAAATATTACATCTCCATCACGTTCGATCACAACCCTAAAAAACTGAGTCCTAGACTAGTTGGCCAGAGTTTGATGTACATTTTTAATGATAACATTAACGATTCCACAAGTTCGTATTAGTGGAATAGGGACCGACGCGACGGCTTAACTTGCTACGTATTGTAAATCTATGACAAATGTTCGTACGAAAAGTGTATTTCTTATTGGTACATGCCGGGGGTTTGAACAGACCTTTGATGAATTTTAAAGAAAGCAGACTTATAACCGAACTACAACACTTCGTAGTTACATTACGGTCCAACTCATAGCGCTGTCTAAAATTCCATACCTTATGTTCTCGATTTGTTAACAGAGATTGTGCGTGCTAGAGCTACTGAACCTAAATTTTACATAAGCATTGCTACTGCCTCCGTGGTCTAGCGGTTAAATCCGTGAATTTAGACTCAGAGTTCCCGGGTTGGATTCCTGGTCGGGACACAAATATATTTATTAATTTCCCGAGTTTGGTACGCTAGAGACATCGACGAGCTTGCCACTTGTCATGATTGGCCTATAGTAAAGTTGGCTAAATGTGAATCCGCTTCTTTATAAGCGTGGTTTCTGACCACACCGGAAGGGAAACGGTCGTGATGATACTTTATATTAATATGTCATCTTTTAAGATATGTATTTATTTTCGTATTAGGTATATTTTGTAAGTTGTGTTTAATACTATTGTTTAACACTGTTTGGGTTACGTTATTTATTACATTTATGAGTGCAAGCCCCGTGGTCTATCGATTAAGTCCGTGGATTCCCGGTCGGGACACAATAATTTATTTGTGATATTTCTCGAGTTTGGTACGCTTAATACAACGACATGCTTGCCACTTACCATAATGGACCTATTGTAAAGTTTGCTAAATGTGAATCCACTTCTCTAAAAGCGTGGTTTCTGACTACTTCAAAAGGGAAGCGGTTGGGATACTATTTTTACGAGTACTAGCGTACAGACTAACCTTTGCTAAACTTCGCTCGGTACAAACCTCAAAACAATTTTTATCACTTTCTTCAATGTTAATATGTAAAGATTTAACAACGTTACACTATTTTTGAATGAAGAACATTGGACCGATTTTTATGAACTGTTTTTGTTGGATTTGAATCTACCTTGTATAGCTGAATAACTATTAAAGCTTACCTTTTTTATAAACTATGTAGAGAATTGATTTGTATATATTTATTTATATACGTCTTATTTGATGATATGAAAAATAGAGAATGCCCATTTTTCTTAGAGAAATGTGCCCAAAAATGCCCAATTAATTTGATAGATTAATATATTGTATATTCAGAATCTGTAATTAATTTTCTTAATTTTACTCTAGCATAACGACAATTAAGAAAAACTTAAATTTATTTTATATAGTGATATTATAACGTATATAGTTTTGATCCCGACGATATAATTAGAGAATTACAAATTATATAAACACCTAATCATATAAATTGTGCTTTGTATACATAAAAACCAAATGACTATTTATTTAAATTATATTTTAATTTTGGGGTAAAAGAGGTGTTGATATTAATTAAATTTAAATAAAACTCAAAAATATATATGATTACTGAATTATCTTTTGTTGAGGCACGTTGCAACAACACCATCGTTCCCGTGCCTCGGAGAGCACGTTAAGCCGTCGGTCCCGGTTTCACTAATATCAACTTGTGGAATTGTTAATAAATTGTCATTAAAAAAAATTACATCAGACCCTCGCCAACCCATCTGGTTAGCGTGAAGAGTGTAGGCAAAATTCTCCAGATATATGTTCTGGAAGGCCCATCTCCAAGAGTGGCGGTCTAGGACACTCTGTTCGCTGTAATGAAAAAAAAAAAACACTAAGTAGTTAAGTACGTGGACGAAGCCAGATGATCTATACTCGTATATAATCCATCCATCATAGTTAAATATAAAAACTAATTTTAAATTTTATAAATATAATACTTACTTGCGTCACCAAATACGTAGCAAAATATCGTTCAAAATGCATTTCTTGATAATAAACGTTTTTTTAAACAATTGAATATTTTTACCACTGTTAAATAAACCAAGTTATCGCCTTGATAACTATTGTACAACTGCTAGAAACATTAACTAAAGGACTGACTATTATTATGGATGCACTTATAAATTCTACGCATGCAATAAAGTTTTATTAATATCTGATTCACGGTAGTGACTGCGCTTTGCAAAAACTGTCGGGTAAACGACTTAGTTATTGACCAACATAATCCAATTGTCAATACAGTTTTTTTTATATAAATAATATTTTATAGGTTTATAAATCATTAATATATTAGGAGGTGATTATCATGATACCATAATATGACCATGACGAGACCATTTTTCTAATAAATATAATTTGGGAAAACCATTTTATTTATTTTCGCTACTAATTATAATGCTCCCATTACTCTGGCAATAACCTTCTCGATCATGATGATACTCGTACTTTACTTTCGATAAAAAATAATATAGTAATATATATTAAAATATTTTTCCATACTAACTTAAACAGCTGTTTGAACCTCCACAGGTCATTTAATTTTCATCAAAGTGCTCCTGTAATAAAGGCGTAAAAGTCGGACAAATAGGAATACATACTATTTTCACATTTATAACATTAGTATGGATGTGAACGACGCTTTGTTTGTATGTACGAGTGTTCACTGAACCTATTGTGGAATTTCGCAAATATATTCCCTGGTACTCAGGGAAGCCTATATGATTGGAGTACGGCACGTGACCTAACAGTTTTTTTTATCTTGACACCTTTACAACTTGAGCTATTTTAATTTTTTTTTATAAGATGTGAACGGTCTAAGTCTCTGTGTCGTAGGGGTTGTGATGATAATGATAGAACCCAGGGATAAACATGGCGTATGAGCCGTCATTACCATTTATCGTTATAGTTAGCCTATCATCATATCATGTTTTCACTGACTACTTTATTATACGAGCAAAGCCGGGTTAGACAGCTAGTAATTATACGAGTATTACCATAATATTTCTTATATTTGCTTGTAGTTCAAAGCGCTATTCCATTTCGTGTCCATACCCAGCAATGGAATAGCCCCTTTATTATTACTAGCCCATTAAACGCTGACAACAAGATTTAAAGAAGAAATATCATCATTAGTGGAACCTAATGTAGATTTAAAATAAAACCACACAAACGTGATAATTTTACATCACTGTCGATGTTTTATTAGAATTTAAAGGACCTATGGAGTGGACGGACTGGAAATATTTAAAATAGTTGACGGAATAATGTATTTCTCGACCACCTATGTTGAATTTACCTTTGGTCAGGGTAATTCACGATGAAGTGTAACGAATGAAGACGTAAATTAGGAATCATATTCATGATATTCCCTAGAACACAGATTCCTAAAACTTCACTGCTAAAGATGACAATTTCCTAATGGATCCACAAATTGGTATTTGTGAAACCCGGTGCCGACGTTGACTAAATGTACTTTCCGAACTGAGGTAGTGTTATACGTAACGTACAGATATACGTTAGGAAAGTGTATTGCTCTTTGGAATATGTCGGGATTTGTATTGAAGAAAAGCCAACAATTCTTGTAAGTAATAAAAATCTAATGATTTTTAACTTGTAATCATAGTTAGGGCTGGTACCTGATTCGCATGCTTGACTTACGTCCGTTACATCTAAGATTAACACCTAGTTCATTGACAAAGTAGCTTCATTCTAGAATATTATTAAAATAATTATCCAATAAATAAAATATAAGAAAAATAATTTATTGATTATATGATATTTTATACAAAATTACTGTGTTTATATTTTTGTTAACAAATGTTAATATTTACATTTAAGGTTAGAGATAGGTAGCTGTAATTTAAAAATAAATATGCCTGTTTATATTCTATTAAACGATGAAATGAAATTATATGTCGCTTGATAAAAATACGTCATTATTATTTTTCGTTTAATCTAAAAAAGGGTTCGCTGGAATCGAACGTGTAAAAAGAATTTAACTAAAGCATCGAGAGGCAAGCGCCGCTTTCTTACAAGTGCATTGACCACTGCCTACCTATGATAAATGAATGAGGAAAGCCATATAAATATAATTATTTTCACGGCGAACACTTAAATTAGGGAAACGCATTATATAACTCAGTTACTTTCTTTATAACTGTTAGGATAGTAAAACATTATTCATTTAATACAGGGAATCTACTCGTAATATCATAGTAAATATATCGTTATAAATAAAAATAGGTAACTACTTATAGAAACTGATTTATTAATTAAGGCGATATGTAATTTGGAGTTCAGGGACAGCCAGGTGAACGTTTTTATTACTGACATTAGACTGGTTGCAGTCTCGCTGACCGTTCGGCGCGTCTGATAAGTGGGTAATTGATATTTTGGCGCGTTTGTTGAAGGAGCGGCAGGACTCACTCATAACCTCTCATAGTAGAGGTTTGCTCATACGACCTCAAATCCTTTTGAAAAAGGCGTCGCCCCAGAAGTATCCTCTAAAACACCGATGACAACGAGGCTCAATCTTCTTATTTAATCCGCTAACCTAAGGACTCGCCGACCCTTCCTACTGGATCCAGTAAATCCTTTTAAAAGAGGCGTCGCCCCAGAAGTATCCTCTAAGACACCGATGACAACGAGGCTCAATCTTCTTATTCAATCCGCTAACCTAAGGACTCGCCGACCCTTCCGACTGGATCCAGTAAATCCTTTTGAAAGAGGCGTCGCCCCAGAAGTATCCTGTAAGACACCGATGACCTATTTACAACGAGGCTCAATCTTCTTATTCAAGCCGCTAACCTAAGGACTCGCCGACCCTTCCGACTGGATCCAGTTGCCGATCCAGCTGCTGCTGTCTTAATCCCCAATTTCGCACTCGATGGCTCCACCGTACCCATACCCCTCAGGTTGGGTCTGCTGCTATCGAGTAGACATTTTGCTTTGATGCATGCTGCACGTTAGTTTTAACACGGCTAAAGTGTGCCTTCACTCCGACATAGCTGTAAAGGCACACAGGGTTTACGATCTCCGTCTTTCTACAAGCCCGTGGCCCGTGAGCTTTTCACAAGCGCTGTACGCGACGTTCTCTGCATGACATGTAATCACCATTACACGGGTTATACGGTGGTCAAATAGGAGTTAAGTAAATTTTTTTTCGATACCGGGTAACAGTTTTAGATAGAAGAAGAAGACATATTTTTAAGCATTCTATTGATTCACCGTGGTCCGGATCCATCGTATGTAAGAAAGAGAGATAATAATAAAAATATAATAATATTGATGTCTCGGGCTTGCGACCGACAATATAATGGTTAACAAAGGAGGCCACCTTTTTATTTTTTGTGCAACATGAATCTTACCATCATTCTGCTCCTCTCCCTACCCAACCAAATATTGTAATATTGATTCCGAGAATGATAAATTATTAAAATAATTAAATTATTTCTTCTTCTAGATCATAATAGGTACTTGTTGGATTTCATGTTGTGGTCTAGTCCAAGTCACTTTATTTAGAACGTAGCCGGAAGCAATATAATCTCCATTAACTGTAGGTATGTGGATGGAACGTTTCGATAGGGTTTTTAAAACTCATTTCATTTTTACATATAGACATAGATCATATTTCATTCCCTTTGATACCGTCACAACATAAACAGCCGTTTCATCCGCAATTTCTATGGCTTATCAATATTTCTGCATAAATACTGCTCTATTTATAAATCGTCATGATCGTAGAACAGTGTCGGATTTAAAAAAATACCCATAATTTTGCATATATATTTATATATAGTTTTATATTGTTTGTGGTCTGTAATTTATAGTGCAAATATTAGAAAGGGTTCCAAAATGAAATCTAGAAGGTTTGCACTTATTATGAGACTTAAAAAGTGACAAAAAAACAGTCGAAATGACAGTTGAATGGCCGCCATGAAAATTTTAAATATAGCAGATCCGTCACTGTTCTACGATCATGACGAAATGTTTCACTGAATGATCTGCCATCTATCACCATCACGTTAACGTGGAACAAAAGTGATATAACAAACAAGTTTGGACGGCCGGTTGCAATAAAGCTGATTATCTTTTGACATGTTTCACGTAGAAGAAGCACGTTATTTGCTGGACCAAAGTGACAATCTAACGACCAATTACGTGGCAAATATCAAAATATTGATCATAATTTTTTTAAATTATTTTCAACCGGCCGTGTTTTACATTATAAAGTGTCCTTTTTTTAAATATATTAATTATTTTGGTGCCGGCTCGCACTCTAAGTCTGGTTGTGCGGCGGGGCTGGCACATGCGTTAGGTTCGTGATCGGGTGCTACTATGGGGACCTGGGACCTCTGCCATACACGTTCAATTTATTGTTCTTAAATTTAATTGATAATTGTGGTGTAATACTGTATATTATTATGTTTTATTTTGCAAATCTGATATAGCAGATTTTTTCTTGCAGATTTATTTATCAGTTAGATTGAATATTAACAGGTCACTGGAATGTAAGTCTTTTGCTAACAGCTTAATTTGCTTTTTCTTTGAACCACTTTGCTGCTTAGTCTTCCACTAGCAGGAGTAGAATTATTTTAAAAAATATATTAATTTAATTAATTAATGACATTTACGTCAATTAACATATTTTGACTTTGACTTTGAAAGGCGTGATTATTTTATATTGTGTAAATATTTTTGTAGTAATCAAATACGATTATTCAAGATTTTAAGTAGATAAGTACATTTATTATAATTTTATTTTTTATTAATTTATGCATACTATTTTTATAAGACTAATAGAGGTATCGTGAATCGGTCTGGTACCGTAACTATACATATCAAATAATATTACTAATAGTACCTTATTATTACAAAATATAATAATAGGTTAGGAGTAAATAGGTATGAAGATAATTTCTTTTTTCTCAAGCTTTTTGGATCTCAGTGGGTGGCGCGATCGGCCATTACAGTCGCAGGCCCCCACGGCGACCTCTAACTGCGGTAGTTTGTTTAGAATTATGACATTCTATTCCTGCACAAGTATTTCAATTAATTAAACACATCCAGGCGGGCAGTGAGCCGCCGATCCTTTAGTTACAAATTGATTTTTTATTAACGATTCACAAAGATACTGCGTTTATCGATTCATCATACCGCATTTTTGTTTATTGTAATTTATAACTTAAATAATTTTATTAAATAATAAACGTTATTAAAGTTCAAGCCCGAAATATTTTATAGGTGGTAACCGGTAGGACAAATTCTCCAGAAATATATTTTGGAAAGCCCATATTTAACCGTGGAGGTTTAGGATTAAAAATTGATGAAGGGCTTAAGCTTAAGTACACTACACTACCCAAGCAAATTTATAAGGTTAAATAATAACAAAGCGAAAGGTAGATAGATATATAAATTCTTTAATGCAGAAAAATAATACATTTTACAGTACATAGGCGAGCTTAATGTTAAACGTTAAAAGCATATAAATACATACAATACACAGATAACACATACATATACTGGTTACATACTATATTTATATATATATACATACAATAATATACTAGATTTAGGCAAGTTATGTAGACTCGTCTTGCTTTAGGTGGTGGTTTGGTTGAAACAACGCTATCTTTAAAAGCCTAAAAAGATCGGTTCGAACCCCGGCATATACGAATGAGAAATACACTTTTTTATACATTAATTTTATACATTTGCCATAGATTTACATAACACCAGAGTTCCCGTGAGTCGGAGAGCACGTTAAACCGTCTGCGTCGGTCCCGGTTTCACTAATACCAACTTGTGGAATGGTTAATAAATTATCATTAAAAAATAATATCAGACCCTCGCCGTCACGTCTTGGTCAAATATTCAAGAAATTTCTGACCAGGCAGCTTGGCAAGTGTAGACTAAATTCTCCAGAAATATGTTCTGGAAGGCCTATCTCCAGTTGTAGAGTTCTAAGGAATGTGTTGATTAACGAGGTGTTCAGCTACCGGCCTTAAGATTAAGAACGTAGCACCATCTATCGTAATGTTAAGAAACCTCGCAATCGTGAATGTGAACGTAAATAGTTGCAAACGTTGCAAAATATGTTCCAACTGGTTTACTCACTGCAGACACAGATGGCGCTGCACTATATCCTTACATAAAACATATAGTTAGCAAGGAGTTGTAGATTGCATGACTTCTATTTAATAACATTCGTATTTTTTTATTCATTACACATTAGCCCAGAAGACAGCGTCCTAAATCTCCACAGTTGGAGACGGGCCTATATCTAGAGAATTTGGCCTAAACTCACCATGCTGGCCAGACGGGTTGACGAGAGTCTGATTTTAATGATTTAACGATTCCACAAATTAATATTAGTGGAACCGGGACCGACCGCTTAACGTGCTATCGGAGCCACGGGAACGGTGGTGTTGTGAATCTATGACCTTTTGTATTTCTCATTAGTACATGCCGGGGCTGGAACCGACCTTTTTGTATTTTAAGAAAAACGAGCCGCTTTAATCTCTCAATTGCGTCCATGTGCGTCTAAAAATGCAATCTAGACCTAGGTAAGTCATAGTAAATTAGACGCTGCATGTATATTTTTAAGTTAAAAAAAAAATCAGCTTGTTGGTGTTCTAATTTACCTATAATGTCATCAAAAAGTTAATGCGTCAGATCTGACCTAAAATATTTCTTACACCATTGAGGTTCCAGCTCTTCTGGGGCCTGATGGAGTAATCCGAGATGAATGCAAGAAACCCGATGATATGACGTGGTCCCCTAGCGTCGACACCCACGCCGCATCTTCAGGGGGACGGAATCTGGGGCCGCGGCTAAAGAGTTTAAAAGATTACATATTCTTGTAGTTTGCTGCCCATGACTTCCAGGGGCCAAGAAGTTTTTACAAGACTAAACCACTACTACTAAGATAACACTAGGTCTCCTCTGGAGAGAAGAGCTCTGGATCACTCTTCGTCCAAAGAATCATTATTTCAATTCAGCAAGGAAATGGAGCCAGCATTCTTGTCTCCATTCCACGCGGACGGACTGATATTTATATTTATATCCGTAGTATTAATTAGATTGTATATTTTGTAAATATTTTTGCAAATAAATGATATATCAATTTTTGCATAAAAAAAAGGAAATAAAATATTTGATTCGATATACGGGGTGACTTTGTGTGCCCTTACTCTTGACTAAGATTTTATATAGATAGATTACCAAGAGTAAGACCATACAAAATCAATCGGGATGGATATACTTGTAGGTTTTTTCTTCGTTAACTATATTACATGTGCGAAGCCGGAACAAACCACTAGTCTCTTATAAGAATGTAAAAGCAAACCTATAGAGGAAAATTATTGTTATTCAATTGACATAGATAGCTGGTAGCTCTTTTTAAGGTAACCATAAACACATAGCTCCGCGAGGGACCGCCCTAATGGTTTCAATTTTGTTGCCATACCGGAAACAAGTGTCACGGAATCTTACACTCTAATCACTAACCGTGATAATATTACTGGAGTGTAAAGTAATTCTACAGTTCTGGATGAATAATGCCGTCGTTTAAAGTAGACTAAGATGACTCAGTGAACTTCTTACCACCTAAAATTGATTTTTAGACAGATAGATAAATGAACGTGGGATTGAATGTCGTGCTTAAATGATGATGTTATATATCGTCCGTGAACTGGCAAACTCAACTTTTAATAAAATATTAATATATAGATACTAATTATTCTTTGGGTCGTAATGAAAGAAAAATAAAAATTATATTCCTAAATAAAAATAAACAGTAAAAAAAACTTGAAATGTACTTTATATATTTTTACATAAAAGTTATCTCTTAAATAAAACTTAGCAATTAACAGTTAGGACGAATTGCCAGTCAATCCCTGCCTGCGATCTAAGTAACATGTCCGAACAAAATTTAATCTAAATCGGTCGAAGGTAGTATAGACGTAAAAACTAGACAGACAGACTAGGTACCGACAAAATATATGGCGAAAATTTAATATTTCTGATTTTAAATAAACATAATTTAAAAAAAAAATCGACTGTAATTTTGGTCTTTTTTAAGGAGATCAAATAGATAGAGCGGGATTGGTTGCCTTTTTTATACAAAATATTTCATTAAACCCATTATTTCATATTTGTCATTTTAATAAAAACGTTTTTTACATTTTCCTAGCACGCAAGTCTGTATATTGTCCGTGAAACAACAAAATAATATAATCAGTTAAATATAATCAGAATATTCACGTTGAATCACGGGCAATGCTCAATAGATTAATTAATTTTATAAAGATTGGCATAGCATTGATTCTCATACCGTTTGGATTCTTGCCCCGTCTTGTATATATTTAAAAATCCTTTGGTTTTTCTTATAATTCTTTTTTCTAAACCCGAATTAAATTAAATATAACAAAAAAAAGATATAAATATTCAAATTGGTCCAGCCTTTATCGAGTATTAGCTAGACGCACGGTAATTGATTGATTGTATATATTTCTTTATATAATAAATAATAAATCCAATGATTTCGATGATGCGCCTATACATACTTGTATATAAACGCGATTTGTGTTGTTCTATATAGGTATGTATATATGTAATATCCATGGAATTTCTGTGCTGGTGACCTTTCTTTCATATACGATAGAGGAGATCTGATTGTTCCGGTCTTATGATCAAAATATAAGGTTAAGTTGGCCCATATTTTGTATTATTACGTAACACTCCATATACGAGTATATAATTATTAATAATAATAAAAGTTGAAGAAGAAGTCTTACATCTTCTCGGTTATAGCCTCTACATTCACGAATGGAGCCATCCGACGTGTACTGCGTGTTTATACTTCTGATTCTCTTCAATGCCTACATAAAAATACTAATATTATAAATGTTAAAAAAACATTGTTTGTCTGTATGTGTGTTTCTCTCGTGGTTTGTGCGAAATTCTGTAATTCCAAGAGATCTGGAGATGCCTACTATCTAGGCCTAGCTAAACGTATGTTTAACCGTACTGATCCTACATGCAGGATTATCTTCAGGATATCACTCCTACTTTCGCACGGTCCCCGGAGGGAAGGCCACTACCTAGGAAGGCGGTCTTGGAGAAGAACTAAAGTAGACAAATCTGGGAGACTAGATTCATGAGCCACAAGGGCGGTGTTGTAGTAGGAACAGCGCCTAGTACCAAAGGTGCTTTGAATCACCGGCGGATAGTTAGCCGCCGAGATCCTGCCGGGGAAAATGGGAGATTATCTCATCCCCAACCCAGGCCCATTGAACATCCGGGCCTAGATGACTTTGCTGTCTGTGTTCTCTCGCCTTTATGCTTTTATTACCCAACTGATTTAAAGGCAAATGTCAGTAATTGCCTCAGTACGCCCAGTAATTTGTTAGATATTAAATATCCTGTAACATATATTAAATATTTATGGAAATAGTATCATAATTTTTAGACTCGAAGTTTTCTTTTTTTTTAAATACTGCAATTAGTGAATCTATAAGCGTATACGAAGCGTGGGATACGAACGAAATATAAAATCATTCATATTATGCCTGAAAATCTGCAATAGCATATTAAAATTGCATATATATGTATTTTTATGATTGAATATATGTTGTCCACCAGCTTCTTCAACGCTTAAAAGTGATATATATGCTATAAGGTATTAAACTTTTTTGGTTGAGCATTGCTTCATATTGAAACTGGTAATATATTTTGGCTGCAGCTGCTGCTTGGAACCCAGGGACGAACATAGGCTATATGATATCATTATTTGACCATATGTGACATCACGGCTATCTATTTGCTGTCTTTGAGTTTCCTATTTACGCCGATACTGCTAAACCACACGTATACTCTGGTTTTACTTAGGGCAGCATTTCAATAAGTAGTCTTAAGCATTACAGTAGTTTTCGCGGCCGATGTCAACTCCAACAGGAAACAAAATTTACAGTCGCGCGTTGCTCTCTATAATCAGCCATCACCTTTTCGGCGAATAGGAAAAAGTTGTTTCATTACAAAAAATCCTACGGGCAAACCGATGCACTCACGGCGACAGAACTTCGTACACTAACTCTGAAGATGTGTCCCTAACGGTCGAGTAAAGGGTTTCCTCACTCTCCCTCAGCGCAGCGCAACTCCCGTTATTTTTGGGTATGAGGGCATATATCGATACTGAACCGATTTTATGTTTTTTGCCAAAAATGAAAACCTTAAATCTTAGTGATCAACACGCAACGCAAAGTGGTATCAAACAGCTAGTACATTATACATTGTATTAAGATATAAGTAGCGGTACAAACGTACAATAGTATTATGATGTCTTTGTTAGTACAATATGTTTTTTTATCGACAATCGTACCAACATTAAACTATGTAATCTATTTTTTAAACAAGTGTACTATTTGTGGTCACTGTGAGAAGCCGAAGACCGCGGGAACCTGGTTCGATTCGCCCGAGGCAAATGCGTTATAGGCTGATTTTACCGTAACACAAAAAAAATATTCAAGATAAGCCGACCCTCTAATAAACCCAGTACACGTCTGAGCCTCTTCCTTGTTCATATAATAAATCTTAGTACCTCTCCTTATACACACTTATTCCCAAACTGTTTAGTAATTTAATTAATTTCCTATATTATTTTAAAAATAAATAATCTATGTAATTACTATAGAAAAAAAAACTTAAAAAGTAGGTATTTAATAAGAAATAATAGAGATAAAGACCTATTATGAAAGTTTAATATCATTATATACTTATTATCATTATTATTTATATTTGTATAAATTTATTTATGTCACATTAAATAAATATAGTTATATATATAATTATTTATCATTATGTACTATATCAGTGAGCCTAATGGTATAGAAAGGTGTAGAAAAAGCTGTTATTAGCTTTAAGTCAACTTTTTGGTAATATATTAAAGTATAATAAATAAAAAACAGCTGAAAAATGTATTTATTTAAATACTTTATTGCACTTACAAACCTAGTACATAGGCGAGCTATAACGCCAAAGGCATTCTTCAACAGAGAACCTTGGGGATCACGAAACGTAATGGTATACATATTTTTTGTCTTACTTATAAACTCCATTCAACGGCATATAAATTCTAGTAAAAACTATTTACCTACTAAACAATATAAACAAATCCTCAAGACGACATTATACTTGTTATTCAAAATTAAAAAGTAAACTAAAATTTTATTTGGCTTTACGCGCGTTTTATTAAGTTTTAATATTCTTATTTGCTGAGCGGCGACGTTTCGTAAGCTTTGCGATCATGGTCGCAGGGGCAATATCAAAAAACAAACTAAATAAAACGCGTGTAAAGTCTACAAAAGTTTAAATATCGTAAGCGAAAAAATATAGACAACATTACAATAATATAAATTATTATTTTAAGTTGCGTACAGTTTGAGAAACTTTGGTTGACATTTTAATGTGGCCTAATAATCGAAAAAACGAGTAAAAAGACATCAAGAGGGTTCGGTGGGCTTTAGCATAGCGTATGTTAACGCTAGATTGATGCACCCTCTTAGAGACGACCGTTGTTTTTTTCTGTTTAGTCCGCTCCTTTATCTTTACTTTAAATATTGCCTTTCGTAATAAGAATCTTGAACCAGTAAATACACTGGAATGCTTGAATAAACGGGATTTAGATATCTTTCCAATTATATGTGTGTTTGGAAACCTACTATTTTAGTAGATTCCAGAACGTAAAAAAAATATAGTGTCATTAGGAAATTTAAGAGCGATGGTGATCCGGTTTTAAGAACGCTTTCCTTAAAATCCAATATTCTCATTGGATTCTTGAATAGATTTACAACACCACCGTTCCCGTGTCTATAACTTGTGTAATCATTATCGTCAATAAAATAGACATTAGACCTTTGACAACTTGTCTGGACAGCGTGACGAGTGTGGGCCAAATTCTCCAGAAATGTGTATTGTAAGGCCCAGACAGAGCTTTAGGATCTATTATGATGACGACATTAAAATTAACAGTATGAAACCATGTATTAATAAGGATTGGGGTCGCTTTTATCCACATTACTACTATAGGCGTATTAAGACAAAATTGGTAAACCACTTGCGGCAAATCGAACCCGCAGTTTGAATCTAGCTAGATATGACTAGCAATATTCTGCTAACAGCTTACTTATTGGACCACTTTGCTGCTTAGTCTTCTACTAGCAGGAGTAGAATCATTCAAAAGAATTAAATTAATGACGTTTCATAAATGCCTGTAATAGGTTTACGTGAATAAAGATATTTTGACTTTGACTTTGAATATACGTTATCTAGCGCTTTCAGTAGTCTATTTAGAGGTACCTGGTTCGCTTCCTGGTCGGGACACAAAAATATTTATTAATGTAAATAAATACATTTATTTAATATTTAATTTATTTGTAATATTTCTCGAGTTTGATACGCTGGAGACATCGACGAGCGTACCATTTTACCTATAGTAAAGTTGGTTCAATGTGAATCCGCTTATTTATAAGCGTGGTTTCTGACCACCCCGAAAGGGAAACAGTCGTGATGATACTTTACTTCTTATTTAATAGATCGAGTAGATACCGAAGTAAAGTAATGCTAAAGAACAGTTGTGGGTAGGTTGTGATATATTTTTTCTGCTTTAAATATTTGTCGGTAACAAAATTAGATGGCGCGTCATAAATAATTAACCAAGTGTAGGTTCCGTTGTTGTGGGTATAAAAAGTGAAATGTTGATACTATAAGTTGGCATAACATTACGCGGATTGCGTGTGCGCATCGCTTCCTGAGTCCACTGCACAGCTGGCCAAGTGAAACTCATGAAAATGCGCGTTGGGGAAATGAAAGTGATTTATAAAGACGAATCATTGAGATTGTATTCATTCTTTAGTTGTATAGCACAAGGATAAACATTCGTATTAAAAACATGGAGGGTTAGCACCAAAATGATTTATAGGATTTATTACCGAATAATTTCAAACCTTGATTTTAATCCAGCTGACTCCATGGTCTAGCGGTTAAGTCCGTGGATTTAGACTCGGAGGTACCGGGATCGATTCCTAGTGGGGATACAAAAATATTTATTCATGTAAACAAATACATGTAATCAATATTTAATTTATTTGTGATATTTCTCCAGTTTGGAATCGACATCGACGAGCTTGCCACTTGTCATGATTGGCCTATAGTAAAGTTGGCTAAATGTGAATCCGCTTATTTATAAGCGTGGTTTCTGACCACCCCGGAAGGAAAACGGTCGTGATGATACTTTTGATTTTAATCCAATATTATATTGTTATAAAAGAGATAAACGTCATTAATACTAGTTTGTTATTAATAATTACTGGCCGGATTAATAGTCTGATCTAAGCATAAGCTTGTGCTTTCAAATGCCAAGAGTGACACTTGTTATATAGAATATAAAAAATGCATTTTTTTAGATTTGGAAGCACAAGCTCATGCTTAGATCCAACTATTAATCCGACCCTATCTATATATGCCATTTAGTGTTGCAACAAGGGGCTCAAGAGATATACGAAGTTCTTTAAAGAACTGTCTAAGCGGCTGGTGAAGGTGTGTGTGACAAAAGGCAGCAAATTGCTGTATAGCGGGGGAATGATACAAGTGTTCTTGACATACTGCCACATGTACAAATCATAAGTTAATATTTGTTAGTTCAGTATTTTTTTAATTTGTTACTAATAAATATTTTTATTCTGGTCTTTTTTAAATTACAGTAGCTTAAATATTCATAAACATTTTGGAAAAGCAATATCGGGATTCAATTTTATTAAGAGCAAAAGTAAGATTGTAAAAATTGTGGATCCCTTTATTTTACGTCAATAAAAAAATTATACGATTATTGACTAATTAAACCTATAAATACGATGGTTATATTTATCTTCAAAATTGTATACGTATAGTTATCAACCCTATAATTAATATTTTAAAGATAATAAGTTACTATACCTACGACAAAATAGGTATGTTATTGTTGTATATGTTGAAAAATATAAATAATAATAAATAATTATTTCCAGACAAGTCACACAGCGCCATCTAATTTCCGTGGTAAGCTGCGAGGCTTGTGTTACGGAAACTAGATGGTTGATAAACTACATATATATTATTTTTTTGTAAATATATACATATTATACATATAAACACCCAGACCGAGACAAATTATACAATGTACAACTTGCCCCTGGTGGAAATCGAACCCATGACCTCCTGAGTTCACAACGTTTGTTACCACTAGACCACGGAGGATTCTATCTATTTTCACTTCAAAAAATTATACGAATAGTAGTATACTTTTATCTTTAAAATTGTATAGGTATGTATAGTTATCAACGCTGTAGTGAACATTTATTAAGAAAATAAGTTACTCCACCTACGATAAAATAGGTTTGTTTAACACTTTAAAAAACAATAGTTATATTTTTCTTCAAATTTAGTGGTTACTATAAAATATACAGCTCGATAGCTGCGTGGGTAATAAAATGGTTCAAAAATTGGTTACAATTATCCTGCTTATGGTATCGTAACATTTTAATGCTAACCTTTTTTCTGTGGGAGAGTTGTTTGATTTCTTGTTTTCGTGACGCCTTCTGAGCCGACGTCTATCAGTCATTGACCCAATCCCGAATATTTAAATTAGGTCAACATCAGAATTAAATTAACTCCACATTATCTCTGCTCGTTAAGATTATTCATATTATTTAGGTTAAGGTTTTTTATAATATTTAATTTTAGGTTTCGTATTGTTTGTTATTGACACGTGACGTATTACGTACATGGTATTTAAAAAAATATTAATAAATATGAACTTTTACTTTACGATATTTATGACCGTAAATAACCATAGTAAAATTACATTAAACAATATTGCTTCCAAGACGGCATTAAAAAAAAAATAGTACTTGGTTAGGTAGTGAAAAAAGCAGAATACTTCAGGAAGTTAAAAGTGGCATTGCGCAATAAATACACACATCAAAAAAGTCTAGGGATCAAGCATGTTTATGCGGATTTCTTGTGATTGAGATGTGGCTTTGTAATAAATTTATGATTTTATAAATTTATATGGATCCTTTTTGGTGCATTTCATAATTTAAAACAGGAACTGTCAATCAAATTCGAGTAAAAGATGAAAATCAGCTGTCAATATTTTCCCTATAAAAACATAAGACGCATTGAAGACATTATTAGTGCTACTGTTTCCCTACTACTGATTAAAACCAACGTTATTATGGAGCGGCGACGTCATTTAAGCAGGGAAGAAATGATCAGAGCCGTGGGAATGATAGAAGCTGGTTCCCGGCAACGTACTGTGGCTTTAGCTCTGAATACAAGTCAGAGTGTTATCAGTCGACTTTGGACACGTTACCGAACCACTGGTACCGTGGCTGAGCGCCATGGAGGACGGTATCGCTGCACCACACGGAGACAAGACCGATACATTCAAATCACAGCTCGAAGAACTCCAACAATAACCGCCATGATGTTAGCCGTGAGCCTTCATCGCTCTTCAGGGAACTTAATTAGCGACCAAACAGTCAGAAACCGCTTGCATGAAGTGAACCTTCATTCCCGAAGACCGCTACGGGTACCACCTATAGCAATGCACAATCGTAGGACTCGATATCAATGGGCTCTTGAACACAGAAATTGGACAGAAGAACAATGGCGTTTCGTGTGCTTTTCTGATGAGTCTCGTTTTGGTATGAGGCCGGATACAAGACGTATACGACACTGGAGAACCCCTGGACGCCAACAGCGATTAAAATCCTGCCAGGAAGTCCATCCTTATAGTGGTGGAACCATCATGGTATGGGCGGGTATTTCGATCGGCGGAAGAACTGAGTTGATTTGGATCAGAGGCAACCTCAACGCTCAAATTTATGCTGAGACGGTTGTATCAGACGTCATCGTTCCTCTACAAGTGCATATCGGTCCCTTATTTCAGTTAATGCATGATAATGCACGACCGCACACCGCAAGAGTTGTAAGACAGACTCTCGCCGCAGCTAACATCAATGTCCTGCCCTGGCCTGCTCAGTCGCCAGACTTGAACCCGATTGAGCATGCATGGGATATTCTTCAGAGAAGAGCTCTGCCGAATATGGAGGGTATCCAGTCGCAAGAAGACCTTTTTTTGTTGTTGCAACGAACATGGGCGGCCATTCCACAGCGTGATTTGGATGAACTCATTTTGAGTATGCCAAACCGATGTTCTTGTGTTGTTAGTGTTCGCGGTAGAAACACGGATTATTAATTGTTTAAGTTACCCAATAAAATTAAAAAAAAAACTGTTATTTCAGTCTTTTTTTCGAACTTTAATGTTAGTGGTTCAAATGTCAAAAATCCCTTTATTAGGAAAATGGCAATTTTTTTTACTAATGCAAAGGTGACTTGGTTTATCGTTACTGTAGACAAACGAAAACATTTTATTTGATCAATCCTTAAAGAAAATTTTAATGAATATCAATCAGGAGAAAAGTTATTGCAAAAATATATGTTGATCCCTAGACACTTTTGATGTGTGTATGAGCCCTTTTTAAATTTAAACTAAATTAGCCACAATCCCGAGACACTATTGATGACCTCTCTTCGTCAGGGTGGTTCCCTAGCGTCGCGGTTCGTACGTAAATCCATTATAGCCCGAGATCTGAAGATGCCCATAATTGAGAAGCCTATTGTTCGCCTGACTAGATAAATGTCCTATCCATCTGACAATGGACACATTCTACTTGCGCATGGCTCCCGAACTGTAGGGAAGCTAGAGTAGAACTTAGCTTCGGCGCTGGTAATACAGTAACGGGCCTAGCACTAAAAGTGCATTGAATTGCCAGGGGGTTTTTATCCACTAAGATCCCGTCAGAGAAAAAGGGTAAATGTCCCCATCACCAACCCGACTCACTCTTTGTTCGTCTCTCCCGATCGGTGAATCCATGAATTAATAAGACATTTGAATGATGAATTAATAATCTCTTTAAATAAAGATGATATAGTTTTTTTTTAAATACTAAATAAGTAGTGTAGTTTTTTTTTGTTAATTAATGTTAGGTTTTCTTTTTAATCATTTAATATTGTAATTATTTTATACTGTTTGAATATTACTTCGAATAATTAAAACTACTTAAAAGTTTACATAAATATAAACTAAACCAGTCGCAGGGCCGACACACTATTACTCTCCTCCATATTTGATGGACCGTGAGGTGAATCTAAAGATTGGAGTGTAGTCGATTTCTCAAAATTGTACAAGCTACAAAACTGATTTTTTTTAAAATAATTTCTTGTCTAAAATTATAGACGAACAATTTTCACTATTTTGCACTGACTAAGAGCAAATTTCACCTATTTTATTATTATTGTAACAGCACTTTTTTACTTGTTATTATCTCGTCATGATCGTAGAACAGTGACGGATCTGCTATATTTAAAATTTTCATGGCGGCCATTCAACTATTATTTCGACTGTTTTTGTCACTTCTTTTTTAAGTTAATAAGTGCAAACCTTCTAGATTTCATTTTGGAACCCTTTCTAACATTTGCACTATAAATTACAGACCACAAACAATATAAAACTATATATAAATATATATGCAAAATTATGGGTATTTTTTTAAATCCGACACTGTTCTACGATCATGAATATGATGATCGATCTATGAATAGCTTGTTTTATTAATTATTATATTAATGTAAAAAAAAAAATGTTTCGTGTTTAACAGTTTATATACTCTTTAAATTAGATTTCGTTCTTCCTTTAATCTTGTATTTAGATTGTATGCAGTTTTATAATTATTACACTTAATGCTAAGATAATATAAACAATAGAATAGTTTGGCATCCTACGTAACTGTAGTAACATTGTCAAAACAAGAAGTAGTTATACAATTTCTTAACATAAAGATTAGATTTGCTATAAATTATAATTGTTAGCAATAAAAGCAAGCTTTAAAGTGATGGGTGATGCATCGGCTTGTAGAAAGTGGGAAGTATTTTTTTTACAGTATTTAAACATTACCGGATATATGGTTGGGCATTGATTAGGTAATTTATCATTATTTTATATTATAAATGCATAGATTAAAAACAATACTAAATATATACGTAATTAAACGCATCTACGATATAACTTTGTAGCCCAATTAGCTTACGTTATAATTCTATTTTGCTAGAGTTATTTGCCTTTTTTATATATTATTATGGTTACCCGCTGAGGTCCTGCCTGCCGGAAAAAACCGGGGATGTCCCCATCCCCAACCCAGGCCCATTAGCCATCCGGGCCAACTTGCAACTTGCAGCAGCCCCGGGAATATATTGTTATTTTATATTATTATTTATTTTATGGTTTGTGGTTTTAGGGTTCGATTCCTGGTCGGGACACAAAAAGATTTAATAATGTAAATAAATACATTTAATTGATTTGTGATATTTAACGAGTTTGGTACGCTGGAGACATCGACGAGCTTGCCACTTGTCATGATTGGCCTATAGTAAAGTTGGCTAAATGTGAATCCGCTTATTTATAAGCGTGGTGTGCAATTAGAGAATTATTCTTATGTAATGAATAAATACTAAATACAACGTTTTATTAATACACTAGATGAATACATTACATAACGATAATACATACACTACATATAATAATATACTTAAATTAGTTGTTAGGAGCTATTTAAATAATATGAATATACCATTTTTTTAAAAGATTTCGGTTAGAGCTTGACCAGCACCTTGTTCTACAAGTTCACGGCAACAACAGCAAAAGAATCGTCCATAAATCCTGAGTGGTACAATGGAATAGATAGGATAAGGAGCGAAGAGACTTATCATGAAATGAGGAAAGGTAGGCACATTTGTCCTTGAGGTATTATCGTACCGCAGGATTTTCCCTTTTCCCATATCTACATATACCCCAAACTCACTTTACCCAATTTTAATATTGTCCCATTTAAAAAAAATTCATTTTGGTCACCGTAGTTTTAAGTACGTTCACTCATCAGACATTCCACTTAGAGCAAGTGTCAGTGATCAAGTAACATCTTCCTCGTGTTCCTCATTTCGTCATGGGTGGTAACACAGCGTAATTTTTTTAATGGATTTTATTCCAAGCGTATAATTATACGAAAGATAATTTATACAATGCTTCTAAGAACGAATATAATACTTTGCTTAAATATTTAAATATTGTTTATTTAAAGTATTATAAGTTTTAAATAAACATTTAAAAAAATGTAATAGGTACGAATAATTACAAGGAACGATAACGAACAACCATAATTTCTTTACAGGCCAATAAAATGCTTCATTTACGTCACGTCAATATGTCTGTATGTTAATATCCTTGGCAATTAAACTGATATTGATGCTGCAATATAGAACAGTTGTAATCGCGTGCCTTGTCTAATTAACGCAGCTCATTAATACCAGTACCTATGTAAAGTATAGTGCTCTTTCTGTCAGAATCGCTGTGCAGAATAGACAAGATATACTTTTTTTTTTCAGTTGTACGAGTATAGTTCCTTTTTGGCCCCTATTTCACCGCGTCGACAATTGTCAATGATATATGTCGAGTGACAATTGTCAATGACATATGTCGAGTGACAATTGTGAAGCTACATATATCAATTTAAAAAAATAGTATTTCCTTTAAACATGACAGGATTTTGTTACAGATTGTATGTATTTAAATTTAATGACAATTATTTTTCCTACTCGACATATTTGTAGATTTGTCGGTAAATCTTGATATGTGATTCATCATCAGCCACACAGGCTCTCCACTGCTGGATATAGGCCTCCCCCAATGCGCCACTTCACACGATCTCCTGCCACCCTCATCCAACCCCCACCAGCGACCTTCTTTAGGTCATCCGTCCATCTGGCGGGGGGTCGACCCACTCTGTTTCTTCCCGTACGTGGTCTCCACTCTAGAACCACTCTACTCTTTCGTTCATCGGTTCTACGACAGACATGTCCAGCCCATTGCCACTTTAGCTTACTAATTTTGAGGGCTATATCGGTAACTTTGGTTTTCCGACGGATTTCTTCGTTTCGGACTTTAGCCATCGTATATATCCAATTGTGTATAAGCTAAAAATTATAATGTTAACAGTTAACAGTGGAAAAAATATAATTATTTTACTAAAAAGTATATAAGACGTGGGTCCTAATTATTTTAATAACTTGCATTGTACAAGTGCCTTTAGATACTTATGCTGAGTTACACGAAAATGGAATCTCTGTAAATGTATTGATTAAGGTTATTAATGGCGTCGATTGTAGCAGCTACATATTGAGTACAAAAATATATGATAAGTCTTATCCATTAATTAGGGCAAAATCAATATCCTTGCAACCCTAATCTTTTCACTTCTATAAAATTTCAAGACAGCGGTGCTGTCAATTTTAGTTCCAGTTTTAGCCGCAGGACTTGAGTGGTAGCCCCGACTCTACATCATTATTGTTTTGGCATCTTGATAGTGACGTTCGAACTTACTTTAGTATTATCACGACCGTTTCCTTATCAAGCGGATTCACATTTAGCCAACTTTACTATAGGCCAATCATTAAATATTAATTTTATTTTATAATTTAAATTAATAAATATTATTGTGTGCCGAACAGGAATCGAACCCGGTTCCTCCGAGTCTAGCTAGTCTAGGAACCTTATTACCTTCTCTGTGGAACAAACAGAAATAATCTGTGACTTTAAAAAATACATTATAATGAACTTTTTTGTTTAAAATCTGTGACTGTTCTATTCATAAATAATGAACATATCCACTAAGGCACAATCTCTAAAAATATTTAAAGACAAGCTATACAAGTACTTACTTCAGAAACAAAATAAAACGCCATAACTCACTCCATACCTAAAAATATTTATTGAAGTTAATTATAGTACATTAAATATAAATTAAAAGCTACCTAAATAATAAAATTAAAAATAAACTAAACTATAAATAAAAAATGTCCTCTAGAGACGTCCCATCCGAGATAGTCCCAAGGAGACTGGCAACATTTCCCCTCTGTATAGCGAGGCTAATACGTTGGCAGAAATAATTGCCAGCCTTCCTGTCTCCAGACCTTTCTGTCAGCCGCTTTGACAACTCCTTGGCCAAATAATTTAAGTATATATTTCTTAGTTTACGTAGGATATGATTATGTATATATATTATATATAATTTTGTGTATGTATTAGTAATAAATTATTAC
This sequence comes from Tinea semifulvella, assembly GCA_910589645.1. Classification (NCBI taxonomy): domain Eukaryota; kingdom Metazoa; phylum Arthropoda; class Insecta; order Lepidoptera; family Tineidae; genus Tinea; species Tinea semifulvella. The sequence goes on along the minus strand of OU342584.1, from coordinate 11,908,265 downwards.
TTAATTATCAAATGACTTCGTAACCTATCTGCACCCGCTTATAACAGATTTCAATCACAAAGGTTAGTTGGTAGAAAATGCATTTACGGCATTAAGATCGCCTATGTACTCACTTATTTTGGTTTTGTACAATAAAGAATTTATTATTATTATTATTATTACATATGACTGTGGCTTCTGAAAAACGACTCATTAGTAAAATAAAATACAACCAAGCCAGTAAGTCTAAAATGGAAGTTCAGTAACCGCCTTCATTCTCGTTTTATATGAACTGACCTGTCATTTAGTTATAATTAAAAGTGAATGGTATAGTATCACAACTGTATACTTTCTGAGGTGGTTAGAATCCAAGCTTTTTTTGAAGAAGCTGATTTATATTATCCAACTTTACTATGGGCTCATCATGACAAGTGATAATCTCGTCGAAGTTAGCATACCAAATCCAAAAAATATCACAAATAAATAAACAAATTAATTAAATAAAACCAGGAATTGAAACTGTTAATTGGTTAATATTGCACATTTATATAAATATAATATACTCACTGTTTATTTATTTTGGACAACCCGTCTGGCCAGCGTGGCTAGTGTAGGCCAAATTCTCCAGACATATGTTCTGGAAGGCGCATCTCCAACAGTGGAGGTCTAGGACGCTGTGTCTAGGGGCTGTAATCAATTTATTTTGGAAATTAATTCGATAAATTTCATGACGTTGAATTGAGACGTCAAAAAAATATTTATGTCCTACTCTAACATATCAGCAGCCTCCATTAGTCAAAGTAAACCGACATATTGAACTTAGTTGCTATTTTATTATATTCTATTACTTGTCTTTATTCTACGGCTATTAAGTTGCCGGGTTGCCCTAGGCATTGCTGTTTGCGTTGATTTAATTATTATATTCCTAAGGTTAGCCAGTAATAATGTTTAATTTTAACTTAGTCACACTTAAGATAATAATAATAATAAATTCTTTATTGTACATGTTTTAAAAATAAAATACATCGACAAGCTTAATGCTCTAAATGCATTTTCTACCAAATAACATTTGTGACTTAATAACTGCAATATAGGTACTAAATAGGTATTCTATAATTACATAAATAAACAAATAATACCTGAAGCAGTAAGTCTTTCTATTGCAAGAGCCAGAAAGGGACTGACTACAAATAAAACTTTGACCACATTTGTAAAGGGCAAAGCACGAAAACTAAATGCAAGCCCACCTCGATCCTTGGCGCCGCATCAGACTGGAAAATTCTCATGGATACATTTGAACACCATTATAGGATCCCAGATGAACTAGCTGTATCAGCCTATAGGCCAGACATCTTAGTGTTTTCTTGGAACTTGAAAAAAGTTATCCTTATTGAACTTACCGTTCCGTGGGAATCAAATATTCCAAAAGACCACAACATGAAGTCGAATAAATATTATGATCTCACAGAAGAAATGATCAGGATTTTTTTTTTTTTTTTTTTTCATTTTTTTTTTTGTATTTAACGGACGCCGTGATAGTCGTGTTAAAGTGTGTGCTAACAAAAAATAAACAAAATCCGTCGTTAAAAGTTTAACTTTATCGATTGAATTTAGATTGATATATTCCTTGAAATATAGTGCATCGAACTGTATACTTGTTTTTAACATCTGTGGTGTATTAAGTGAATAAAACGTAAAACAGTCCAACCTAAACGTGTCTAAATAACATGCAATAAATAAATTATTGCAGGTAAAATTACCGATGACACGAGAAACAAAGGCTTGGACTTTGAACGGGCTCGGTCCTCGTAGCTGAGATTTTCACGCCCCCGCTATACGCATCGTCAGTCCGGTGGTTAGAGTTTCGATCTCGAAAACCCTTGCTTGTTGGGTTCAAATCTCGGCTGGAAGACTTCGCTTTTTATATTTATATTTCGTTGGACACTATCAATACGTCATTAATTGAAGAGAGTGACATCTACCGGCTAATTTGTGCATTAAAATATAACATTATTATTATACATAAAAATAAAAATTTGAACATTGTTACTTGTATCTGATCCTCATAGAGGTGTCGCGCTACGCCAAAAGAGGGCGCTGTGTAATTGTAACGTTATATCGTTATTATTTCGGACGTACAATATTGGTGGTTGGAAACTGTAGCAAAATGATTTGTAGTAAGTGCCACCTCGCATTGGAAGACAGTTGCCTAATTAGGTGTTGTGCCTGTAACTCCTCTATGCATTATTCGTGCGGTTCATTATCAGATTCCGAGTATAAAAAAATGTTGGCAATGAATAAAGCCAAATGGAGATGCCCATCTTGCAAAAAAGCAAAAACGCATACTGATACACAGCAAGCACCTACTTCCACAATTAACCTGGACATGGAAGCGTTGATGGCTCACATCGATACCAGGTTCGCAACTATGCGTAGGGAATTGCAGAATGACATTTTCCAATTGCAATCAAGTTTGGACTTACAGTTGTCTTCGTTATCGCAAACTATACTCAACTTGGACAGCAGAGTGGGAGCAATGGAAGAAAAAATAAATATCATACATGACAATAACAAGCAGTTGTCCGAGGAAAATACTGCTTTGCGCTCCGAAATATATGAACTGCAAAACAAGTTTGAAGATATGGAGCAGAGAGCGCGTACGTGTAACCTTGAGATCCAAAATGTCCCTGAACTACGTGGAGAAAATTTAATTAACATAATAGATAAGCTAGGTGATGTCATAAACTTACAAATACCGCAGGAAGCTATTAAGGACATACACAGAGTCGCTCACAACGCCGCAGTCGATCGACCCAAAAATATTGTAGTTCAACTGAACTCTCGCCGTTTACGCGATGATGTCATAGCTGCAGTGCGGGTGCGCCGCGGCCTGTCTTCGGACCAGCTGTTGGGTGTGAGCGGCGGACAGTCCCAATCTCGCCCAATTTTCGTAAATGAACACCTGACACTTAAAAATAAAATACTGTATGCCAAAGCCCGTGATGCTGCCAGGGCAAACGGTTATAAGTATATTTGGGTGAAAAACGCTAACATATTGATACGCAAGACAGATAACAGCCGAGTGAGGTCTATTCGCCGAGTGGAGGACATCATGAAACTGTGACAATTAATTTGCTGTGTTTCCTTATGTTCGACTAATTATTGTAACTACTTTAATGTCAATCCGTACTTTATTGGACAAATTTTATTAGTTTTATTTTTGTTTTTTTCTAACTTTCAAGTCGGCTTATGTCCTGTGAGCAATTATGAAATTCTCGCATGTATTTTAACATTAATAATTTTTATTATTTATGCATATGTATTTATATATTTTTATATTGTATCATCTATTGCTCATATAATTACCTTTATTTGTATTTATTATTGTTTATTTTTAAACCTATTATTCATTACTCAACATAAATTATTTAACTCAAAGTTGCGTCAAACAATACACTCCTTAACATTGGTGGTGTCAATATTAACACCATATAGTTACCGGCACGGTTAACAATCCAATTTATTTATATTATCAAAACTGCGGTGGGTTAAAAACTAAATTATCCAACTTACGCTTAAACATACTATCTAGTGAGTACGATATAATAGTTCTGACTGAAACATGGCTGCAGCCTGGCATACATGACGCGGAGTTTATTGATGATAGATACACTGTCTTTCGTCGTGATCGCAATCTGTCACAAATAAATAAATCAGACGGAGGAGGCGTTATGATCGCAGTTCGTTCAGTTTTCGCGGCCACTCGTTTAGCTGAATATGAAAGTAATTATGTTGAAGATATTTTTATTCAAGTTAATCTAGAACACCATCATCTCCTTTTATGTGGTGTGTACATTCCTCCTGCATCACCTCCTAACGTATACGATCAACATTTTAATGCGTTGGAACATTTATTCCTAAACTATCCTAACTGTACTTGTTGTATCTCAGGTGATTATAACCTACCAAACTTAGGCTGGAGCTTTGATGGACAAGCATCTGTTGGAGCCCCGACAAACGTAGCGACAGAGATTTCACGTCGCCTTGTTAGCACTATGGCATTTCTGGGACTCCAACAGTACAACAACATAAGTAACGAAAATGACAGGTTTCTTGACCTGATATTATCAAACCATGACTGCTCGACATGCCAGGCTGAGACTGTATTAACGACCATTGACCGACATCACCCTCCGTTAGAAATTACATTAAATTTAAAGTTTAAAGTCTCACTTCCACATACTAACGTTAAGAAATATAACTTTTACAAGGCTGATTATCAGTCTATCATCGTATCACTAAGCAAAATAGATTGGGAGTTAAACTTGGGTGATGCGGACACAGAGACGGCAGTGGCAAAGTTTTACGATATTTTATACGAAATAATGGACAATTACATACCCTTGAAAAAGCAGGCAGTGAAGCATCCGATCTGGTTTTCTAAACCATTGATAAGCGCTCTTAAAAGAAAACTCAAGTTGTGGAGAAAATGGAAAACCTACAAATCCATTGCCGATTATAGGGAATTTTCACTGCTCAGGTCTCGCTGTAAACAGTTAATGAAGGCAGATCATAATAGCTATCTAGACGTTGTTCAGGACTCAATTACTAAGACACCTAAATATTTCTGGCAATATGTATCATCTCTCAAAAATACACCATTTAAATATCCTCACACAATGTCCTTCGGCCAGCATTCTACCAGTAATCCTCAGGAAGTTAGTGAATTGTTCTCCTCTTTCTTCAGCTCTGTCTTTACTCCTACCTCTATAATAAACACTGAACTATTAAATCAAATTGAGCCATCTTCTTCATCTTCTTTGATCAGTGATATTGTATTTACTACGAAAGATATCAATGTATTACTTAAGAATATAGACGGAAACAAGGGTCCTGGTCCTGATAAAATTAGCCCAATATTTATAAAGAATTTACGCTCCCATTTATGTATTCCCCTTACTATATTATTTAATAAATGCCTTAAAGAAGGTGTATTTCCCAACAGGTGGAAACTCGGTTTCATTACTCCCATTCACAAATCCGGATCAAGGAAGATGGTTGAAAAATACCGTCCAATATCAATCCTATCCATTTTACCTAAAATACTTGAAAAACTGGTGCATAACGCTATATACCCTCTTTTACAAAATAATATAATTTCACAACAGCACGGCTTTGTAAAAAATAGGTCGACCGTGACAAACCTTTCAATTTACGCTAACTGCCTTTTCGAGAATATGGATAGACACGCTCAAATAGATGCAGTTTATACAGATTTCCGTAAAGCGTTTGACACAGTTGACCATTACATACTGCTACAGAAACTTGCTTATAACGGTATTAAGGGCAACTTGCTTAGGTGGTTCACGTCTTATCTTGGCAACAGAACTCAGGTTGTTGTCATAAATGGCTACTCTTCAAGGCCCATACCTATAACATCTGGCGTGCCACAGGGCTCAATTCTGGGTCCTTTGCAGTACGTTCTCTTCATCAATGACATCGACAAATGCTTTCAACATAGTAACTTTTTAATGTATGCCGACGACCTCAAGGTTTACAGTGTCATTGGTGAGGAGGAGGACTGCAGACGTCTACAGGAAGACTTGGATAGACTTGATGCTTATTGCACTGAAAACAAAATTCTATTGGCTTATGATAAATGCCAGCATATCTCTTTTTCCAAAAAGAAAACACCTATTAAATACTCATATAAAATAAGCGGCAGCACCCTGAACTCTGTTGACAAGATAAAGGACCTTGGAGTGTACTTTGATTGCAACCTTGCTTTCGACGACCATGTTGAGTATGCATGCAACAAAGCATACAAAATGTTGGGCTTTGTTTACCGCTCAACCAAGCCGTTTACAAAGATTTTACCATGCATTAGTCTTTACAAGTCACTTGTTCGATCGCATCTGGACTACGCTTCGTGCATATGGAACCCTTTTTATGCCAAATATGACAAGAAGGTGGAAATGTTGCAAAAGAAGTTCCTTCGTGGTCTAAATCGTAAGTTGGGCTCAGGCTATTTGTCATACGACAACCTACTTCTTCAATACAAGCTTCCTTCTTTGAAAGATCGTAGATCATTAACTGACAGTGTTATGTTACGCAATATATGCTTGAGCAGCTACAACTGCCCCGAACTTACCGAACAAATCCTATATATAGTTAAACCCAGAAGCACCAGGTCCAAATACCTATTTCATGTGCCATCTTCCCGAACTAACGCTGGATTTCGAGCCCCAATTCGCCGGATGTGTACTCTTTATAACGATAAGCTACTTTCTGTGGACTTATTTGGTAATACCCCCGCAGCCTATAAATTAAATGTACTTGACGCGATAACTAATAACAAAAGTAAATAAATGTGAATAATTTTTTTAGTTATTATATACGAGTATTATATTTTTCAGTGTAGTTGTATTATATGTATGTGTATATATAAATGTATACATGTAGGTTTATGTATATATGTATGTAAGTATATATATTACGAATATCCTATATTACATGCTAGGGTTTCTATATTGCTGTAAGATATGTACAATTAATTAATGTTATTTTTAGTTTAAGATAGTAATTTAAGATATTTATTTGTTAAAGTTTTAACTAAATCTAAGTGGGTGATCCTTAAGGTATTAGGTTGTATTTTATAAATATTGATCACTGTAAAAATATGTTTTTAGGCCTAATATTGTTTTCTACTCCTTAAATAAATAAATAAATAAATAAATAAATAAGGAACGGGTTCAAGACTCAGCTTTACGCAGTGGAAGTTGGTGCAAGAGGAGTTCCAGCAAAATCTTTGCATCACTTACTGAAAGAATTGGGCCTAAGCAGGTCTGCCGTCAATACATTTATGGAACGAGCTTCCAAGACGGCATTAACGGAATCATACAGTATTTGGTTGGGTAGGGAGAGAAGTAGAATGGTGGATGGTGAGCGTATTATCGCGCAATAGAAAAAAAAGGAGGCCTCCTTTTCTTAAACCAGCCAATTGTCGGTCGCAAGCCCGAGACACCATTCTTCTCATCTCTTACCCACACACGATGGACCCGGCACCCGCACGGTGAATCCATGGAATGCTTAGAAATTTGTCTTCTCTTTCTCCTCTTCTACTTAGTACAAAATTAATATCATACCTACGGCCAATTGCAAAAAGGATCACTGATCAATATATATATATACGCCACGTGATTGGTAGTTAGCTTGTCACTTTGGTTATTTCGGTCACTGACGTGCCTCTTAAGCAAACATGTAAAAAGATAATCAGCCTTTTTGCAACTGGCCGTTAGTTAATAATAAAAACAATACTCATACATTATGTACGAGTATATATTTAAGTACATAATGATTTGTCTTATTTTGTTTATCAATAAATAGTTTGATACCCTTATATTTATTATTAATTATATTATACTTCCGGTTTAAAATAAATGCTATTGATACTAGCTGCCTGTAAATATATGCAGAGCTACAAGTAAGGAAATAGTTTTAGGTATGTTGAATTGTATCCTTAAGCAAAACGGTTCAGCGTGTTAAACTGGATTTGCTAAATACTGGTATTGGCAGCAAGTAACTGTCGCCACAACGTGTACAGTGAGAGTGAATGGTGAAAACTACACATGTGTTGTATAAGACCAAGACGATCATATGAAACGTTATTATTCTTATAGTATTTTGATCTAACAAAAACATTCTGTATTAATAAAATAATTGATAGTGACGCTTATAAGGGTCACATTTTGAAAAGTAATGACTAATGTCAAACTTAAGGAAACTGCAGGAATAAAACCCTATTGTCAAAATCTTCGTGGCAGATTCTAAGCAGAATAAGGAATTAAATATATATATATATATAATTGAGTTTTATTGTTTAACAAAATCGGCTCGGAATGTATTTAGTTTTTTCCGATATTCCTTGTAGTTTCGACATATTAACCCCGAAATACTCTACCACACTCCCAAAGGTTAGCTGTAATAAAATGCTTTTAGTGCATTAAGTTCGCTCTTGTATATACATTACTTTAAAGTTTTTTGTGCAATAAAGAGTTTACGAGTATGTGCACACGGCTTGAAGAAACATCCATCGAACGCCTGATAGTCAAGAGGATGTGTGGTAGGTCTCCGATGAGATGGACTGACAAGGTGAAGGCTGCAATAGATCATGAGTGCACCAGGAAAGCTGCGGTCCAAAAAGAGTGGCGACGGCTTGTTAGGCGTGCCACTAGCACTCAAATGGCGACCATGACCACTCTGCCACGAGTGTAGCGACTAAGAAGAAGAAAAAGTTTATAAATAAATATAGACTTGACCATATTCCGTTAGACCAGCTGTTCTCAATTTTTTTGGTGACGAAACCCTTTTAGAAAGCAAAATACTCGATGGAACCCTACAATAAAACAATAGTTTTTAAAAGTGTATTCTTTATTAATAAGCATAATAAAACTTTACCACATGGCAAGTACAATAATAAAAGATATTAAAAAAGAAAAAATCTAACAACGTTCGACCAGAGATAGATGTTTTGATTTTTTTTTCTAAATTCTTGCGGAACCCCTACAGGGGTATCGTGGAACCCTAGGGTTCCGCGGAACACACTTAGAGTATAGCTGCGTTAGACAACCCATCACCATTGCTTTAGTTTGTGTATTTTATTATTTATATAAAAAGTGGATTTCATTGACAGATACGTGAAAATCGCTCTTCTACGTATCTTGTACTATTAGTTTATACCTTGATCAATTTTCCGCATCAAACACGACGTAATTATAGAGCCCTATCCTGTTACTCGTAAAAGAGCTGGGTAAACGAATTTTCCAAGGGTGTGACGACCCCAAATGCCGTAACTACCTAAAACATAATATTTCCCTTATAATTCAACAAGGAAACGCAGCGAGCGTTTTTAGTATCCTCCCTGGTGATAAGCCCTTAGTTTATTTTGTAGAATAGTTTTAATTTCCTAGGTAGTTTTAGTTTAGTTTTGCTGTGCAGTTTTTTTATCTATTTTTTTATTTAATATTTTTGTATCTACTTAGAATATTATTATTATTTAATGTATATTAAATATCTAGACAAAAAAATCGGTGGTGGAAAAAGATCGTGGTCCGGATGTAGGAAGGTTCCTTAAAATCCAAAAGGGTCGCGGTTCGAACCACGGCTTGTACCAATGAGAAATACACTTTTCTTCCGCCCGTTTGTCATAGATATACAACACGACGTTTCGGTAAGCACGTTAAGCCATCGCGGCATCGGTCTGGGTTCCACTAATACCTAATTGTGAAATCGTTAAAAAGTCATTAAAATTGACATGCGCTCTAACCCTACACATCTGGTATAGGGTTAGAGCGCTTATCTTTAACCCAAATGTCACAGGTTCGAGCCCTGGCATGTACCAATGAGAAAGTCTGGCCAGAACGGTGAGTAAGCAGTACAGATTATACTGTTATGTCTAGGGTCTGTAATGATGATGACTCATTTATACAATTAAAATAAACTTGTATGACTAAATAGCGTCTTCTTCTTCTAAACGTGCCATCGTGAAGGAATCGGCTATCATTATAGCGATTTAAATTTTATTGACCGCTGTCCAGAACAAGAATCGGTTGCTATCCAAACCAATCCCTGAAGTTCTTGAGCAAAGACGTGCGTGTTCTTCCCGGTCTTCTGGAGCCTTGTATCTTTCGTTGTATGACGAGCTATACTTTCCATTGCGCATGATATGTCCCAATTACAATAAAAAAATATCGCAGGATAACAAAACCTTTATGTTTTGTCGAATATAATTGAACGTACAAATATGTAGTTATATTGCCAAATTGGATAGAATAGGTAGATACGTGCTATACTCGCCGATAATTGCTAACTTAATCGTGTGTGAAGGCGTCAACGCAACTAATCTTGTATAGAAAATACCTTACATTCATAAACGTGTAGGTATTATTAAGTAAAAAACGACATTGGCCAAACTTCCTAATACATTCTGCACACGAATAGGTGATGACAGATTTGCATGTAGTAATGTCAGTAAGCTATGTTATATGACTCGGGGCTTCCCCGTGTAGCGATAGGTGTGTAAAGTTTAATCATATTTAGGTACCTACCTATATTAAACAACTATTTCTTCTTTTCATTTTATCTGTTATCCGAATGAAATCCATTTTTTATATAAATAATAAAATAAGCAAACAAAAGCAATGGTGATGGGTTGTCTAACGAAATATGGTCAAGGCTATATTTATTTATAAACTCTTTCTTCTTCTTCTTAGAGGTACCGGGTTCGATTCCTGGACCCCGATTCTCGCGCCTTCGACATGCATGCGCATATTTAATTATTATCTCGTGGCGACATACGAGTAGATAGTCAGGGTAGTCAGAAACCACGCTATACTTTTTTTTTATCAAGCGGATTCAAATTGATTCCACTTTACTATAGGCAGGCCCATCATGACAACTGGCAAGCTCGTCGATTACTCTAGTGTACCAAACTCGAGAAATAACACTAATAAATTAAATAAATTTTTGTCCCAATCAGGAATTGATCTCGGTATCTCCGAGTCTAAATCTACGATCTTAACCGCTAGACCACGGAGGAAATATTATTATAATTAATAATATTTATATTATTTTACTATCGTTGCCTTCAGAACCGGAAATAATAAACTTAAGGGAGTTAACATCAACGGCTTCATTACTTAATATAATTACACAATTATTAACAATGCTTAATATTCAGTAGTGAGCGCACTTAACCATTTATTAGATATAATTACTCAAAAAGAGTTAAATTCTATTCACACGCAACCAATACACGATATGAAATGGTGTTATGTATTTGTTTACCACATACGAGGTATTTTCAATTAACTAACGGATTTTTTTTTTATTTAAATAATTTTATATATAATAATTTTAAATAAAAGGCATTATACGGGGTGTTTGGAAGGGAGCTGTACATACGCCTAGGGTAGAAACTAGGGGTAGTCTGCTACCTACCCCCGCCCAATATATTGACCTTGGCCTCAAGGTTTTTTTTTAAATTTATTTTTATTTTTTATATGACTTTTTTGAGATTTTTTTACTAAAACTACCTGTAGCTCAAAATCTATCCATGGGACCGGTCTGCTAATGGTCTTGTTTTAATCGTTAGAGTCTTAGGGTCCTGCAAAAAAATATTTTACACCAGAAGTACCGTAGTAAGGTAAATAAATAATTTTAAGGGCAACTTTCTATGGGGTTTAAAAAAAAACTAACAGGGTTGGAGTTCTTCTAATTTTTTCAAAACATCCTCAGTCCATGCCCTTTCTAACGATATGCTAAAAGTGTAATTATCACTTTTAGTTTTAAAGTTATTAATTAATTTCCGCAACTAGGGCACTTTAAGCAAAAATTTCAACTAATGAAAATTAAAAGTGTTCGATCGTAAAAGGATGGCAAATGAAAAACATTAGTCATTGCCAAATTTTTTGTCTCATTTGCCATCCTTTTACGATCGAACACTTTTAATTTTCATTAGTTGAAATTTTTGCTTAGCTTTTAGCTTAGCGGTTTTATTGTTTAGAGAGGCAATTAATTTGCTTTGGTATAGAAAAAATATATTATAATAATAATATAGTGACATAATATCAACAAATTTATTAGAAAAAATATTAACAAAATGAATCTGAGATTTTATTCGAAGTAATATACAAACAATATAAAACAATTAAATTATGAAATAAAAATTAAAACTAAAAGCTACCTAAATAATAAAATTAAAAATAAACTAAACTATAAATAAATAATGTCCTCTAGAGACGTCCCATCCGAGATAGTCCCAAGGAGACTGGCAACATTTCCCCTCTGTATAGCGAGGCTAATACGTTGTATTACGTTGTAATACAACTCCTTGGCCAAGTGCCTCGCTGACGGTCCCCATGGGCCCATCGTCTCGACCCCAAACGGCGCCAATTAGTAACCGATACCAAGGTTAGCGTATTTACGCAATTTGAGGTTCTCCGCAGAAAAAGCCGCACTTCCCGCGCCTGACGAGATCGCCTGAATGTGAGATGGAGCTAATGTATGTACACGTCGCATCCCACACCAGAGACCTGCCAAGTTTCCACGGCCCAACAGTCATTCCGTCGGGTCTCTTGCCATCGCTCCGCACAATCCCAGATGGTTCTAATATTGCGGGTACCTCAGCAGTGACAAGAGCCCTTCGGATGATGTCGTTGAGAGCCGCGTGACGAGGAATGCGGCCAAAATATAAAATAAAATTAATATTAATACTACGGATAGGGATATACGTACATGTCCCGTCCGCGTGGATTTGTGGCAAGAACGCCGGCTGCATTTCACCACTGAATTATATATGAATATATTATGAATACTGAGAAACAGCCAGCCCTCTTGTCACCGGAGGAGAAGACTTGTTGTCTTTCAAAAATGTTTTTGCGCTTGAACTCCATGGGCCCAGAGTATATTGATATAATCATTCTTATTAAGCTAAGTTTATACCGCCTAAGCAAGGACCACCCCATGGATATACATTACTCTCTTATATTAGGCTTGTCGATACTTATATATCATCTCCAATTCGGTCAAGCCGAGCTAAGATACGCCAATCGGAGTTAACCAGATCCTCTCTAATTTTTCGAGTTACACAGGACAATGGGTTAACATTGATAATGATATAAGTACTTACTTAAGTGTCATAGGATTAGTATTTTTTTATTTTCTTTAGGTTGAAACTTAGCAAACTTGATCTAAGTACTAAGGTTTTTACTTTCACAAAACATTGGCTAAATGTGTTATAAGGCTCATACTTCCAATTTTAAAAATATATAATACTGTATACTTTAATCCTCAGCAATTAGCCCCTCCAGATCGCATCAATCAGGCATGCGAAGCCTTGAAATTAAACTGTATTACAATAAAATAAAATCTACTTTGAACTGTTGGCGAAGCAATAATGGTCTAGGCGAGTGTGCGTAAACCTAGGAGTGCACATGCACACAACTGCAGTTTACAAGTGCAGTGAAATTCTTTCAGGCGTGAAAATGAATGTTATAAATAAACAAGAGTCATGTAACCAATTATCATACTAGCCAGTAGCCGGTGAAGAGCAACCGGTGCTTTTGTTATTTAAAAAAGTAAAATATAAAGTAAAACCCATTGTTTACATGTTTGAAAATTAGAAAAGGCGACAATGGATTGGGTGAAATTGGTCGGTATATTGAAGATTTTTTTCATTGTGACAGTGTTTGTGATTGTGAATAAAGTGATCAGATTAAAAAAACAGTGCGAGATAAGATGGTCCCGAAGTGGTCGGAAGGAAAAATGTGATTAGTGACGCCAAGGAAGTTTTGTTTGTTACAAACAAAAAGTGTTAATATAGTGTAATAATGGCGTTAAACAAGTCTAACCCACCACTGCGGGACATGGTGTGCATGGTGATGAATTAATGCCAATAAATTTACCTAATATATATGTTATAAGAATTAACAGCAGTATTCTAGTATATCCTGTGTCTAACCTTATTAATTGATCAAATATGGATGCTGATAAAATCGCATATGTCCAGGCCGTATATGTACCATACTCATAAACATCAAAGTGTTAGATAATTTAATAGTAACACAACAATTATAGATAAAATGACTAAATCATTGGTGTTGCCAAAATATTTAGTAAATGAATTGAAAGGTTAGCTGATAGAAGATGCCTTAAGGCATAAAGCTCGCCTATGCGCTTAGTTTTAAGTTATTTAACTTTGTGCAATAAATATTTATTATTATTATAAATAAATTATGAGAAATAAGTAGCCTAAATATAAGTATTTATGATATCAAACATTTTAAAATTGAACGACCAAATACATTAATTTCAGTTAAACCGAATTAAAATGATAAATACCTGACATAAAGAGATTTATTTTATTTCATAATATTATTTTATAACACAACTTACAAAAATATTGCAACAACACATACGAGTAAGAAACAGTTATATCTAATAACTTAGATATTAGACGATACAAGGAAAAATTTTAGATAGACAAAGAACGTAATCCAATATTGTATAAACCTAGTTTTACCGCCAGCTAAATGTATTTATTTGTTATAATATTATACCTAAAAGTTATTTTATGCCATGTTGTAGAATCTATTATAGGCGGACACCACTAATATTTTTATTTATATGATAAGATTAAATAAAAGAAAGGTACATATACTTATAAACAAGTTTTTGAGACAAGTACAATGGAACAATTTCCAACAACGTCGCGTCGTTTATTGTAACATAAACAAAAACACAGTTTTGTTCTCTTTAGAGTTACTTGTGCGAGAAGTTCTTTAAAATTTCCAACAATGACAAGTTATTGATTAAGAGCTCTTTGAAATAGACATCGTAAAACTTGTTGATATAAAGAAGGTTCCCGGGTTGAGATTATTGAAGCGTTCTTATGCTCAGCCTTCCTTAGACAACGATAAAAGTAATAATTTATTGACACTATTAAACAACGTTATTTTTATTGTGGTACTGCTTAGCCTAATCGAAGACCTATATCTTCTAAAATAGGTTATCTCTGTCATATAGTACAGATAGTTGACTGAAGGAAATTTATCAAAATAAAATAAAATATAAAACTATCAATATGAAGAAAATCGCGCTTTTCTCTAAAACTATGATTTTAGTAGATTACGATATTATATCTTAATGACGGCAGTACACACGTCTTATTCGTACTTACTTAATTTGAATAAGATGAGGGCAAGGCGGGGTCCGGTCGTGCAGCCACTACAACGAACTTTTATTTGATTGACAGCAATCAAAGGTGGCACAGGCCATTATGTAACGTAAAATAAGTTAAATAGCTATTAGGGTAAGTTTTAACCAAAAACTTCAAAAATCATAGGCTTATAAAATCTATGACTTGGTAAAAAATAAAATAATTAATTTAACCTATGCCTCCTATAAAGAGCATAAGGGTGATTGCATCTCCGAGCCGAAAGCCCCGAAAGAATATTTTTTTTAGAAATCGCTGCATCAAAACAGCACACACACTAATATCGGAAATATTGCTAATTAGAGCGGTGTTGGCCTGGTTATTACATGACGCTTTCCCTAAAATCCAAATAGGTTGCGGTTTTAATCCTGTATGTACTAATGAGAAATACACTTTTTCATTTAGAACATCACCGTTTCCGTGCCTCGAAGAACACGTTAATCCGGCTAATACCAACTTGTCGAATCGTTAATACATTATCATTGAAATTTACAACAGGCCCTCGCCAACCCGTCTACCTAGCGTAGGTGTAGGCCGAATTCTCTAAAAGTATGCTCTGTAAGGTCCATCTCCAACAATAGTGGTCTTACATTCTGTGTTCTAAGGGTGATGATTGCTAATTATTGTTAACTTTTAATATCCCACTACTTTGGGCCACATCTTAATAAATGGAGATCATAATGGTGCGGGTTATTAAATTAAAATCGTAGGTTTCCAATTATTACTGCTACCAAAGATACGCAGTCCAGAAAATATTACCATGAAATTGGGCTCTTGTAAAATCTTGCAACGCTGGCGAGCGAGCTACTTTGGGCCACATCTTAATAAATGGAGATCATAATGGTGCGGGTTATTAAATTAAAATCGTAGGTTTCCAATTATTACTGCTACTAAAGATACGCAGTCCAGAAAATATTTCAATGAAATTGGGCTCTTGTAAAATCTTGAAACGCTGGCGAGCGAGGTTTTCAAATTACGAGGATAATTCGGAGATTTCGGCTAAATAACTTAACATATTTACTTGTGCTAGAAGTCCGGCAGCATTCCCCGTCACGCAGCTATCAACCACATCATTCGAAGGGCTCTTGTTACTGCTGGAGTATCCGAAATCCTAGAACCCTCTGGCAAGAGACCCAGCTCAATGACTGTTGAGCTTACTTACTAATCTCTGTTGTGGAATGCGACGTACGAGCGGCTTTCTACTGAGAACCTCACGATGCGAAAATACACCAACGTCGGTACAGGTTAAGAGTTTGTGTTGTTTAGGTTCAAGACGATGAGCCCATGAAGCTTCGCAATACAGAGAGGAAATGATGACAGTCTCCTTGGGACTATGTCTGATAAGGTTTAGTTTATATTATACATATATTTATTTATTAAAGTATATTTTTGTTTATATTTAATTTAATATTGTAACTCGTTTTAACTGGTAAGAATAATAATGTTTTTGAAAGGGACAGAAGTAAAATAGAGCATACTCGTGTATAATTTCATATCTACCTAACGTAGTTTCTACAAATTCAATTTGATTATATTTCTGATTCTGCGGAAACTTATTGCCTGTCTGTCTATCTGTCTCTCTTCTGTCTAAATGCCAGTTGGTTCGAAATGTTAAATCTGGTTACCGTTCAAGATATTGCTATAGTGGATCTCAGGTATATATGTAATATCATATTAAAGAAGCATAAGTAAAACAATATATAAATATACATTAAATTAGGAAGAAAAACACCGAGTCCCTACCATTATGCCGACCTATCATCATTATAATCCTAGAAGAAGGTTTAAAGTGTTTGTTGTTTTATCTTGTACGAGTATATCGATTTAACCAGAAGAATATACATACGTTATATGGTTTCAGTTATAGAAATAGCAGGCAAATAGCCAAAACCAAAAAAAAACTTTATTTCTTAGAAACAACACAAATATTAATACTTATATACTTACCGTAAAAGATAGTTTTTTTACTATATATATATATAAATAGTAAAAAAATAAATAATTAAAAGTAAAAATGAAAATAAATATACTCGTAAACTAAATATAATAAAAAATAAACTATAAGTAAAATAATCCTGTAGTGATAGTCCCAAGAAGACTGGCAATATTTCCCCTCTGTATAGCTAAGCTAATAAGTTGGCTGAAATAATTTCCAGCTTTCCTGTCTCCAGACTTTTCCGTTAGCCGTTTGGACAACTCCTTGGCCAGACGCTTGGGTTAGTCCCCATGGGCCCACATCTCGACCCCAAACGAAGCAAATTCGTAACCTGTACTGAAGTTGGCGTATTTGCGCAGCTTAAGAAGATAGTTTTGAATTATTTATATAATGCATTTTATTTTACTAATAATGTATTTTTTATATAGATTTACTGTTATGTAAACTAATTCCTAATTAATGTCCAACTAAATAAAGTCCTAAATTGACAATAGTTCTAAACTTTTGAATACACTTTATAATCATAGATGTAGGATCGTCGCTACCACAATAACGAATAAAGCGTGGGAGTGAGAGCACGAGGATTAAGCACAATCATAGTGTGTGTTAGAAAGAGAGAACGAACAAAAACGTCGGAATCAAATGTCATTTTTTTTGGTATTATCACCCTAGATCACCCCGTTAATTTGATATGGTGTCTTGTTTGTTAAATAACTGTAATGTGACGTAACGTAATGGCTCAAAAAAGTGTATTGTTTTTTTAGCGTATTTCTGGGAATTTAGGGCGAACAAAAAATGTAGTTGAGATTGTAAAATACGTGTGGTTATATCTTTTTATATGCCAATATGATTTATTTTTAAACAAATCTGGATCAATCAGTGCTTGTACATATTCCTGGTTTGTTAAAGTTTGGGAACCACTGGTTTCTTTGTTTGGATTTTGTCCTAGAACCCGATGAATGCCAATTTACAGTAAGAATTCTGAGTCCGCCGTATGAGGGGGAAAGGTAAGAATGTCTCTGGTTTGTGACCGACATGGACCTATATAAAAATTACTAGAGAATATAATAAGCTCCAATCAGCCGCGGCGCAGTGGCATTGCTGTTAATGTTGTAAGGCAATGCTCATCCTTTGGCCCAAATATTGTCCAGTCCTATAGTAGTTAAACGTAGAGTATAGTATAAAAAGTTGCTCAGGCAGATTCTCCAGACACCAGGCCTTAAATAAGTTTATAAAGAGAAGTTTATGGTCTGCTAAAATCCCGTCCGTCCTTGAACCTTCAGGTCCTTCACGTAGTGATGGTAAATGGCCGGATAATATGTCTCTATGTATGGTACACATGGAGTGAAGGAAGATGTCTTGTTTGGGATGCCACCTTTGCCGCTTGCCACATTTCCTCTACATCAAAAAATGCCTGTTCGGCTGCTCATACAGAATTTAAAAAGCACATCAAATATAGAATTTAAGAAAATTATAACTTTGTGGCATTTGGGGTTGAAACAATGGGGGTATATTCTCTTGATACCCACAAATTCATAAAAGAGCTGGGTAAACGAATCTTTCAAGAGTGTCGCGATCCCAAACGCCATAACTACCTAAAGCAGAATATTTCCATTATAATTCAACGAGGAAATGCGGCGAGCGTTTTAGGTACCCTCCCTGGTGGTAAGCTCTTAGTTTATTTTGTAGAATAGTTTTAATTTCATAGGTTTAGTTTTATTTATAATTAGTTTTTTAATCTATTTTATTTAAATATTTTTGTATCTACTTCGAATAAATATTGACGTAACAAAATGATTAAATTTTAATATCTTTGTTACAGTTCGCACTTTTGGTAGCTGTATCTTCAGTAGCTGTTATTGCCCAAGGCGCAAGGTAAGTCTACATAATATATAAAATAAACATGTCAACGCTTAAAAGGAAAATAAATAAATTAAACTTTACCTAATTTGCATTAAAATTACACGTAAATCTCTTATATCGAAAATTTTCATCATACAAATAAGTAGCAATTGGCTGAGATAAACCTCAAAAGAAAAAGGCATACGTGAAAATAGGGCTGAGATTGATAAAGCGTTTTTATACTCGTACTTAGTTTAAACTTTCTTATACACTAGTAAAAAAACTATAGTTATCCGTAAAATTTCTGGTCTAAAGTTAACGTAAGCATATAGTAGGCAAAGTCCAAGTACGCTTTATAGATCTCAGCCTTAGATAAACACATTTTTTTATAATTACCTAACATAGTAATTTAGGGAGATTTTGAAAAAACCAAGATTAATAGACACGTAGAAGGTAACATGCCATAAAACATAATTAGTTAATAAATTTTAAATATTTGTCTAAGTGTGAATTCCACCAAATTATTGAAGAGCTTTATCCTGGGATTAGGACCATGATACTCGAGAATAATTTGAAAAACATACATAGTTGACAATACAGTAAGTTTATGGGCTATGTTTCGGGATTTTTATTTTATTATTGGTTGAATCAGACTTATAGATTTAGTATCTATTATATGGTAATTGCGATTTTTTTGTTTAACCGCTTGCGAACAGTGTCGTTAACGACCTAAGAAATTTTATGATTAGGAAAGCACGATGAGGTAGACGTACCTACATCGATTTTACCTAATTATCGAACGCGATTGCATATAGCGAAAGTATATCATAAGCTACGCAATATTGTCAATGTCATTGTGCCACAGCGACTTGTTTCACTGTTTAGCGACAATTATTTGTAACGAGGGTCCAAATGAAGTACGGCGATGCGTATAATTGTCCCCTCCTGGGTAGAAAGCGCAAGTTAAACTTGCTCTACTTGATTATACGATGATGTACACTTATGTCAGTTAACGATATCCGACGATAATAATGTATGCGGCAGCGGGGGCCGGCGACGTCGCGGCCTCGATAGCGAAAGCTGCTGCCGCATCGTGAGCTCAGACATTGACACTTAGCGGAAGAGCATTGCCGTAAAAAGTCGGCTATTGTACGACACGCGATGCTCGTACACGTTAGAATGTCGGCAATCTAATTTTCCTTTGTTACAGGAAAAAGATCCGCATACATCTACCGCAAAAGGTGAAGCATATCCATCACCACAAGAAGATATACATCACCAACCACCCTGCGTCGTCCCAGTATGCGCCTGCTTACCTGCCGACGGCGGAGGGCGCGGTCGCAGTGCCGACTACCGTCGCGTTGCCGACCGTTGCTGGCCTGGTACCCTTGAAACCTATGCAGTTGTACGAAGAAAGACAGACCCCATCTCTTCAAGGCATTTCTCCCGCAGCTTCAAAAATTTTACCTCTATATCGGGCGCGAGGTTACTATGGACCGTCCCCTGAATGGGAAGAGCAAGAATTCGATCTCGTTCCTCCACCGGAACATTTAGGTCCAACTGCTTCCGCCGCAGTTCTACCTTCGGCATTCTCGGCACCATCAGCTCCAGCAGCTTCGGCAAATTATCCACCGAAACGTTTAAAAGTAGTTAAAATTAATGAATCACCAAGAAAAAAGAAGATTATTCGAAAAAGAAAACCGAAACGTATTGTTATTCAGGAACCACATCGCGAGGAAGAGCATCCTCCTGTTTCAACTTTTCATGAACATTTTTATTCAGATCTCGAAGGAGCTGGCACTATTAGAAAAATTAAGAAACCGAAACGAGTTGAAAAAATTATCGACGGTGATACCGAACACATTCATACATATAGCGAAGAACATATTCATAAGTTAGTATTTGATGATGGTCCAAAGATTACTGGAGTAGCTGGAATAGATGCTGATGGTAGCATGTCGGCATTGACTGCATCACATCCATTAGTTCCCCTTAAAAACTCTCAATCTTTATTAGCTCTTGATACTCCAGAATTTGCTGCTCCGTTTGCTGATTTTGCACCAGTCGGTGGATCATTAGGAACACCATCTCATCTTGAATTTGCTTCTTATAATCCACGTGACGTAACACATGATCATATCTTTCACGACCATGGAGAACTGCCCTCAAATTTAGATATCACAAGGGAAACTCTTGCGCATCCACCTAAAGTATCGTATAATAGCCAAGGACTAAAAATAAATGGTGCAACCATAAAATCAAGGCCCAAGCATAAATGGAACGAATATAAGAGACCTAAACCTACTAGACCTACTCCCCCAATAGATTTTTCTTATTATGAGAACATGTATTCTCCTCCAACTCGACCCAGAAAGCACCACAGACAACCAAACCATTCTCATAAATATTATGAAGATGGTTCAAATGAGTCAAATCTAGAAGGTTTTAGACCGATTCCTAACTTTAATTTTAAGGACTCAAAACCAAGAACTAAAAATTACGCTTATCACGGTGCAAAACCTACAGCTTTTCGTTTAGGACAGGAAAGTGTTTCCATTCCGTTTTCCACCGCATCCAGCTTGGCTATTCATGAGGAATCGTTCAATCCTTCTAAGAATGTATTTTCGGGTATTAAATCATTACCGTTAGGATTCTCAAATTATAAAGACCCATTTACTTCGTTTAAAGATATTTATACTAATAACTTTGAATACGATACTTATGCTTCTTCGTCTAATGTATTTAACAAAGATAATTCACCTAGTGGCCAATCATCATGGCCGCTTAAAGGAAAAAACAAGAAAAAGTCTATATCGACACAGAATATTAGTTTTGGTGGACAAGATCATAAAACAGTAGTGGATCATTTAGCAGATTCATCAAATGTGCAAACATCAAAAGAAACATTAATGCATCCATCGTCCTCAGTTCAAACATTTGAAGATTTTAATATTCATAAATCGGAAGAAAGCGCTACGCCTTCCATGGAGTATACAATCACAGAACATTCACCCGCACATGATTATTATACAGCTATGGCATTAAAAGCTTTTAATGATGATCCTATGTCAGTACCAGAAGCATCAAATAATAACTTCCAAATAGTAGAGGCACCGTCTCAAACTACCCCCATGCCTACACCATTAGCAACAACACCTCGCCCAACACCCACATTTTACAATATACCATCAGAATCTACTACTGTGGAAAGTGGGAAACATTCTTTAAGTAGAGTATCGAAGAGATTAAGGACAAGAAGTAAACCTACAATAAGACCAACATTGTCATTTACAGAAAATGACGATGAAAGTGGTAGAAGTAGAACAACTGAGCAGGATAGAAGAGAAGCATTACATCGTTTTGAGCAAGAATATCAAAGAGCTCGACGTGTTGGACGTAATCTACAAGACAAGAGACACGATAATTTAGAGGTGCACTCCACTGTTGCAAGTCAGTTCAAATACGGAGATAAACTGTGACAGTGTTCTTTTGTCTAGTATAAGTTATACGTGATCCTAGTTGTTACATGGTTACCTGGACAATCGTGAATATTATTATTCAGCAAGATAGTCGTAGTGTTTATTTATGATGTGTTGTAAATAGTCCTAAATGTTAACTTTATGCTACTTTAGTATTACAACTGTGTTGTTTCTTATGCATTTTATGCGATTAAAAGATGAAGTAAATAAAGAAAAAAAATTAAAATGATAGTTTGTTTACTCAGGAATATAAAAAAAAAACAAATATTGCATTATTATTAAGCCTGATTTAAATACGCAAGGTGAGTATGAAATATAATTTTTGTCCTATACCATAAATAAGAAGTTGATTATCAGAATAAGTTTACGCTGAAAACAAGTAAATAAATTCTAATTCTGTTTTATTTATTAAATATTATTTTTATTGATTCTGCGCCTGCTACTAAAATATTAGCAGCAAAGTAGACTGCTAGCAAAAGAGCTTAGTCCTTTCCAATTACCTGTTAATGTTCTGATTCAAAAGCAAACATACGTTCACTAAGATCTTTTGTAATACTGATAATACACTGTAATCGGTTCGAGGTGGTATGTGTACATGAGACTTTCCAGATGTCGTATAGAGAGTGCTTACACAAGCGGAAGGCTTTGCAGTGAAGGGCGCTAGCTTAAGCCCATTTATTTACGTAATACTTATTGACCGGTGTCTTGGGAGCCGAGTTTGGGATCCTAACAAAAACCATTAACAACTTTTAAATCCAACAATTAGATACAAGTATATTACGAAATGTAACATTTTAGCTATAAAAAAGTACAATCTTTGTACTTTATGCTTAATACAAGTTTTTTTGTATATTATTACTACTACTAATAATTAAAAGTTTTAAAATATAAATATGTTCATGATACTCTATAATTAACATATGTATATTCAACTAAGTTATAATTTTTACAAATTGCATCAATTAACACGTTTGGACATAGTTCTTCAAATAAGATAATAACTTGTATTTATTATTATTCTGCTTACTGTTCCTTGTACGGACACTTCATTATGTGTGCATGAACAAGTGCAGTTACATCATAGTTACGTATGTTTATTTCTCAAGTGATAGCTTGGGATACGGAAGTATAATTAGTAGGTATAGTCGTGAATTTTACGCGAAACTCAAATTAAATACTTTAGTGTGTTTTGCCTTTCAGTTAATACTCGTAGCCAGTCTTTTATTTAAATTTACTACACTTTTATATTAATTAATTAAAGTGTTTTACTAATTATGGAATATTTATTATTTCATGGATAAATGAATAAAAACCCATTATTTTGTACATTTTTATTTTCTTATTCACTAAACAGAATAACAATTAAAACTAAATAACTAATACTACTATATACAAAACAATAACATAATATTTGTACACGACTTGCACTCTTAATACTGGGGGCCACCTACGCCACCACGACTATGACTTAGTAGAATTTGTAATCACGATTCAAAATGCGATAAATTAACTTAGGACGAGTTTTCACTTTCTTTTATGGTATGGACCACCTCCGTGCCCGG
Organism: Tinea semifulvella; assembly: GCA_910589645.1. Lineage (NCBI taxonomy): Eukaryota > Metazoa > Arthropoda > Insecta > Lepidoptera > Tineidae > Tinea > Tinea semifulvella. Next base: position 11,884,694 of record OU342584.1, on the reverse strand, counting down.
CGCTGATAGCGCTTGTGTAGCTGTCACCTCCAAATCCACCTCCGTGTCCGTGGTCACTAGATCCGTGTCCGCTTCCGAACCCGCCACCAGAACTGTAGCTGTCTACTGAGTGGCCTCCGCCAAAACCACCTCCAAATCCACCTCCGTGACCGCTGTCGTGGTCGTGACCTCCGAGACCACTGGTGTCGTAACTGCTAAGTCCAGAATAACTATCGTGACCTCCGTGTCCACCCGAGCTGTACGAATCGCCTCCACCATGGCCTCCGTGTCCACCTCCCAAGCTGTAGCTATCGTGTCCTCCAAATCCACCCAATCCGCCTCCAGAGCCATGACTACTGTGTCCACCTCCTACGCTGTAACTATCGTGACCTCCAAATCCACTTAATCCACCTCCAGAACTATGACTGCCGTGTCCGCCTCCAACACTGTAACTATCGTGTCCCCCTCCGAATCCTCCTGATCCACCTACTGACCCATGACTGTCGTGTCCTCCTCCTACGCTGTAGCTATCGTGACCCCCAGATGAAAAACCTCCACTGGAATGATGTTCATCGTGACCACCTCCGAATCCACCTCCAAATCCTCCTCCGTGACCTCCACCGCTACTACCATGTCCTTCTCCGAATCCTCCGCCGATATCATGACCGCCGCCGACATCGTGACCTCCGTGGCCTCCTCCAAATCCACCATCATCATGTCCACCACCAATATTGTGGCTACCATGCTCGCTGTCAAAACCACCTCCGTAACCTCCGCCTAAATCCAGACCTCCGTGGCCACCGTGATCACCACCGAAATCATGACTACCGCCATGACCACCGCCGAAATCATGACCTCCGCCTCCGAATCCGCCACCATGTCCGCCCCCGAAGCCACCTCCTATGTCTCCATGTCCATGATCTCCGTGGCCGCCGCCGAAACCGCCGCCGAATCCTCCACCGTGACCCCCGCTGAAACCGCCTCCGTGTCCACCTCCGAAACCACCGCCATGGCCCCCTCCATGGCCTCCTCCTCCGTGTCCTCCCCCATGGCCTTTTAGGTGATCAATAAATCCGCCATGTAAATGGTCAGCAAAACTGCTGCCTCCATGTCCGTGTCCGCCGCCACCGCCATATGATCCTCCACCACCACCACCGCCGTGGCCGTGGTCATCGTGTATTATCACTTCTTTAGTGTGGTGTGAACCGTGATGTTCTTCAGGTATATGCACTCGGATATGTACACTGTAACAAACAAAATAAACAATTAATTAATAAACTAAATGTCGATTATTTTGACTGTTATAAAAGGGGTATTAATAAATACTATTTAGGTTTAATTAAAATTTATTATTATTATATAAAAAATCGCTCTGCAGTCGTGACATCAGGGAAAACAAAGTACTTAAGTACCATGCCATTTATACAATAGGTCGGTTTTCACCTTTTACCACAATTCTTTTACGCGTGAGAATCGTTTATAGAAATCGCTACCAAATTGCTCCATCTAAAGTTCTTTTTGTCGCATCAATGCTGTCTATAGTATCAGCTGCTTTTAAAAATATAATCAACTTTAACAATTTAAGCAATACATTAATATAATAGTGAACTAGATGGAGATATTTGATGTATCGTGGGAACATAAATATACTAACTGTTCATGGCCAAAAGTCGCGAAGCAGACACCAACGCAAGCCAGAAGGATCAGCTGAAATAATAATAACAAAATTCGATATAATATCTTTAATATGTATTAGTAAAAACTTTGTAAATATTTAGAGATGCATCAGTACTAAACAATGCTTAAAATTAAATTTAATATTTTTTGTGGTGCCAATGCCGACGAACTAGGCCACCATGCCTTATGCTGCCCAAAAAGTGCCGACAGGATCTCGAGACATCATGCAATTAATCACATCCTGTTAAGGGCGCTTACATCTGCTAATATACCCTGCATCCTCGAACCATCGGGAATAGTTAGTTTTGATGATAGGCGTCCGGATGGGATGTCGTTGATTCCATACAAACGAGGCCGTGCACTGGTTTGGGATGCCACATGTGTTGACACACTCTGTCCGTCACATGTGACATCCAGCCATAAGTAACCCAGGGCGCTGCAGAGTCAGCCGCGCCCGTTTAACGCAACAAATACTCGGAGATCATCATTAATCAGTACTTCATCCCATTTGCAGTCGAAACGATGGGTTCCGAGAAGGCTCTGGCGTTCTCTCGTGAACTTGGGGAAAAACTCCGCTTGGCAACGGATGACCCTTTAAGTATAGAATATTTTGCTCAAAAAATACTTTTATACTGTTTGTATGACTATATTACTTTTATTAATATATTTATTTATAACAATAGGTTTTTATATTTATGGGTTATAAATATAATACAATTAAGATAAAATACGTTGGTTATAAATTAGGTTCACTTTTCCCATTAAGAATTATTAGTTAAGATACATAAATATTTACGAGGATATTTTTTATTCATCAAACCAAAGAGACCTTATTATTAACTTCTTGGTATTGGTTTCATGAGTGTCTGATTTCATTTGCTAATATTCATAGACCTTGCACGCTACTTACCATCAGGTGGACGCAGGTCACATGTCGTGCTAGTGTATCTAAACATTTAATAATAGATACAAATACTTTAATAGAACTTTAAAGTTTTCGAATTTAAAATATGGTAAATACTAAAATAAGAGTACGTTTACACTTTGATCCTAGCCAAAGCGATATTATTACGTTTAAAATTGCAAATATTCAATCAAAGGGTGACTTGCGCCAACTTTATTTGAAAACAGTATCCCTCCATTTACAGCTGGTTCGTCTAGATCAGGAGCTTCTCGAACTTTTTTTTCGTAAAATTCTTTCAAAATTTTACAATTTTCGGTGGCCCCGCTGTGACTTTTTTACCACCACTACAGATTAACCGCGGTATTGAGGCCACTAATCAGGAGTGATAGACAATTATAATTAGTTTTACATTGCAGCGTATAGCTAATATTTTTGTTGTTTACTATCGAAACAAGATAAATTACTTACAACTTGTAAGCCCCATATATTTTTTCATGCCATCGTAGATCGACGGAGATTAAACTGAAGCACTTTGGGAATCAATGGTCTAGATGCAGGAACTAAATAGTAATAACCCCGGAGTAAATAGCAAGATACTGTTGTCAAATAACACGCCTGTCGTACTTAACATATTGACGACTAAATTAACCTAATTTTTAAACCAATATATTTTAAATAGGCAATAAGTAAACACACGTCTTTATGCGGTTAAGTGTGCAGTTAAGGAAAAGGAAAGTAATTTGTGCACATCACAATATAGCGAACACCGGTTCTCAAGTCGCCCTGATGTAACACTACCCATGCAATACTTATATTGTGTTCTAGTTTCTCACGGAATTATACTACAATTTTGGACAATGGACCATATTTAGGAAAACTAATGGTTATAAGAAATAATAACAATAGCCCATATAATATTTGATTTGGCAGTTAAAAAAAAATTAAATATATTCATATGTGGTTTGTGTTTCACACATGGTTTCTGTTGACCTATAAAAGTCAATTAAGGAACCTATTGACGTATTCAAACTTATTAAAAAAAAATACAATTACTCGAAATTGATCCAATCCACAATTTATCAGAAATTTAAATCAGGTGCAAAAGTCTTTAAATGATCCAGATAAAAATATTGTTTATGATTATTCTGAATGTATTAATGTTGGACTAATCTAAGTTCTAACTTCTATGGCCTATAACTTAAAATTAAATTAATGTGGATTGGATCCTTTTTGTGTAACAACGTATAGGTATCCTGTTTACCCTAAAACCATAGATTTTTAAAGCACACTTTATTTTATAATGGTCACACTACATGCGATCTAAATCATGTTTGCCGTAACTTCATCTCACTTTCACCCACAGACTGCACATGCACTTTACACTTCCGATCAATTCCTGTCAAATACTACAATAATTATTAAATACACAATCAGTGAAAATGCACTCGCTTATAATTAAATATAGATAAAGGTAGTAATTAACTACTCACGGCAAACCGGGAAGCCATGATGCGTAAAGGGGGAGGGGTTCTGGTCTCGAAGTTTCTACCCCTTCTTAGGTTAACTCAGCACAACTCTCAAATGATGGCAAGATCTGTAATGATAGAGAATAGTGGCGCATTCCGCTTTTATATTACAGTGAACGTACAGCCCCTCCTCCTGCAAAACAAAACATTTTATCGCTAAAGTATTTTTGAGTAATTAAGAGTAACTTAGTATGTAAAAGAATATCTCTGCTCTTCCTCGTGTGTAATTAGTTCATACTTGTTAGCAGCTTTTTGATTGGATTTGTCTTCTTTTTGTATGATTGCATATTTCTTTTGTCTTATTCTCTTGATATATGCGTAAGACAGACGTAATTATACATTGTGTAATTTCGATAAAAGAATTGGGGATGAGATAGGAATTATGAGACATAAGTTACGAATAGCAATCATAATAAAACAGTTAGATATAATGTTAAGAAATCTATCTAAATTATATTTAATTATAATATGATTTTTTATTCTAAACTAGCGGCTACTTGTAAACAGTTCATTGAGTATCTTGATTTGGTTGATTTGGCAAATATTTATACTTATTTCAATAGTTGGTAGGTGGAATGATGGTGGTAATTTGCTCAGTCTGCCGGGGCTGGGAAAAATGAAAAATGAAAATGAAAATAAAAAAAATATTTATTTATGTTTATACAAGCAGCCGAGGTTGACAATTTCACATTATACAATGTGTTATTTAAAAATAATGAAGAGGCTGTAGACGGTGGCGTCCCGACCTCCGCTGTAGGCGAGCCAATGTCACGGAGGCCGGGTTGTGGCGTTGTAGGTGCTCTTAGTTGGGGTCGACTATAAATACATATATACAATATACAATAAATAATTCCTATAGGTACCTATATAGAATAAAATAAATAAATAATATGGTCTAATTAGTATATTAATATAAATAAATAACTACTGTGGCGTATATTGATTAGAAAGAAGAAATTCGCTTGCCTCGTACGTCATCCTCACCAACCACGGCCTCACAGCTCGCTTGACTCCATTGCGAGTTAACCTAGCAATAGGTATTACGGTATTGCTTATTATAGAGTAGAGTATCCACCGTTCGTGCCGATAAATCCAGTAAAGTCTATTCACACGTTTGGGGATCAGTGTTAGGGAATGATGCCAGTCATGATTGTCTGATTCCAGTTGCTAACCTTTATGTACCTTGCAGTGAGTTACGCAGTATTTTAGGTACCTACTTCTAAGAATGACTTATAAAATAGTGAATTATTTTCATCAAAAAAACCCAATGCTTTAGTTATGTTTATTTGTAACTTCGCAGCACAGAGACAGTTCCAAGTAATCAAAGATCATAATATTTTTTTAAATGAATCTATGTAAAGGTCTGCTGTTTCCATATTACAACTAATACAGCTACATGCCTACTTCATTGTACCCTGAAGTTACAAACAGTTTAAGAAAGTACGTTTTACAACCATTATTCAATAAAATATTATTTATCATGTATATTTATTCTAAAAATCATTTTATACATATTAAATTTATATTTATATAAAAAACAGCTCTGTGCTAATATTTCATTCATTAAATGCACGAACCGTCAAATGCCCGAACATGAAATAGTCATTTACTGTCTAATATTTTCCTAATGTTTTTTTTTCGTAAACATAAAAAAGATGTATGAAATCTGCTAAGTATTTCTCAAGATGCGTGACGAAGGAAAATAGGGATTATTTTTAGTAGATATAGATTTTTGGATTGATTTATATACCTTTTTCAACCATTAGATCCTCCTTGCCCAATGATGTCCGTATGACAAATTCTTGGGTTACTAATACGAGTAAATGTGTTTTTTAAAATTATGTTTCTAAATATAACTATGTATTTTTAAAAGTAAGGATGGGAGTTTAAAAAATGTAATCAACTGTCAACGGTAATACCTACTATGTAATGCAATTAAGAATGGGATACAACCTTGTCACAGTTAATTTAACTTTATTGAAAAAAAAAAAACGATTGTCTCAGTTCCAAATCTCATCCCATTCCGAACTCACGCGGGTAATGTCTAATACGTACATGGAACAAGATTTTTTTACTTGACAGTTTTAATCCTCTGTAAAAAGGTTCCATTCCATTTGGGTCAAACAATAATCCCATTTTATGGCACTATTATGTAGATTGACATTTCATTTATTATTTACATACTCGTATATGGTTTTGCGTGCTAGAGCTACAGATACTGGAAAGAGATTTGGCCGTTTTTGATGAATATGGTATTTCCCGGGATAGCTTTTAGCCTTATATAGGATAATTTTATTTTGTCCCGTCGCTCGCCTATTTTCCAAAGCTGGAGTGGCGAATGCTGGAATCAACATGCATCAATGATTCAGGTACCGGAAGGTAAAACGAGCGCTGGATAGCTGTGTACGGAGCAAATTTATGCATCGGTACAGTCATTGACAAATAAAATATATTTTAAAATTAGAATAAGATAACTGCCTCCATGGTCTAGCGCTTAAGTCCGTGAATTTAGACTCGGAGGTGCCGGGTTCGATTCCTGGTCGGGACACAATAATGTTTATTAATTTATATAAATAAACTTAATTAATATTTTATTTATTTGTGATATTTCTCGAGTTTGGAACGCTAGAGACATCGACGAGCTTGCCACTTGTCATGATTGGCCTATAGTAAAGTTGGCTTCTGACCACCCCAAAAGGAAAACGGTCGTGATTATACTTTACTTTTTTAGTATACATATCTTCACGCCAAATCCCTTGCGGGGTAGGCAGAGACAATTGAGCGCCACTTGTCATGATCACGACATACCTCTTTCGCTTCTTCAACATTCATCCACCTCTTCATACATGCCCTTTTGTTTCGTTGGCTTTTTAATGCACCTTCAGCTATCGTTTTATTTATCTGATCGTGATATGTGAGTCTTGGTCTGCCAGGGCCTCTTTTACCCACAACTTTCGCATTATATATCTGGTTTGTCAATCTCTCTTCGCTCATCCGTTCAACATGCCCGAACCATCGGAGCATACCTTTCCTTGTTTTTTTCCCTATGCTTTCTTTCATACCTACCTTTTTGCGTATTTCATCATTACGTATGCGGTCCGTTAAAGTTACGCCGCATATCCGACGCAACGACCTCATTTCAACTGCATTAACTCTACTCTCATGCATATTCTGACATATCCACGTTTCGCTTCCATACATAAGTGTTGGTACCAACATGGCATTATGTATGGCGAGCCGAGCTTTGTCACTGACATTTGGACTGGCGATCAGTGACCCCAGGGCACCGTTAACACTATTTCCCGAGTTCACTCTTCTTTCAACATCCCTATCATACTTCCCATCCGCAGTGAAAACACTGCCCAGATATAAAATATAAAAGTAACTAAGACGATTAACAATAACAAATATCAAAGGTTATAAACCAAGAAGACCAAAAAACAAGCGTTCAGTTAGAAGACCAAATTCGGTTACTGCGCAATTTCCGGCCAGCGTTCTTTTTATCTGCCGGTAACTATAAAAATAATAAAAATCATGAAATCATCATCACTTTATCACAACTTTCTTCTGCTGGATACATATATTGCACATGCAATACAGAACTTTTTTGGAGAATTTGGCCTACACTCGCAACGCTGGCCAGACGGGTTGCCGAGGGTTTGATGTTAGTTTTGAATTACTATTTATTAACGATTTCACAAGTTACTATTATTGGAACCAGGAACGACGGCTTAACGTGCTCTTGGTGTAAATATACGACAATATACATAAGAAAAGAGTATTTCTCATTGGTATATGCCAGGATTCGTCCAATCTTTTTAGGACTTTAGGGAAAGCATTTTTAAAACCAAGCTATCACCGCTCTATTGAGCGTGAAAATATACGTAAGAATAAATATGATAAACTTGCAAGATTTGTTATAATATTTTAGAAACCTTTCGATAAATTACTTCTTCGCTAAGATTAAACTAGTTCTGGTTTTACGAACAATTCTGAGTAGCTTTAAGTTCCACTTTAAGGTATACCTTTATTTTAAGGTATACCAGCAAAAAAAATATTAAAATAAATATATTTACATAATATAAAATTACAGTTCTGCGACTATGACCGTCCAGTTACAGGGTCAGCATACAAAGCCTATCCAACTGCGCAGAGGCGTTATGGCCAGTTCACTCAAGGATCTTAGCGGAATGCTGAACGGCTTAAACGTAGCATCCCAGCGGGTTGGTCTCGAAATGAACTTAGACAAGACGAAAGTCATGTTCAATGATCATGTCAAGCCGAGGCCAATCTGCATAGGAAACGACACTCTCTAAGTTGTGCAAAATTACGTATACCTCGGGCAGACTATCCAATTAGGAGCAGCCAACTTCAGCAAAGAAGCCGACAGACGCATTCAGCTAGGATGGGCGGCATTCGGGAAACTCCGGCACATCCTCTCAACGTCTATACCACAATGTTTAAAGACTAAGGTCTTTAACCAGTGCGTCCTCCCGGTAATGTCGTACGGAGCAGAGACGTGGACACTAACAGTGGGTCTGGTCCATAAATTCAAGGTCGCTCAGCGAGCCATGGAGAGATATGCTTGGTGTATCTCTGGTGGATAGAATTCGAAACGTTGATATTCGTCAGAGAACGAAAGTTACAGACATAGCTTTTAAAATTAGCAAGCTGAAGTGGCAATGGGCCGGACACATCTGCCGCAGAACCGACGATCGATGGGGCAAACGGGTTCTAGAGTGGAGACCACGTACGGGAAGACGCAGAGTGGGACGACCCCCCGCCAGATGGACAGATGACCTAAAGAAGGTCGCTGGTGGAGGTTGGATGAGGGTAGCGAAAGATCGCGTTAAGTGGCGAGCCTTAGGGGAGGCCTACATCCAGCAGTGGAGAGATACAGGCTGATGATGATGATGATGATGATGAATATAAAATAAAACAAATATTTATACTACGGATAGGGATATAAGTCCCGACCACGTGGAATGGCGGCAAGAACGCTGGCTGCATTTCCCCGCTGAATTGCAATACTTTATTTAGCTGAAGATGGTGACGTCATATATTATATGTACAGGGATTACCGTATTGGTAATCGTAATTTTATTTTATTTTAATTTATGTATTTATTATTATATATTGATACATGTATATTTATAGAGGACCCCAATAACGAACACCTACAATGCCACAATCTACTCGCCTACAGCGGAGATCGAGGAGTCACCATCTTCAGCAAAATAATAATAATATATATATTTTTTCGAAGTAATGCTATATTTTAGCATAACAAGTGACCCTACGGCGACCTGAAGGTTTCATTTCTTTGCTGAGCAATGTCGCGCTTGTGTTTAATGGCTAGTGTTACAATAAAAGAGTAATCTAGGTTCTAAATTAAAATTAACAAATCGTAATTACTAAAACTCTAGAAGAAGAAAGGAACTGCCTTTGTGATTTAGGGGTTAAATCCGTGTTTTAGATTCGATTCCTAGTCGAGGTACAATTATTTACGCTAGAGACATCGACAAGCTTGCCACTTGTCATGATGGGCCTATAGTAAAATTAGCTTCATGTGAATCCGCTTTAATAAAAAAGCGTGGTACCCCGGGACGGACACGGTCGTGATGATACTTAACTTTAGAAGGAAAAGTACGAGTATCTAGTAATTTGCAGTCTGGTACTAAACAAATCCAAAGGTTCACGTTATTACTATCTATAGGAAGGTGAAATCATTATTTTCAGAACCTTTAACAAAATAATAGTAGGAGAGTCTTACACTAGTTTGTTAGGGTGGCAGAGCCATGTATATGTAATTTACGTAAAAAGGGGCCCCTAAACCCAGATCACAAGACCAAGAGAGTTTCTCCTCTTCTACACACGATAAATCCGTAGCTTACAATGAAAGTATTTTTAATCAACTGCTCCCGTGGTCTAGCGGTTAAGACCGTGGATTTAGACTTGGACGTACCGGGTTCCATTCCTGGTCGGGACACAATGATATTTAATAATTTAAATAAATACATTTAATTAATATTTAATTTATTTGTGATATTTACTACGGTACGCTGGGGACATCGACGAGCTTGCCAGTTGACATGATTGGCCAATAGTAAAGATGGCTAAATGTGAATCGGCTTCTTTATAAGCTTTACATTAAACCACTATACTCTTAGTCAGAGTACAACATTAAATGTATTATAAACGCGAGTGTCACTGAAGATATGACATTAATCAAATTTCATTAAGGCGACAACCAGACGCCATATTGTGGAAAATAAAAAAAATAAAGTTGACGTACTATATCGTTGAATAGGTATTTGAAAATCATGTTGAGGTTACTCCTATCATTTTTTATTTCGAGTGACCATTTAGGATGTATAACGATTTAAAATTGGTTTGCAACTAATTTTATTTATATTTTCAATTTAAGTCCCACTTACACTTACCTACCTATAATAAAGAATTACTACATTAAATATATTACTACAGTTTTTAACGAAAGTTATCTTTTTACGCAGTCGGGTTATTTTATTTTATAAATGGATAATTGTTTGACATCTTTAACGTATGCATATGACGCAAGCCATTTGCTAAAATAACCAAAGAGAAGAGGCTAGCTACCAATCATGTAGCGTATATCAAAAACAATTTCATATTATTTTAACCATCCTTTCTGCAACTGCCCATATTTTTATATTATTTGTCACTTTCATGTCAACTTGCAAATAGCAAAATGGATTTCTAATTTTAAAAATATTATTATTAGTTAATTTCCTGTTTATAGATACTACATAATTATGGAGTCACTTTAAAGTTTCCGAAAGATCAACTGAAGCGTGTATATTGTTAAAGATATTTGTTTGAGGAGCCATGTAGATATAGTAATTAGAATTTACATAGGCACCTTCCCTATTCCCAAATCCATTCCATACACGATGAATCCGTAGATTGCTGAGAAATTTGTCATCTCTCTACAATACAGTGTTGAACCAATATAGTCAGCAAATTGTATACAATGCAACATATATCTCTAGCTCTGGACGAAAAAGTCTTCGCAATGGTAAGCGTAGACATAACTTTTTTTTATTAATAAATATTTTTTATTATTTCATTTTTTATTTGTCTTTTGTATCGAGTTTAAAATTAAAAATTACATTTATTTAAATAAATGTTTACAAAATAAATTACGGATATAAGTCACATTCGCGTGCAATGCCATTATTTCTATTTTTAAAATCTAATTGATGTATAACTACTTTTATTTAAATAAAATAAAATAAATAAATGTTAAAATATGCCGTCTGCGGTCCATTGTTGATTAAATTTCGATGACTTTTTTATCTCAGCCATGGCTATTATATATTGAATAATATGTTATTTTTTACTTTAATGTCTATGTAAAATTATGTTTTAAACAAAAGCTAAAAGGTGTAAAACATTAATTAATAACTAAGACGATTAACAATGACAAATACCAAAAGTTATCACAAGGTTTGACAGTCTCTCTCAATTAAGGGGGCGGAGCGTCAGGAACTAAAAATCGGTTTATGCCAGGGCTATTGAAATCAGCCTATACCTAAACTACAATTTAAATAATAATGGCGTACGCTTAGCATTGCTATGGGATGGCGATCGAGAAAGAATAGGTAAGTCTTAAAGATTGACGTATTTTCGCAGATCAAGGTTTGCATAATAATTGGGCTAAGTAAAGTCTCAGCAATCCTTATAGATCTCAAGCCTGTGTTTACCTGTGTTGTAGAGAGTAATTGTGTTTAGCGACGTAGAACGCGACATCTTCACTATGCGTAGTTTCTAGATTCTAGACACACTCTCTCGTCTCAGCATTTCCTAGTTGGCCGAGAATCATTAAAAAACTTACTATACATATTGGAAACAATAGCTAATAAACGGTGGGTGTAAAATATCATTATGTCAAGAAATCAACACGTTTTTTTTAAAATAGGAGTTCATTGTCATTGTACTGAACTAAAATCGAATAAAAGAACTAAGTACTGACAATAAAATGATCCACGTACTTAGTCACGAACGGCTACACACAGGAGTTTATTTTTACCAAATTATTTTAATATAATATTATGTTATACATAAGTATTTAAATAGTATAATATGTAGGAAGGTTCGTCCTTTTTTATAAATAAAAATATCGCAGAAATAAAAATTGTATTCGTTTAATAATACATAATATTGATATATAAAAAAACTAAATATCTACTATAAAAATAAAAACGTAGTGCAATCTAACTAATACCTCACTAGCACAGTGCTTAGAATTTTAAATATTGAGATTAAATACAATTAACCCTTAAACATTAAGGAATTTACACAATTAAAAAAATAAAAGTTCCCGAAATATAGATTCAGACACGGGATTTATGATGTCATATTACAACACTTGCTACGTAGTCGTCGTGTTATGACGTTACGCAGTATATGCCCGCGAGCGGGTCTCTCGGGAATTCATCTGTATAATCGTAACTACTTGGTCTCTTTAAATAAAAAAAAAGTGTATTTGTTATACAATTGAGTAGGATTTAGCTTACCTATTAGCATTCTCTATTGAGTTATAAACTGCAAAGAAGTTGCATATTGTATATATATTTACACCAACCAACCACCAACAAGTTCTTTACTATAAAGTTTAATACGCAGTAAAATATCAGAGAATAATTAGCTAATTACTTTTTAATTTGGGTGTGTCCTGTATAATAATACTTGACAATAAACATTGCGTAATCTGATAAGATATTTTGGTCGATGTAAAGCGCAAATACTCGCCATGTGTCGCCAATAAGAACGAAGCAAAAGCTCCGCTTGTTTGAGCGAAATCCACTTCAATGCCCATATTAATAGTGGACAACATTCGTTACAGAGACTCTGGCTGATTGATATCTAGGAAGCGAACTTGGACTTTGTCTATAGTTCTTGTCCGTAAAGTGCACTTAGACTTAAAGATTTTTTAAATTGTTAGAGTGTGCAAGAGAGATGCAAAACTTAACAACACTCTTAAAACGAATGTAACTAATAATAAACTAAATCTACACTAATATACGAATCAAAGAAGTACAGAGAAAGCAAAGTGTGAGCTGATATCGATATCTTTCTTATATTGCTGTAACATCCTTATTATTCACACCCCTAGAACATAATAGTCCAAGATCTTCACTGTTGAACATGGGCCTTTCATAAATTTCTAGAGAATTAGGCCTGCACTCGCCACGTTGGCCAGACACGTTGGCAAGGTCCTGATATCATATTAATGACAATTTATTAACGATTTCACAAGTGGGTGTTAGTGGAACCGGGACTGACAGCACGGGAATGGTGGTGTTGTAAATCTATGACAAATGTACATAAGAAAAGTTTATTATTCATTGGTACATTCCGGAGTAGCTAAAATAAACTAACTTAGCAGTATGAAAAGTGTAAGCACGTTTTATAGATGTCAGGCTCAATGCGCTCATAACTGTAATAATTATACGGGTATTCTTACGTTAGTAGGCAGGTACATTCACTTTATTTTTTTGTGCGGAAGTTTCCGGCAACCGTCGATGGTTACGCAACTTTAGCCGATGCACTGTGACCGGTATATAATGACCTTTAACTTAAAAGTATTATAACGATTGACATACTTTTAAATTTAGAGACTTTTCGCATATTGATTATATTATTTGTATGTCCAGGCGCACGTTTCTCATGTCGTGGTCGTCAAATATGATACATTACTATCATATCCAATTCTGGGTTCCAAGAAACATATATATATATATATAGTATAAGGGTGAAGTCGGATTTACCTTAAATAGCAGCGTTGCTATACATTTTTTTTTATTTAAGTAATGAAATGACACCAGGTAAGGATTCAGTTACGTCTAGTTTTGACTCATCAAAATTGCGTGTTTGTTACGTATCGCAATTTTAAGGTTCAAGATAAAAACATCTATGTCCGTCCATGGGTTCCAAAGAACTTTTTCTTTCATTAAAATCGGTCTAGTAATATATACGTGAACGACGGACAAACAGGCAATGCTCTCCTAGTCTGTATGTTAACTCCTTTCAACAACCTAAGTTAAGTGGAAAAAACATCATAGTAAGTCGGCATAGTGGTACTCATGTCAGTTGCTGCTATTATTGGACCTTGCGCCCTGTTTACCATCAGGTGGGTACGGTGTCGTAGTCAGTAATAAACATACTTTGTTATTACTCATTATTAAAGCGCTGGTGGCTCGGTTTGTATATTTGATAATAATATTTGTGATATTTCTCGAGTTTGATACGCTGGAGACATCGACTTATTTATAAGCGTGGTTTTTGACCACACCGAAAGGGAAACGGTCGTGATGTTTTACTTTACTATCATGAAATTGTGTTTAAAAGTAAATAAAATCAGACCCTCGCCAACCCGTCTGGCCAGCTCGAGTATAACAAGTGTAGGCCAAAATCAATATTTCTGGAAGGCTAATTTCCAGCAGTGGAGGTCAGAGGCTCTGTTTACTAGAAGTTGTCTTAATTGCGATTTAATAATTTAAAGTATATATTTATACATTTTATCTTTGTAAGGAAAAGACTATTCACATTCTGTTTTATTTGTTACTATTTTGTGTTGAAGAATATAAAAATACTAGCTGTACAATTCAAAAACATAATAATGTTACAGTGTCTAACTTTGTCTGAAAACTCAACCATTTACTTATATGCATTTATTCTTTACGATGTGACACCAATGTCATCTTGAACACAGACTCCACAGAGATGGGCCTTCCAGAAATTTCTGGAGATTTTGGCTTACACTCGACACGCTGGCCTGGCGAGTTAGCGAGGGAAGGCTTTCGCTAGTTAATTCTCTTTTTCTTTACAATGACATAAAACAGGAATTGACACATTTATATTCTGTTATAGGCTATGATAAGTTTAGTAAAACATCTCTACTGGAGAATGTTAATAGAAAAGTATGCAAAAGTTTTTACATTTGTCACAGTGAAGCTTGGTATACAAATACATTGATTTTTGTTTTATTTTAAATTTAAAAATATTTAAAATTTAAAGAAATTGGATCCCGATAGCAGGCCTTTTCCACTCATCTGACTCTTATTTACTACGAGCCTTGTAATATGACGTCAAAAGATCCGAACGTGCTGATGGAGGCTGAGGAAATCTATTCATTCGAAGGCGACGACGACACGTATACAGATTATGTACCGCATGTGCCGTTAAAAGATACGACTAAGACAGAGTGACAGAAATTTAACAATGAGGATTTTGAAGACTAGATAAATACAGATAATGTTGATTTATTCGTATGTATTGCAAAACACAGGTGTGTCAACAGCATTCTCATGCCAGGAACACGTGCCGTGAATGCCGTGTCCTTAAAATATATTTTTATAGATTTTCTTTTTCCTAGGATACATGCATACACACACTTTTAGGATACCTGCCTATGTATTCCCAAACTAATTACATATTGCTCAGCGCAGACATAGTCGCGTACCATTTAGCACAAAAAAATCTGAACCTCGTTTCGAGTTATAGAGAAAACCGAAAGCTATATAGCAGACATTCCTCATTAGCGTCAATGGAGTATAGTCGAATTTAACTTAGAGATATGTTCACCAATGTTTCGTTCAAGTTACTTCAACCTTGATCATGAGAGCAACTATGTTTAATAAATAAAATTACTATGATTGTCGAGAGTATAAAAAGTTTAGTAGACATAGATAAATATCGTTAAACTAACTCACGTCATTACTATCACGATACTACGAGATGCTGGCAGTGAGAAACAGTGAGAAAATATCACACACACATTCTCATTACTAAGAAAGGAATATGGGTAAATTATTGTTTCGGACGTCTAGACAAATTTTGTGGCGTATCTTAATGAAATATCCATTTTTCTATTTTTGGTATGTAAGCTGTAAAAAGGAAGGATCTCTGTCACATGGACAGATGAACTGAAGACCGTCGTGGAGTTTGGCTTGATTTATTGCTTGTGGGCTTGTAGGTATCCAGCAGTGGATTGATACAACCTAAACTATAGGTTGTTATGACTTGTAATCTGCACACAAATAGAAACTGTCTATTACGTCTGAAAGTTGCGATCAAACCGTTCGGCCCAAGGAGTCGATGACCAATCTGTGATACACATATCGCCCTAGCATGTGACCTTACTAAATACTAACTAAATATAAACTCCTATACCTAATTATGTCTGTACTGGTAATTATGTAGGTAGTATGCACCTGTATGAGCTTGTATCTGAGCTTCCTCTGTATACTTTGTTAAACAACGAAAGATAAGCATGACATGTGTAACTGTCACTGTTTTGTTGTAAAGGCTTTTATGTAGACTAAATTTAAATGTCCTCGCTTGAATATATAGGAGGACAAACAACTGAAGGCTGCCTCGGGGAGATACCGAGGTGGGTTTGTGGACGTAAAAACTAGGTTCCAGGCAATTAAATTCAAATACAAATAGCAGGAGATATCGCGAGAAAGGGTTATTAAAAATATTTTTTGTTTTGTCTTAATCTACGAGTTTGATAAGACCTCTCCACCTGGAGAGACCCTTGCTCAGCAGTGCAATATGGCGTGTATTAAATTTTCAGTTAAGTATATCGGGTTTTCATAAAAACTAAGAAGTAGTGTGGTTTTATATATTATTATTACAAAACTGCCTCCTTGGTCTAGCGGTTAAGTCCGTGGATTTAGACCCGGGGGTACCGGGTTCGATTCCTGGTCGGGACACAAAAAATATTTTTAATTTCAATAAATACATTTAAGTAATATTTAAATTATTTGTGATATTTCTCGAGTTTAGTACGCTGGAGACATCGACGATTGTCATGATTGGCCTTATAGTAAAGTTGGCTAAATGTGAATCCGCTTATTTATAAGCGTGGTTTCTGACCACCCCGAAAGGGAAACGGTAGTGATGATACTTTTTTTTTTTGTATTATAACATAAGTCAAAAGTAGGAAAGTTATTAAACGACTCGACGGGTGACCTAAATGAGGTTGCTGGTAGGGTTGTGACTAAGGGGGTTGGATGAGGGTGTTTAGCGAATGTTTCAATAGATGGTTCACGGGAAGCCGTCACTCAGGCGCAAAGTCCTTCTCCGTCAGGTTTTAATCAATTCGAGCTCGATATAACCTTTCCCTTCTGCCTCCACAGCGGTATTCGACAGGGATTTCATGACGCAAAAAAAAAACTAAGGGTGGCTAAAAATTGCGTGCTTAAGGAAGGCAGTAGTTTAAAATAGATATTTACAGTAATTAAACATAAAAAACTATGAAATGGAATAAACAATAATTACAAAACGTAATTTAACTTTAAATCGTATCCTCGCGGTATGATGACTGAAACGCTGGCCGCATTTCTTTGTAACCCTCTTGTCACCGAAGCAGACGATAAATCGAGAGGGGATGTCTTTTACAAATTTGTTTGCATTGACTCCAACGGCAAAATTTTCCGTTGAACCAGTAAAATGTAGAATATACTATACCCTAAGTACAAAAGACATTTTAAGACATTCTATCAAAAGATATCACAATACACGCCAAGATCTAAAGGAAGGAAGTTCACTTTAACATAATTCCAAATATATTACCTACTCACATCGCTACGGGCTTTCACCCATCTAAATTCGCAAATAAAATGCAAGAATGTATTGAAATATCTTTAGCGCGTATCTTTGCACGTAGGTAATGGAATAAGCTACATTTTACTGGTTTTGTAAAGGAAGTAGGTATTGAGCTCGCACATGCACACTTACGTTTTACGACTATCTGCATAAACCTGATCTTAAATACACTTGTTGTTATGTAATACTATAATAATATTAATATGTATATTCAAAAAATGATATAATATAAAGCGGATACAAGTTACACATTACATAGTATGTACCTAGCGAGCTTTGAAATTGACTCTAAATACAATATATCATTTAATTACAGCCCCTAGAACACAAAGTGCTATACCTCCACTGTTGGTGATGGGCCTTCCACGCTGGCCAGACAGGTTGGCGAGGATGTAATGTCAATTTCCGCAAGTTGGTATTCGTGGAACCGGGACCGATAGCTTAACGTGCTCTCCGAGTCACGGCAACGGTGGTGTTGTAAATATATCACAAATGTAAGAATAAAATTTGATTTCTCATTGTTACATGACGGGGGTTTGAACCGTTCTTTGAAGGATTTTTTGATATATATTACTAATATACTTACCTAATACTTGGGGGCAATAGAAACAAAGGAATACTTTTTTTTTAAACTTTATTTATTTTTCAACAAATTATTCGTAAGTATATTTAATATTACTAGTTTATGTTCAACCTAAACGTACTTTTGGAAATTGCGTAAAATTAGGCCGTATAACAAAAAAGCAATAACACAGTGACATAATTTTTGTAAACTCAAAAACTTGTTTAACATTGTTCCATTGCAATGCATCAAGATGTCTTTATGTAATGTGGAAAGTGGTGCGTGGTCGTGAGTATGACTGTACCTTATGAAATGTCAGAATAATACAACCATTAACATTGCATTCTGCGGAAGCTCCGAACGCAATATAGAGATGTACAGTCATTATCATTTATGATCTTTACGCGCAGAGTGCTCAAAGAAAAGAAAGTGCCAAAAGAAAGAAAGAAAGAAGGAAATAAAGAAAGAAATCGTTTGTTTCTCAAAAACAGCTCAAGTAGTAACAATAACAGAAGAGAAAAATAAGAAGTAAAAAAAAAACATGGTATAGGCTGCAACATTACTGTTGTAGCGATGATTTTCACTGAAGTCGTTAACAAAACCAATAAATACAAATACAATGGGTGTAACTCTCATTTTATAATACTATAATGAAGTGCATTGTTGTAAGTATAATAAAGTATGTAACATGAAAACAAAATAAATAAATTTAATATGATATTAACTAATGATTAAATATTAAATATAAATGAGGGCACAGGCAAATGAAAACCGATAATACAAATAAATAATAAAATAAACAATGAATAAGGGATAAACAAGTATAGCTCACTTGTTTAAGGTCAAATAATATGTCGTGTCAAGCCTACAGCTGCGGAAATTTAGGGAAGAGTGCTGCATGCTGTGCTGCCGCTGCTGCATAGCTAAAACTATCACAGAATACCAATGCTTTGCATCGCGGAAAGCCCAGTAGGTTCAGGCTACCACTCGTTAAAAATGGTCTGGGTCGGCGCGGCCATATACGCTTGTCGTAATAATAATATAATTTATCATTATCATCATTAACTGATAGTAGATTTAGACTCGGAGGTACCTGTTTCGATTCCTGGTCAGGAAACGAGTTTATTAATTTCGTGATATTTTTCGAGTTCGGTACGCTATGAGCTTGCCACTTGTCATAGATAGTAAAGTTGGCTCGAAGTGAATCCGCTTTTTTATAAGCGTGGTTTCAGACCACCCCAGAAGGTGCTGATGATAACTTACCTTTATTAGGTTTAGTTTATATTTATTTTAATTTTTACTTTTAAGTAGTTTTAATTTATATACTGCAATTCTTTTATATTAAATAATTTTGAATTGAAAAAAAAAAAAAAAACTGAATAATTATGGAAAATGATAAATTGGACTTTAAATTAAGAAAACAGGTTGCAGTAATTTTTTTGCGGTTTTCCCGCGCTATCAACTCCCATATTTTACCCGACGTGTTTGAGCTATAATGCCGCGAGTGACTCCAAGAAAAGCATCCAATTCTGCAGCATCTGGAATTTGATGATGACCTCATTAACTCATAAAAAAGAAATATATTTTACGTAAGACTTGGCTGTATGGGCTAGACCCTTTGCCTTTCCTCATTCATAATCCATCGGCAGAAGAGAACACAAAAAAAAAAATCTAATCCCAAACAATCAAATAGGAATTTTATCAGCAAAATTAGAAAATAAATGTCTTGTGAGACTCGGATGGTGTTGGCATTGGTCTTGCTTACATATCGGTGGTCTTGCTTGATTGCAAGACCAAGACCAAGATTAGGCAACACTAGGCTGGATCATCGCATGGGTACTCTACCTTTCGTCCTTTTTGCCCATTATCAGGATTATAATATTATACGGATTTACGCGCTATACCACAGATGCATTATTTTTCGAATGCCTGTATTTATCCTAATAAAAAATAATGGTTTTTTTGTGTAAATATTTCTCTTTCAATCGGGGAGTCTTTAATAGGATTCTATTAGAATAAAAGTAAAGTATCATCACGACCGTTTCCCTTTCGGGGTGGTCAGAAACCACGCTTATAAATAAGCGGATTCAAATTTAGCCAACTTTACTATAGGCCAATCATGACAAGTGGCAAGCTCGTCGATGTCTCCAGCGTACCACACTCGAGAAACATCACAAATAAATTCACACGAACCCGGTGCCTCCGAGTCTAAATCCTCGGACTTAACCGCTAAACCACGGGTGCATCTTATTGTTAGAATAAAGTATATATTTAAACTAAAAAAAGAGACTGTAATGAGCCCCACGAATATATAAAGAGATACTTGTATAATAAGTAGTTTACCTGATAAAATGTAGTGGCATTAACCTGTGTATAAAATTAAGGAGAAAGTTGTAATTTAACTTTATAGGTGTATGGTATCTTACGAATTAGTGATATAACGTTCGTTCGCCCTAAAAGTATTAGCCGATAAAAATACATGTCGAGTTGTGACCTATTCTGTAACTTAAACCGCAACTGTTAGATTGTCAAAATAGTCTATTTCTCTATTTATCGTTATAAATGTACAAGCTTAGCAAAGCATAACCAAGCTTTCACTAAAATAAAATGTTTTAAATAACTTAACTATCACCGGTTGTCAATAAAGGATAATTTGGCTACAGTTTATCTATAAAATTAGGTAAGGTACTCGTAACCTAGGTGACTTAAACATATTCTTCCCGATAAATTAAAATCCTATTAAATATGCTGGAACGGGCGAATTTACTATTCTGACAGAATAAATATTTTGAATATCGTAACGCAATTTATTTTTGCCTATTTTATTTAAAGGCTTGGGCTTGCTGGAGGCGTTCAACCACTCAACCTTTACGTATACGTGCGTATTAAAGTGAGTATGTGTACGCCACGCAAGTGGTGTGCCGTCTGTCATAGAGTTCGGTACATACATTTACAATACATCAGTGTTCACGTAGTTCACAAGTAATGCGCTTTTTTTACTGCTTTTGTCTTGAAGTAAAAAACGCTACATGAACGTCTGTCAAAGCGAAATTTAGTAAAAAAACGTTAAATACGGGCTACATACTAACCAGTGGACAGCACACGTAAATGTATGCGTAGTAGACAATAACGTCATCCAGGCCCAAATGGCTAATAGACCTGGGCTGGGGATGTGGCTGTTCCCCGTTTTCCCCGGCACGATCTTATCGGGCAATCACCCGCCAGTAATTCATGCACATTTGGTGCTGGGTGGCTCTACTGATGTGCACTTTTTTGTAGCGCCATCTATTGCATATATATTGAACTACTTCTTGAAAAAAACTAAATGTAGGTTAACCGCTTGAATTAATAGTAGTGACGATAATCACTACTAGATGGCGTTACATAAAAATTTCGTTACAACTAGACGTATATTCTATCGGACAAAGGACATGTCAAGTATCGTCAGAACATCACCCCCTCTTGCACACGCCCCCCCCCCCAAGTGAGACCACTATATAGGGAAGTGCTCTTGGAGGAGATCTGAAACCCGAACCATGGACGCCCGGCCCCCCCCCCCCCACCGAGGATTCCCCGGAGGAGGAAGAGGGACGAGAAGCTCGTCAGGAGGATGAAGAGGAGGGGGGAGCACTATCACCCCTGCCCCCCCTAGCAGTGACGCCACCGGAGGAGGAGGGGGGACCACACCTGCTCCCCCCCACAGTGACGCCAGAAGCGGAGGGAGCACCCCCGCTTCCCCCCGCAGTGACGCCGAAGGAACCAGCACCGATGTCCCACCTCTCGCAGCAGGACGTCGAGGACGCTGTGCAGTCCATGTTGGAGGACCTGTTCGGGCACTCCGGCCGTGGAATGCGCCGGAAGCACAGCCCCGAAGAAGACGAGGAGAGGAAGAGGGGATGTTTTATCCCCTCCCCTCCTCATCCACTCGGAGGAGCGACCGCGCCGAGCACCAGGCCGGGACCAGCCCGGGACACCGCCGAACAAGATCGGCAAGTCGCGCGACCAATCGCGGCTGCGCGATCAACCGCGCCCGCAACCGCGCCCGCAACCGCGCCCGCAACCGCGCCCGCAACCGCGCGACCAACCGCGCCCGCGACCGCGCGACCAACCGCGCCCGCGCCCGCGACCGCGCGACCAACCGCGCCCGCGACCGCGCGACCAACCGCGCCCGCGACCGCGCGACCAACCGCGCCCGCGACCGCGCGACAAACCGCGCCCGCAACCGCGCGACCAACCGCGCCCGCGACCGCGCGACCAACCGCGCCCGCGACCGCGCCCGCAACCGCGCGACCAACCGCGCCCGCGACCGCGCGACCAACCGCGCCCGCAACCGCGCGATCAACCGCGCCCGCCAACCCAACGTCGCGCATGGCGACGCGACCGAAGCCGCCTCCGACCACCTCGCGTTCGGCGCTACCTCCGCGAACGCTGTCCTTCGCAATGCCGCAGGCAGCTGTTCCGCGTGAGCTGAACCTCACACCGAGAGTGGTCGTAACGGTCAAGCAGAAGACGCCGCCGCCATGCGCCGCGCCTGCGCCTGCACCTGCGCCTATTCCTGCGCCAAGGACCAGAGACCCGCGCCTCTCGAGAAGAGAAGAAGAGAGAGCAGCAACGTCAAAGTCTCCAGTGGCGAGGCCCCAGGAAGACAGGATACCACAGCTGCAGCGTCCTGTGGCTGACTCCCAACAGACGCAAATGGACTTGTCCGGTGACTTGCGGCCGGACCACGCCATTCCACAAGGCGAGGAGGATGTTGAGGGTGAGTTGTTGAGTCTTTCAACGTCCACCTGCTACGCCGACGTAGCAGCAGCACCCGCATCACCGCGCGCGATTGCCGATGCGGGTGAACCAAGAGTCTCCTCACACCCCATCTCAGGGTCGACAACCCCAGCGCCCAAGAAGGTCAGGTATCCACCTTTAGTGGTGGAGCACCTGCCTAATTGGGCCCACCATTTCCGGGAGCTCCGCTGCAAGCTGGGTCACCCGCCCAACGCACGCCCGTTTGGGAAGGGAGTGCGCTTCACCCCCGGAAGCGAGCGGGAGCACAGGACTATCCAGCGCTACTTGGTAGAGCTGGAAAAGTCCGAAAAGGTATTCTGGTTCTCCTACTCGCTTCCGGCGGAGAAGAATTTGAAGGTCGCCATCCGCGGCCTCCCCTACGACACCTCCCCGGACGAGATCGTCGTAGATCTCGCCCGACTCGGCCACAGTGCCGAGTATGTGCGCCCCATCAGGGCCAGGGCGGGAAGGCCTGGGTGTATATTTTACGCCCAAATTAAAAAGACACCCGACACCACCCCGGGCATATTCGCAATCACAGAATTGCTGAACATGCCCGGAGTGCGCGTCGAAGTGTGGAGGGGTCGGCCTGGCGTTGCTCAGTGTCACAGGTGCCAGCAGTTTAGGCACTCTTCCCACCACTGCCACCGACGCCTTATGTGCGTGATCTGCGGGGACGAGCATTCGGCTTCAAGCTGTCCCCGCGCCAAGGAAGAGCCGCCTACCTGCGGCAACTGTGGCGGTGAGCACACCGCCAACAACGCGTCGTGTCCGGTGCTGAGGCGCGAGCGGAGGAACAAGGCTGCAGGGCCAGTAGCCCGCACTGAAGGTGCAGAGCCTCGTCCCTCCGTTCGCCCCAGCGACGGAACCACGCAGGCCCCGACCACTCTCCGCCCAGAGGCCAACGACCCGCAAAATGGCGGACTGGCCCACAGGCGTAGAAGAGGCAGGGGAGGGAAAAGGAAGAAGGCGGCCAAGGCCAAGCAAAAAAACAAAGCTTCTTCCTCGTCCATCCCCGAACCCAGGCCAGTAGTAGCTGCAGCGGAGGCCCCAGTTAAGGAGCAACCCCAACACCCAGCCATAGCTCAAGCAATCCCGACGCCCTCCTCGGCCGGAACAGCGCCAGAAGGCATGTTTCCGATCAAGGAGGGCATCGAAATCCTAAACTCCATCTTTGAGGCTATCAGAGACGGGAGAGACGCGATCCCAGAGATCCTCAGCGGCCTTGCGAGGCTAACACTGTCCTCTTCACAGTCCAGGCGCTGAGGATCGTTCATTGGAACGCCAACGGCTTGCGTCGTAAGAACAAGCTGCTAAGAGCATTCCTTGCCGAACAGCGTGTCGACGTTGCGCTGATCAGCGAGACTCACCTTCATCCCAATGACAAATTCAAGGTCCCGAACTTTGTCATTTATCGCCAGGACGAGTGCTCTCCGCACGGACGAGCTTACAGGGGCCTAGCTGTTATCGTGCGGAGAAGCCTCATCCACCAACCTTTACCACCATCCCCTCTTACTTCCTTCTATGCTGTGGGGATTGCGGTAAGTGTCGCGGGAAAGGAGACACACCTTTATGCGGTCTACCGACCGCCTGCAGGTGTGCCTCTTGACATGTCGGAGATCCACACACTTTTGGATGCAGGCCCTCCGACAATGCTCGCCGGCGACATGAACTGCAAACACGCAGCCTGGAACTCCGCTATCGCCAACCATCAGGGAGAGAGGCTCTTGGAGGATTCGGAACTCCACGGATATGATGTGTTGGGACCAGACGCCCCCACTCGGATTCCTGGGAACCCGAGAGGGCAGGCGGAGGTCCTCGACATCATCATTGTCCGTGGGATTCCGGAAACCCCTCGACAGGAGGTTCTCTACGACCTGGAATCCGACCACCTTCCTGTACTGGTCGAATTAACCGGCCATCCCACAAAAGTCTCGCTGGCAGTGCCGCGGAAACGCACTGACTGGCAGGGATTTGCCGCCCTTATGGCCCAGCATACTCCCTCCTACCCGGTGTCAACGGCCGAGGAGGTGGAAAGGCTGTCGTCCGAAATCGCCGCACAGATCCGTAGTGCACTAGGGCAGACCTCTTCCGCTGTGGCGGGAAGGGCGGGGCTACCCCCGCTCCCCCACCACATCCGGTTGCTACTACAGCAAAAGAGGCGCCTACGGAAACTGTGGCAGTTTAACCGCTGCCCGGCGATGAAGACGAGCCTGAACGCCCTCTCGGCGAAGATACGAGAGGAGCTGGACACTTACGACGCCAGCCGATGGCAAGAGCACATAGATTCCATAGGCGATCACGTACCTAGTGCGCACCGTCTATGTGCCCAATTATCCAATGAACGATCTCCCGTTCATCCTCTGATAGCCTCAGACGGAACCCCGAGGTTCCGCGCAGCAGACCGAGCCGAAATCTTTGCCGAGTGCCTGGAGGGGCAGTTTAGCCCCAACCCTTCATCGGATCGGGTGCACACGGAGACAGTGGATCGGCACGTCAGGGACTACCTGGCGGCAGAGCTGTCGGCCGGTGACGAACCGGTGACCTTCACTCCCGGCATGGTGGAGCGTGCCTTCTCCCGTGTGAAGCTGAGAAAGGCCCCCGGCGCAGATGGCGTTCCAAACATGGCACTACGGTGTTTGCCGCGACGATCAGTCGTGGCATACACCCGCCTGTTTAACGGCATCATGCGCAGCGGGCATTTCCCAGCAGCATGGAAGGAGGGGCGCGTCATCATGCTCATGAAAAAGGGAAAAGATGTGAGGAAACCGGAGAGCTACCGACCGATAACTCTGTTGCCGACGGTCTCGAAAGTGTTCGAGAAACTGTTGCTGTTGCACCTGAACCCGTGCATCACGCCGAGAGCCGAGCAATTCGGCTTTCGGTCTGAACACAGCACGACGCTCCAGCTGACGAGGCTGCTGCACCACGTGGTGGTTTCTTCTGAGAAGAAGCACACCACGGTTGCAGTATTCCTCGACATGGAGAAGGCATTCGACAGAGTCTGGCATAACGGGCTGCTGTACAAGTTGTCCCTATCCCCCACCCCTGTTAGGATCGTCAAGGTATTGGCCTCCTTCCTTGAGGGCAGGAGCTTTCACGTAGCAGTGGAGGGCGTGGCTTCGAGTCCACGTCCCGTACGAGCCGGCGTTCCCCAGGGTAGCTGCCTTTCTCCGTCCTGTTACTCCTGGTTCACCAACGACATACTGCTGGCGGAGGGGGTCGAGCTAGCGCTGTTTGCTGACGACGCCGCGTACTTCACAGACTCTAGGGTCTTGAACTACGCGGTGACGAAGATGCAGCGCTGTCTCGATCTCCTCCCCGAGTGGCTCTCCCGTTGGAGGTTGTCGGTGAACGCCAGGAAGACTCAGGCTACGTTCCTTGAGACTGGACTGAGAAGGCTGAAACCCGACCGTCCGCTTCTGTTGAACGGCGAGAGTCTATCGTGGACTAATCCAGTAAAATACCTGGGCGTCACGATAGACAAACGCATCAACATGCGCGCCCACGTGACCGCCACTGTGAACATGGCGCGGGTGGCGAGAGCCAAACTTCGCCCAGTGTTTGCATCCAGTTTGCCGCTTCACACGAAGCTACTCATTTTTAAAGCCTATATCCGCAGCCGACTCACGTACGCCGCGCCGGCCTGGTACGCTCTCACCTCAGCTACGCTGAGAGCACGTTTACAAGCGCAACAAAACCTAACGCTTCGTACCATTGTCGGCGCCTCGCGGTACGTGAGGAACGATGTAATCCATAGGGATATGCGGATGGAAACACTGGACGAATTCGTGCGTCGTCTGGCGGCTGGCATGTTCGCGCGCGCAGAGGCGACAGATTTCCCACTTGTGAGAAACCTGGCCCCTCTGCACGCCCGTCCGCCGGACGCCAGACAATGCTACGCTCGTCACCTGCTGCCAATCACGGAGTCGTAATCGCGGCTCCGCCGCCTGGCTCGTATACTTCAACCTTTAATGGTTACCCCATGCCCTGTCCGTAGTTACGGAAAGCGAACGCAACCTCTGTTAGAAGGCAAATACCTTGACACAGATTCCCCACTCCCCCCTGCGGGGGGTGTGAGAAGACTCTTCTACTAGAGATCTGAATCAGTCGACCCTAGCCGAACGGCGCCCTGCATCAAAAGTGCATGGTATACCGGCGGGTCGTTATCGTTGAGATCCTGCCGGGTAAAACGGGGAAATGTCCCTATCCCCAACCCACGCCCATTAGCCGTCTGGGCTTGGACGACGCCACTTTTTATCTATTCGTCTATGTTCTATCGGACCGACAACGGACACTTCATGCATTTCAAAAACATCGTTCCGTCTTGCGCTCGGCCCCTTAACGGGAGGCCACTTCTTAGAGAAATGCTTCTGGAGGACAGCTGAAGCAGTCGAACCTAGCCCCTGGGTTCGTAAGCATCAAAAGTGCATGAACTACTGGGAAAAACGGAGGAATATCATTATCCCTAACTCAGACCCGGCTATCTGGGCCTGGACGACCCTACTGTCTGTCTAGAGGTATGTTCTATCAGGCCGACAACAGACACTTCAACCATCTGCAGAATATCGCTCCGTCTCGTGTACGGTCCCCCAATTGGAGAGCACTTCGTAGAGAAGTGTTCCTGGAGGAGAGCTAAAGCAGTCTATACTAGCCCCCAGGTTCGTAAGCCACACGGGCGATGTTATATTAGTAACTGAAATGAATTACCGGCGGGTGGTTGCCCGCTGAGATGTTGCTGGGAAAACGGGGGAATGATCCATGCAAATTATCCATTTACGCCTGGACGACCCCACTGTCTGTCTGGATATTATTTTGTGATATAGTTGGTAGGTACTCATACTCGTTTTCAACCCAGATTATACACATAGCAATAGTGTATACTATCTACTTATTATTTTATTTTATTTATTTATTTATTAACCACATATTATGTCTATAGTTTTCCTTAATAAATCAATAAATAGCAATCAATGGTCACAGAACAAAGTTTAACAACAATATAACAAAATACCCTGCAGCTTGCCATACTTTGTAAATTGCTGATTAACGCTGATAGCGTGGTATGATTCACACGATGTTCTCTTTACTCTAGGACGACAACTTTTTAAAACTTTCCTCTGGTGAACATGACACTAGAATAAATTATGCTGAATATTATATCAATGTCGAACTGAGCACCTAAAATCAATTAAATAAAAATCTAACAGAGCGTGTAATTTACAAATATAATTAACACTCTTCTACGTTTCTTTTCTTTGAAGCTATTTGAAATTAAAGATAAAGTTTACGTCAACGCTTTGGAAGCATTTTTAAAACAACATTCGATATATTATTTACGATATAGATCCCAAATTTGTAAAAATATAATATAAAATGTGAAAAATTCGTCAAAAGGATACCGATTTGCATGAAAATGGACAACAATTTATTGGAAATTGTATTCACGTAACCGCATGACATAGACGTATGAGTATCATAACAGCCCTTAAAGAGTTTTAGATCTCTACTACTGGAGAACATATTTTTCGAGAATAGACGGGTCGGGAACTTTTGGTGTATTATTTTCGATAATTTCTTAACGTTCAACTAGTCGCAACCTTAGTTGGTATTAGTTGACGTGTTCGAAAGACAGCGTTCGAACAATTCGACTATTACCGGTACTGACCTCGAAATTCATACTTTATTTATTTTTAATAAAGTGTAACGATCTAATTGTAGTATAACTGTGTCATTGCAATCTACTTGGCCTTTTAAATTAGGTATACATGGGTATTTTTATGACACCACACTTTATGGTGGACATGGTCTGAGAGGTAGGTTCTAAATACTTCACGACGAAGCGAGGACGCAGGGAATGTAGGTTTTCGACTCAGACCCTGGAGCTCATGAATGTGTGTGGTTTCGTCAGATAGAGCTCTAATTAAAAAGTCAAGATACTAATACGCATATTCAATGATTCAACGTAGTGAAAAGGTCATAGAGAAAAACAAAGACTCAAGTATTTTGTCAGTCTCTTAGACACAGCTTAAAATCGCGGATAGAACCGTGACTTCCAGACCAGAGCCTTTCGCATATATGCCTCACTTGAACCTTGCATTACAACCCATAGGACGTCTGTCGTAGGACTAAACAACGATGGAGTAGACTACTTCTGGAGTGAAGGCCACGTACAGGTAGACACAGAGTGGGGTGATTCCTCGCTAGATGAATAGAAAACTTGAAGAAGGACAAAGGTCTCCCACTGTATGAGGTTGGCGGAAAATCGTATGAAGTTGGTACACAGGCTGATGCTGATGAGACAGTATGACAAAGTTTTACTTCACGTGCTGTAATTTAAATTTTGATCTACAGCAAGAATAAAATTAATTCATGTAGACCGGAACTTTTTTATATTATGTTATATGTCAGTACAATGTATCGAAATAAAACTTTACCATATGAATAAAAAAGCCTTTGTACCAATTAAAGGTAGAAACAACCAAAAAATTGTTAAATAAAACAGCAAATTATTTTGAATCCTTTATTAGATTTATAATTATATTCTACTTGAAACCACGTATACATATTGAGATGTAAAGAACAATATAATTGATTAAACTATGAAGAGAGGATAACATTTATTTTTGATATAATTTCTCAAACTTGATAATTTTAAATTGATTAACAACAACATTTAATTTTTAAATCTGAAAGATCACATAGTGTGATTCTACGTACTTCTAAGTACTTCTAATGAATATTTAATAAGATAAAACTCTTTAATTAGTAACATGTAATATATTCTCATCTACAACATTAATTGAAACATTATTAAACTTTGAAATATTTAACTATTATATAATATATATTTTTCTCTAGTATTTTCTAAACAACAACAATGATATTTCAAAATAGATGCTCTATATATTAAAAACTGTTTGGACGAGGGTCACTTCTACTTTTTATTAATATTATTTAAACACTGACTTCTATTAACATTCAAGATAAATGGTTTAACATCAATTTGCAACTATATCAACTATGGTTAGCATTTTACTAATATAACATTTAGGTATTTGCGTGAGTTAAATAGCTATAGAAATATTAGTCAATATATAAATAAATATTTAGTCAAATCATATTATAGTTGTCTAATGAAAATAATTTAAGGCAATTCAATATAAGTACTTATAAGGTATGATATATATACATAATTGTAAAGATAATAAAGTCAATGATAATAGATACTATACAAATAATTTAAGCTCAAGTATAAGAAAGTCGTCTAGTCATCTAGTCTATCTCTCAGTCATCAGTTCAAAGATATCTTCAAAACTGCAGAAAAAATAAAAACGAAGGACTAATTAAAGTATTGTCGAAATTGCCTCAGAAAAAGCAGTCAAGATACTTAGAAAAGCTAAAATATTAGGGACTAGGTTAGCACATAAAAGTCCTCAATTTCATACTCTAAATGAAATACTCGTATATGGCTCACAAAGATTTGAGCAAATTAAAGTACGCGTATATTTATAAATACCACAGTTAAAGTTCTCTACGTAACAACATTCATATACGATTATTAAGTATATCACAATATATATATATATATAGGACATTTTAATAATGATAAAACAATAGACTCTGAAGTTACATATTGGATATATAAAAGTTTACTTATGGTAGGTACATTCGTACCAGAAAACGTTAAATATCATAAAATAACAATTAGGAAGTATGTTTCTTTATATTCAGAAAGTAGTTCAACTCTTTTAAATTGGGTAAAATCTTTCTTTTAAACTTTTCCGCGCCTTCTGCATTCATCGTCGATACTAGTAACTTCCCAATGGAATTAAAATTTTATGACTTCTTCATTGTCTAGTTACAATATTTTTACAATTTGTACGAGTATAATATCATTTAATGCCTTATTTCTACCAATCATAACATGTTTGGTTTATATTAATTTTATTAAGGTTCATGACTCTACTAGCGATTCAAACTCGCATCTTGCCAACAATTATTTAAAATTTAATTTTCTATACACTTCTTGACCCTGTCACTTTTCAGGTAACTTGGCACTTGTCTCACTACTGACGATTCATCTCGACAATTATCACACTTTTTAAATTTAAATAACAATAAATTTTAATAATTTAGTTAGAAAAATATTGATTTTAAACTTATAACAATTATAATAATATAATAAGCGTAAATAAAAAAATGATCCTTTACAATATACTTACCTGTAGAAAAAATAATATGTAATTTGAATGTACAAAATTATATTAATTCACATTATGAATGTGTTACCTCATCTGTTTCAGGTAAGTCGCGCTAAACTTTTGGCAGTTGCACAATAAGTTTTATAATAGTTTTTATGATTTAACAGATCTTTACGCAATTACCATTTTTTACCAATTGACCAGGTAGGTCACAGGTTGACATTGGAAATTTGACCGAAACTTCAGGAGAAGTAGGTATGACTTAGAAAATCGCGTAAAAACTAGTTTAATTATAAAATATATTATGTGCGCGAGAGTTTTATAATTCATCAAAGATAATTTCAATATAATATCTGTCAGTAAACATATGAGGGTACATTAAAATCATATATATGGATAAATAATATTAAGACTAATTCCTAATAACTGCCCATTAAATCCGTACAGAAAAAGGGTGTTTCCTGGAATCGAATCCGGGAGTAATAGAAGTATTATATTTTATAATAGATTTCGACGTACTCTTTTCGAATTTTCTCTCTGCCACCTCGTATTTTAACCGCTCAAGCCGGGTATAATGGAAATACGACACCTAAACATAGTTATATATTTTCAAAATTTTCAAGCGTATGCTGCGCATCTTATGTATAGCGCGCAGAACAAACTTATCAATACTCAAGGAGCGCAATGTCACTACCAGGCTCTCTTCCATCTGCCTGCAACGAATCCTTGAGTATTTTGGTCATATAGCCTGTAAAAGCTCCGGCAATCTGAAAAGGCTGGTAATTACGGAAAAAATTGAAAGCAAGAGAACCCGTGGCCGGAGCCCAATACGATGGTCAGTCCAGATCCGCACCACACTTCACACTTAAGTCCACGAGGCCCTACACGCCGCCGTGAGCAGACCCGGATGGCGCAGCATCGTTCGGGACAAAGTGATCCGAGGAGAGGGTCACGACCCTCAGCATTGAGGTAAACCACGCAAGGAGGAGGATTTTCAAACTAATTTTACGATAAATCTTGCTACTAAATTAAGGTAGACAGAATTTCCCATAATTTATAAAAAAAATACTCTCAATAATTTTAATTTAGAGGGGAAATGCTGCCAGTTTATTGGGCGCCTTGCCGCAGGACTGTGATCTGGTGGAACTATTTATTATAAGTTTTAAATTTATAATTTTATTAATAAGATTTTTTGTAGGTTCAATTTAGTTTTAATGTGATTTTGTTTATTTTTTACTATTTCAAATTTATTTAAAGTATTTCTATTCATTTAAGTAATGTTTTGTTTCTTCAAATAAACTAAAAAAAAATAAATAAAAAAAAATACTGCAATTTTAATAAAAACAGCGTACGCCGCAAAACTACACTTTCTAAAATAAGGACCCTTTTAAAGGAGTTAAGGTATGAAAAGCTTGCCTTTTGTTTTAAATTACGATGCCTTACATACTCGTAGTTATTAATTATGTTTTTCTGAGACGATTAAGCCCTGTTGACCCATAAATGCGGTTAGAAAAGGTAAAGAAGAGTGTTTTTTTGCGCTCCAGTTTCCATGTATACCTACTAAGGTGATTCTGATGTTGCTTTTGTATAAATCGCGAATAAGGAATAATTGGCATACACCAAAATACCATAATATAAAAAAGAAAAACAGTAAATAAATCACTTAATAAAACTTTACCATCTAGCATTAAATAAAACGATAGCTCGTTTATCCTGGACTGTACCTAAATGGGATACTGAAGACAGCAAAAGTTCGCATTCTTTAATTCGACTTTTATATTTAATGCATGATGGCAGTTCTTCTAAGCGACGCATAACTGATATCTTGTAGTTTTTTTTTATGGTGGTTAAGCATGACATGGCAGATGACAGAAATGAATACCTCATTTTAAAATGATTATTCGCCACCAAAAACAACCGAGTATGCCAAGCGTCTGGCCAAGGAGTTGTCCAAACGGCTAACGGAAAAGTCTGGAGACAGGAAGGCTGGCAATTATTTCTGCCAACGTATTAGCTTAGCTATACAGAGGGGAAATGTTGCCAGTCTTCTGGGG
Source organism: Tinea semifulvella (assembly GCA_910589645.1). Taxonomy (NCBI): domain Eukaryota; kingdom Metazoa; phylum Arthropoda; class Insecta; order Lepidoptera; family Tineidae; genus Tinea; species Tinea semifulvella. Next base: position 11,851,353 of record OU342584.1, on the reverse strand, counting down.
ACTATCACTGAAGGGTCGTCTCTAGAGGACATTTTTTACTTATAGTTTATTTTTTATTAGGTTTAGTTTATATTTATTTTAATTTTTACTTTTAAGTAGTTTTAATTTATATTGTAATTATAATATATTAACTATAAAACAAAATCTAAATTTAACCGAGTATGTATATATGGTCAGATATAGAGCGAACACTCGAACGCGAAAAAAGCACTCTTCTATCCCTTTCCTAACCGCATTTATGAGGATCAGCTATCAACAAGGCTTAATCGTCTCAGAAAGAGATGATGTATAACTGTGCTAAGCATAAAAACAAAAAGCAAGCTTTCCATACCTTACTGTTAAAAAGCGTAACTGTTATTTAATGTTTTTGATGACGTATAATAATTTTAGGATGAGGATTTTATTTCTGCCATTAACATTTTACTCACTCATAGAAAATGCTATACTCAAACACCAAAATAATACCAAGATAATTATTATTATTATTCGTCGCTTAGAAGAAAATCTTGCCATCTTTAAATAAAAAAAACAGACTAAAAAAAGTGAGCTTTTGCTATCTTTAATATCCCATTTAGGTACGGTTTTTCTAACCTGTATAGTCTAGGATAAACAAACTATCGTATAGCATTACTTATTTATTGCCGTATGTAGTTTTGCGGAGCTCGTACGCTTAAACTAATAATTTTATCATATAAAGGAATAACATAAATAAATTAAAATATCCTCTTCTTTATTTTATTAGTAGTTAGATTTATCGTAAAATCTTGAAATGAGATATCGACTCGAGCAGCAAAGATATGAGATGGCAAATTGAAAATTCGAAAAGAGGTCGTCGAAATCTATAAAATACAAATTTTCATTCCTACCAAATTAGATTCCAGGTAAAACTACCTACTTACTAGACTACTATGTAATTGATATATCTCTTACGAGACATACTTATACTTTGCGGAAGAGGAAACCTGGAAAAGGTAGGTATTTTACAAGCTTCTATTTAATTTAATTTTGAACTAAAAAAAATATTATGTAAGTTGATTGGTGATAGAATATTGTCTACTGATTTTTATAATATTTTAAGAGGAAATCAGATAGGTATGGTGCAATGTATAAAAAAATGAGTGCATATTATGATGTGCATGCGATAACTAGAACAGTAGCTCTAGCACGCAAAAACCGGGTTACGTAGTTTTACTTTTGAGCTGTCAAACTGTAAGTGTTCATGCATCCGAGCTGCGAATTTGGAGTTGGGTCGTAATTCATGGCACTCGCGCTGTCTAAAATCCCACATTTAATGTTCTCGATACGATAACGGTCTTTATTTTTGATAGAGCTACTGGTTTTAGACATAACTGCATGCAATGCATAGATGGAGAAACATACAAATTTCAGGGAGTTTACTGCACTACAAACGGAAACACAAGTGTTGATTGAATGTTAGTGTGTTTAAAACTTGTGGTATCGTAAATACAGGGTACTGTTGAAAAATGCAACTAAGTAAAAGTTATCGCAGCAGGTGACGTTGAGATTATCAGTTAAGAAGCTCGCCAAAGGTTCTGGTTCGGCGGTGGCGCGGGTGTCTTCTATGAAACGCGCCTTTAATGATAATCAAACTCTTTAACGCTCCGAAAACAGCTGGGACTGCAATCAACCATAAAGTGTGATTAAAACCTGAAGTAGGTCGGTTCGGAACATTACTGTGCCTGCTACAATTATAAGCTATTTTTCGGTTTCTAATCCACCACAAGACACACTACACACCGAAGATATCTAGAAGCCCAACGTATTTATTTCGAAGCAATTCAAAACTAAGCTCAAAATATATTTTTTTCATTACCAAATGTGAATTAAACTACTGTAATTGAATTTATCGGGAATTCGTGTTATAAATTATGTTTTGTACAAGTATACATACACAAGAAGTTTAGAAAAATGGGAGTTATTTGTGCAAGCGTGATACTATGTGTAAAATGAAGAGAGCGGTATTCGTATAGTTCTGCTCGAGGTAGAGTGTGCCGCAGACTATTACACAAAGTGTTTAGTAAACAGATTCAAATAAAATATAGATATAATGAAACTCAAGTAACAGTAGAAAAATTGAGTCACATTAAAGGGGTTAATTAAAAGCAATAAATGGTGTCCAGAATGAGTATGTAGTTATCATTATAATTATTTTACTACTAAAATTAAACAAATTCTATCACCAAGGTGCACAAAAGCAAAAGTTATGTGTTTTTAAATAACCTAATTTATTGCCTACAAAATATATTGTAATATCTGAGCATTCATTTAGTAATAATTTTTAGCTAACGTAGGTTACATTGTTAAGAATTTTGAAACAGACTAAGGTAACTACTTAATAAATAATAATAATAATTAAATTTAAAACTATAAAATAAAAATCCATACAATAAACAACAGCCAATAACAGTCCATATTCCTACCGTCTTTTGACAAAACCAATAACATTATTAAATATGTTACCTTCAATCCGCTAATTTTGGTCATTACCTCTCTATCATATTTACATTCGATTACCATCATAATATTATACAAAACATATTTAAAAAAATATATTTTTTGGTAAAACTAAATTTAGGATCATTATTTAAATTTGCACGAAAAGACAATAACTGTTACGGAAAGAAAAATAACAATATATTAACTTCTAGTCTCAATATTTTACTAATAACAATGAGCACCATTTCCTTAACACGAAGCTGTGCATTACGTCTGACCAAACTTTGTAATTACGTTTAATTCGTTCTTCAATAATATTTTATTTTATATTATAATTAATATCTTAGCAACATTTCACTATGTTTGATAATATTTCGTGTAGACTTTTTTTCGTTATTATAATTTCCTTAACACGTAGCTGTGCTTTACGTCTGACCAAACTTTGTAATTACGTTTAATTCGTTCTTCAATAATATTTTATTTTATATTATAATTAATATCTTAGCAACATTTCACTATGTTTGATAATATTTCGTGTAGACTTTTTTTCGTTATTATAATTTCCTTAACACGTAGCTGTGCTTTACGTCTGACCAAACTTTGTAATTACGTTTAATTCGTTCTTCAATAATATTTTATTTTATATTATAATTAATATCTTAGCAACATTTCACTATGTTTGATAATATTTCGTGTAGACTTTTTTTCGTTATTATAATTTCCTTAACACGTAGCTGTGCTTTACGTCTGACCAAACTTTGTAATTACGTTTAATTCGTTCTTCAATAATATTTTATTTTATATTATAATTAATATCTTAGCAACATTTCACTATGTTTGATAATATTTCGTGTAGACTTTTTTTCGTTATTATAATTTCCTTAACACGTAGCTGTGCTTTACGTCTGACCAAACTTTGTAATTACGTTTAATTCGTTCTTCAATAATATTTTATTTTATATTATAATTAATATCTTAGCAACATTTCACTATGTTTGATAATATTTCGTGTAGACTTTTTTTCGTTATTATAATTTCCTTAACACGTAGCTGTGCTTTACGTCTGACCAAACTTTGTAATTACGTTAAATTCGTTCTTTAAAAATATTTTTTTTATATTATTATTAATATCTTAGCAACATTTCACTATTTATTAAAATATTTTGTGTAGACTTTGTTTCGTTATTATAATTTCCTTAACACGTAGCTGTGCATTACGTCTGACCAAACCTTGTAATTACGTATAATTCGTTTTTCAAAAATATTTTTTTTTATATTATTATTAATATCTTATCAACATTTCACTATGTATGAAAATATTTTATTTAGACTTTTTTTCATTATTATAATTTCCTTAACACGTAGCTGTGCTTTACGTCTGACCAAACCTTGTAATTACGTATAATTCGTTTTTCAAAAATATTTTTTTTATATTATTATTAATATCTTATCAACATTTCACTATGTATGAAAATATTTTATTTAGACTTTTTTTCGTTATTATAATTTCCTTAACACGTAGCTGTGCATTACGTCTGACCAAACCTTGTAATTACGTTTAATTCGTTCTTTAAAAATATTTTTTTTATATTATTATTAATATCTTAGCAACATTTCACTATGTATGAAAATATTTTATGTAGACTTTTTTTCGTTATTATAATTTCCTTAACACGTAGCTGTGCTTTACGTCACTTTGTAATTACGTTTAATTCGTTCTTCAAAAATTTTTTTTTTAATATTATTATTAATATCTTAGCAACATTTCCTATTTATTAAAATATTTTGTGTAGACTTTGTTTCGTTATTATAATTTCCTTAACACGTAGCTGTGCTTTACGTCTGACCAAACCTTGTAATAACGTTTAATTCGTTCTTCAAATTTTTTTTTGTATTATTATTAATATCTTAGCAACATTTCACTATGTATGAAAATATTTTATGTAGACTTTTTTTCGTTATTATAATTTCCTTAACACGTAGCTGTGCTTTACGTCTGACCAAACCTTGTAATTACGTTTAATTCGTTCTTCAAATTTTTTTTTTGTATTATTATTAATATCTTAGCAACATTTCACTATGTATGAAAATATTTTATGTAGACTTTTTTTCGTTATTATAATTTCCTTAACACGTAGCTGTGCTTTACGTCTGACCAAACTTTGTAATTACGTTTAATTAGTTCTTCAAAAAAATTTTTTTTTATATTATTATTAATATCTTAGCAACATTTCCTATTTATTAAAATATTTTGTGTAGACTTTGTTTCGTTATTATAATTTCCTTAACACGTAGCTGTGCTTTACGTCTGACCAAACCTTGTAATTACGTTTAATTCGTTCTTTAAAAATATTTTTTTTATATTATTATTAATATCTTAGCAACATTTCACTATGTTTGATAATATTTCGTGTAGACTTTTTTTCGTTATTATAATTTCCTTAACACGTAGCTGTGCTTTACGTCTGACCAAACTTTGTAATTACGTTTAATTCGTTCTTCAATAATATTTTATTTTATATTATAATTAATATCTTAGCAACATTTCACTATGTTTGATAATATTTCGTGTAGACTTTTTTTCGTTATTATAATTTCCTTAACACGTAGCTGTGCTTTACGTCTGACCAAACTTTGTAATTACGTTTAATTCGTTCTTCAATAATATTTTATTTTATATTATAATTAATATCTTAGCAACATTTCACTATGTTTGATAATATTTCGTGTAGACTTTTTTTCGTTATTATAATTTCCTTAACACGTAGCTGTGCTTTACGTCTGACCAAACTTTGTAATTACGTTAAATTCGTTCTTTAAAAATATTTTTTTTATATTATTATTAATATCTTAGCAACATTTCACTATTTATTAAAATATTTTGTGTAGACTTTGTTTCGTTATTATAATTTCCTTAACACGTAGCTGTGCATTACGTCTGACCAAACCTTGTAATTACGTATAATTCGTTTTTCAAAAATATTTTTTTTTATATTATTATTAATATCTTATCAACATTTCACTATGTATGAAAATATTTTATTTAGACTTTTTTTCATTATTATAATTTCCTTAACACGTAGCTGTGCTTTACGTCTGACCAAACCTTGTAATTACGTATAATTCGTTTTTCAAAAATATTTTTTTTATATTATTATTAATATCTTATCAACATTTCACTATGTATGAAAATATTTTATTTAGACTTTTTTTCGTTATTATAATTTCCTTAACACGTAGCTGTGCATTACGTCTGACCAAACCTTGTAATTACGTTTAATTCGTTCTTTAAAAATATTTTTTTTATATTATTATTAATATCTTAGCAACATTTCACTATGTATGAAAATATTTTATGTAGACTTTTTTTCGTTATTATAATTTCCTTAACACGTAGCTGTGCTTTACGTCACTTTGTAATTACGTTTAATTCGTTCTTCAAAAATTTTTTTTTTAATATTATTATTAATATCTTAGCAACATTTCCTATTTATTAAAATATTTTGTGTAGACTTTGTTTCGTTATTATAATTTCCTTAACACGTAGCTGTGCTTTACGTCTGACCAAACCTTGTAATAACGTTTAATTCGTTCTTCAAATTTTTTTTTGTATTATTATTAATATCTTAGCAACATTTCACTATGTATGAAAATATTTTATGTAGACTTTTTTTCGTTATTATAATTTCCTTAACACGTAGCTGTGCTTTACGTCTGACCAAACCTTGTAATTACGTTTAATTCGTTCTTCAAATTTTTTTTTTGTATTATTATTAATATCTTAGCAACATTTCACTATGTATGAAAATATTTTATGTAGACTTTTTTTCGTTATTATAATTTCCTTAACACGTAGCTGTGCTTTACGTCTGACCAAACTTTGTAATTACGTTTAATTAGTTCTTCAAAAAAATTTTTTTTTATATTATTATTAATATCTTAGCAACATTTCCTATTTATTAAAATATTTTGTGTAGACTTTGTTTCGTTATTATAATTTCCTTAACACGTAGCTGTGCTTTACGTCTGACCAAACCTTGTAATTACGTTTAATTCGTTCTTTAAAAATATTTTTTTTATATTATTATTAATATCTTAGCAACATTTCACTATGTATGAAAATATTTTATGTAGATTTTTTTTCGTTATTATAATTTCCTTAACACGTAGCTGTGCATTAAGTCCGACCAAACCTTGTAATTACGTTAAATTCGTTCTTCAAATTTGTTTTTTGTATTATTATTAATATCTTAGCAACATTTCACTATGTATGAAAATATTTTGTGTAGCCTTTTTCTCGTTATTATAATTTCCTTAACACGTAGCTGTGCATTACGTCTGACCAAATTACGTTTAATTAGTTTTTCAAAAATATATTATTTATTTAAATATTAATATCTTTGCAAAATTTCACTTTGTATGAAAATATTTACTTTTTTTATTTATGAATATAATTATCTACAGATCGACGAATGAATGGTTTATCAATCTTAATCCAATTAAAGCTCACACATTTTACCCAATAATTTCCCTTTTCATATTTTATATACATACTTGTATATATACATTTATTTATAATAAATAAAATATTATACATTAATACTCGTAGTATAATGTTGATTTACTCAATAATTTAAATATATGAAAAATATGTATGAGAGAAGGAAAATATTTCTACAGAAACAACAAACTACTTTAATATGTATATAACAACACCAAGATACTGCGGCTAACAAACTAATAAAAGAGCTATATATTTCAGCCCGGTTCAGAATATGTTGGATACCCAAACGGTATATATGTTTTTAATGATGAAAATCTTGAATAAATTCAAATCACCGTTGTAATTCATTGACAAATGAATTAAAATTTCTTTGAATTACCAACATGATCTGAAATAGGCCTAGCGGGCATTGTCAAAGTTTTAGGGAAACGCATTGTGTCGTTCAGATTCCTCTCGGTCCATGGGTGCCTCGTTTAGCGAGTGATGTTGATGTTGAGCGACGGGCATTTGCGTACGGCCATGGCTGTGTGGTGAGTGAGTGCGTTGTACCCGGCGGACCAGTTCGGGAGCCGAGGCTGCGTCACCTGCACGGAGGGGTGGGATCCTGCCGGCAGATGTCTTACCATTCCGCTGCTGATCTGCTGCAGTATTCCGGAGCCCTGAGAACCGCCCATTGCCACGGACGGTCGCCGAGACCTGATAGACTGCATTGACGACGTCAGCAAAAACGGGACGCTTGACGATGTGTTCGGCATTGAGCCACCCTGTTATTACATTTACACAATATATTAACAAATATATATGTACAAAAAGTGATAAGTTATTAAATTATATCTGATGACGTTAAAAAGTTAATCATGCGAAATTGTACAACAGCCAACTGAATAAAGATATTTTTATTATACATTTTTAATATTTTTTCGATAAATTAACATTCTGTCAACCTATAAAACATAATAATACAAATCTAATTGTGTCTAATGCTGAACAACAATCTATGTACATCAGCATGCCTTAATATAACAGCGTTAATATTATTTTAAGCGTGTAAGGCTATGAAATCTCGTGAATTACACAGATATGATTTGTCGCAATTACTACTCCCTAAGATGTTGCCATTGAGATTGTATTTTCGAACCTCGAAGCCAATAAATGTTATTATAATAGGTACTTAAGCAAAGCTTAACTTCTCTATAAAATAATTTAGATGGGCAACATCCAGGTGCACCGTTAAGTGAGTATGCCATGTTAGCGAGGAAGGACGTTCGCCGACGGTTTGCGGCGAAACTGTTAGATAGGAGAATACTCACGATCATGCTCCGTGCAAGCTGCGCAGAAGAACAAATAGCAACAGTGAATGAGACAGTGGTAACAGTGGCCAGAGGCGCTATGTTTATCTACGACCAAGGATGAAGAGATGATTATCTACATAATAGCTTTATTTAACATTAAACACCAAATACTATCTTAATTATGGTTATTACTTACAGGGTAATTTCATCAAAGGTACACGAAAGAGTTTTTATTTACGGTCGCTATTGAATTGAACCATTTAAAAGAGATTTGTAATTCTTTAAAACATGATTAATACCTACTATTGTGATTTCAATTTTAAAGAAGAACAAATCCCTGTATCTTATTTTTAGTAAATAATTAAAAGTTAAATGAAATATTAAATGGTGCAACTCAAGTAAAACAAAAAAAAAAGTATATAAACCAGTTATATTATTATTAAATAAAATAAGTAGGTTTAGTTGTTAATATGCAATACAAGTGAGGAGTGTAGAAGATTAATAATAGGTAACAGATAGTTTCTCGGACAACACAGGAAGGGCTCTAGCTGGGAGACACACAAAGATGTGCATGAATCGGAATTGCGATACAGATTTGGTAATGGTTGCACGTCATGCAACTGATGATTTCTTAAAAGCTGTCGTCGAACACAATCCTGCACGATATTGTTGATGGAGATGATTGGCGCAAGGAGCAGGAGATACCGATCACGTGCCGCAGACGATAAGTTCGTGCAGTGAAAATGAGATGAGGTATGCGATATCTCCCCCAGGCCATATGGAATGAAACTCGTTCGTAGAGAGAAGATAAACCACACCAAATGCCAAGCTGGCCAAATCCATAGTAAAATAAATGTTTGGTAAGGCACGCATCCAGGTTTACATTATCTGCGTGCAGTTGACTTACAACATATTGAGACGTCGCTGGAACTGAGAGGCTCGATCCTGAGCCGCCTCTGCCACGCGACTGGTAACCCTGCCAAAACAACGGCTGTCATAGTCGCTTCCTACGCAAGTAACCATCAGAAAAAATCGAAGACACAGATTTCTATTAACCATGATTTAAAAAAAGTAGGTACGAGTAAGTAGTGTGAGTTTAACAGTGTTTGAGTGTTAAAGGAGACGAGTGGGATACCATGATACTGTCCATGCAAACGACTTACAGTTGGTGGAGAAAGATTGACGGCGGAACCTCGCCGTTCCTGCGGGCCAATGCTTGAGTGGCGCCGCGCCGGCAAAGCGGAGTTACTACCTCCCGGGGTCCCTCCAGGGGAAGACGCGCAAGATGGAGCAATGCGAATTTTGGGAGTCATAAGAGTGTTATCAGATAGACGCCGGTTAGGGAAAACACTGGCCACGCGCAGGAAATTGCTGTCAGAATTGGTGGAGTTGTTGGAGCCAAAGAACCATTGGCCGATGCCCGTACCTAAAGAATTATGATTACACATTATGATGCTGCAGCATAATTGCAAATAAAAATACACACAAAATTTTAATAGGCGCAAATACATTGACTATGGTTAAAATATAGTTTAAGCAAATCTTAACAACCATGGCCTAAATTTAACCAATTATCAAACATACTACATATAAGTAGGTACCTAACTTTTAGCATCTACGAGTATGTATTATGGGATAATTATACATATTTTATTTTATTAGATTATTTTAATTTGTCTCTGTGTTTTATAACTTTCTCATGTTTCTAACTCTTATTATTGCGAGACATGCCCGATCTCACGCGCTTTTGCTTACGTTGATTATATTTGATAGCTTGCAGCCAAGACCCAGTCGTCATAATGCCGAGCCCAAAGCACATGCGGCGACGATGTAAGCAAAACCGCATGAGTATATTTAAACAATAAATTTGTTTGAAAACACGTACTTTTGAATCCACCACCTGTAGCAGCTGCAGCTTGTCCAGAATTCGTGGGCGTTCCACTGACTGAGTTCTTGCGAACCATATCCTCGGCACTTGAGGTTTTGCGTTGCTCCACACGCAAGTTGGGAATGTTAAATGGAGGAGCATTTACACTTTCACTGCTTGCTTTAAGACGCAAAGCCCGATAACGATCAGAAACAGACGGTGTCTTCTCGAGTTTCAATATGTAACGTTGAGATTGGTCAATGTTATCCAGCATGTCGTAAATTATCTGTAATATGTATATTTATAACTATTTGTAGAAATAATTTATTGTTGTTCGTCGATAAATAATTATAATATTTAAATTATATTGTAATAAGTATTTAATAATCTTAATGCATTTATAATTACTTATTATAAATTAGATTCTAACCTCCATCAAATTAGTAAATTGATCAATGTTCAATGCCGGATTAATTGTTTGTGGAGCAAGCGTTGGAATCATTCTCGTAGCCATCACGCTAGTAGTCAAAGCAAATTTCTTGTCCACAATCAAGGATTTGTAAAGCACTGCAATTAAAAAACGCGAATCAGTTTTAAAGCTTATAACAATTTATTTTGACTCGGCGTTGCTCGTGCAATATAGTGGTCACAGAAATAAAAAAACGTCCAGATGGGACCCAGTAGGGTCACATATTATAATTAGATTTTGATGTCTTATACCCATATCCATTTCTGAACTTTAAGGATTATTTTTGCCAAATTTTAATGCAATCGGTTCATAAATATACGTGTAAATTATAGGTGAATACAGTCATATATATGGCTGTGGGTCACACGTCGTGGTCTGATCATGTCATATAGAAAAATTCGGTCTCTGGGTTCCAAGAAACTTTCAAGAAAATTTCATCAAAAGCGGTCCAGTAATAGAGACGTGAAAGACGCACAACTATCTACTTAGATATGCACGTGTTACGAGCAATACAAAGTTTCTTTTACATTTACTATTTCATAACATTAGTATGGATATAACATCAACGTTCGCAGTATAATTATATAATTTATACTCTGAAATAATTAAAGAATAGGGAAAAGGCGCAAGAAGCAGTAGAGTACTCGTATACGGGTTAATAAAAATAAAACCTAAATCGAAATTATCCTACCATCCACGCCGTCAAAAATATCACTACCTATTGTGGCTTGTAACATGCTTCATAAACGCGTATTTCGCATTTGCACCAGCAGAGTATATACAACACCTCCTATAATAAATAGATTAAAGTGCTCAAAAAAGCATTGCAATAAATAAATAGTTTTACTTTTACTTACTAACAACCCTGTGAGTTATTCCGGGGTCGCCTAAGCGCATACACAGAAGCGTAGGAATCACTTGATCCAGGACATGGGACCGATCCATCTTTACGATAGTTTTCTCAAAAAACCCAAGAACCAGATTTATTATTTTCACGTCACCCTGATTACCTTCCAGTATTATCTTTACTTTTGGCAAAATGGTGGTCGCCAACACTGCCTCATCAAGGAAATCAACAAGATTGTGAAGACAAATCAATGTAGCCGCCTGAAAGTATAGACAAAGATTTTGTACAACTCAATATCTGTATAATACATTTAGAAAATTACGTTGTAATGTAATCGTAACAAACCTGAATTTGGTTAGTATTGCTATCCATGGTGGAATACAAGAACGGCATCATGTGACTGTATGTGATGCCTTCTGGGCATTTCTTTACCAGAGTGGCAAAGTTTTCCATCAGTGTGAGTAAAGCCTGCATAGACTTTGGAACGGTCAAAAATTGTCTGAAATTGAATATTTTTATATCTTCACTTTTTATCCTTGCTTTATTTATATAAGTATATATTTATATTCTAATAGCTAAACTACAGTTTTGCCCAATGTTGGTCTTGGTCTTGCAGTTTTATATATATATATATAGATATACTACGTGGAATTCATTAAGGAGCAAATATTTTAATACTATCTAGATTAGAAATAAAGAATATTCAGTAATAAAATCCTAAGTTATGATGCAGAGAAGTTTTCCTAAAAATATCGCCACACGAACAGAGTCTAATCAAGTACGTAGCCAAAGATCGACGATCACGCGAACATTGACTTACGTAATTCTTTCTCTCTCTATTTCGTCTCTCGGTTGTGGGCTAGATCAAATAATAATAACACTCTCCAGCCTTTAGGTATTTATCACGATGGATATAGCGATTCCTAGACACGGTTTTATTTACCATGTAGTAGTGTTTTGTTTTTCGAATAATGATTTGTATCTTTAAAAAAAGTGACCTTTTTATTTCAAAAAGAGGTCCTACTAATGACACCTGAAGCCTAAAAAAAATATTTACTCATTTTCCAATTACACGCGGTATAAGCAAGCGCCAAGACTAACCCTAGTCTGTATTGGTCTTGCACAGGAGTCTCGTAAGACTTTTTCTACCGTTTGCTATAATAATATATAATCAATTTTGGAATAGATTTTAAGTGAGTCTTTTGAGAACTATTTTTTTTATTCGCAAATTTAATCGTATTGATGAATAAAACATTATTATTATATATAATATTGTAAAATGGTATATGTTGGTCAACAAGATCTATCTTTATTCCAAATAATAATTTTATTATAAATCAGACCGGTACTTCTTAAGATAATTTACGGACATACACTAGTCTCATAGAGTACAATTAGATACAAATACATATTTTAAGTTAGAGCAAGAGTCTCGCAAGACCAAAGTAAAGACCAAGATCAAGACCGAGACCAGCTTTTCTCATGCAACACCAAGACCTTGGTCTTACTTTGGGAAACACTACTAAACTATTGAAATAAACAATTATTTAAAAAAGTATTGAAAAGTAGGTAGTAGTGATATAATTGTAACGATACTCACAAAAACGCGGGTAGTATGTAATTATTAAACTCATCTTCGGAAGAGTCGTTTACCAACCACATGATCGACTCCAGCACAGCAGACATCACGTCTCCACCTAGCCATTCCGCCCTTAAAGCGGGCCAAACGTTCATCCACCTAAGTTTCTATAATAGCATAATTAAAAAGATCACACATTAGCATTATTTTATATTCATCAAACTATTAAATTAAAATAACAAAAATATAAACTCTTACTTATGATAAAAATATATGTCATACAATACCTTAGGTATAGCCGGAAATATTTTAGGAAGTGCAGTCCGGAAGAACGCGATTTTGCGATTGGGATCCTTCAAAGCTGTAGAATCCAAAAACTGCAATGCCTCAATGACAATCTCGCTCACACACCTTAAAACAAAAATATTTTTAAACACTTAATTAATTTTTAATACCTACCTGAATTTGAAACTATACAGTACTTTTCCCTCTTCTTTCCGTCAGCAGTCAGCGCTTCTTCTTGACGCGGGTCTGCTAGGCAGACACTTCCGTTCCAAACGCCGTCGTTTCTGTGACAGAATTCATTCATCCATGGAAACTTCGCCTTTATTAGCTTATTTAATAATAATTAATAAGTAATGATTCGCTTTTAAACATTATTGTCAATAAAGTTCAATATAGCTACTATAATACTATAAATATTATTTTTGTAATACAAACAGTAAAGTACGTACTCGTAGTTAAAGTACTTGATGAGCGGCAATAACTGCGTTGTTGGGCGCGGGTTGGGATCGCGAGACGTGAGACGCTGAAGCGCTTCCTGGAGAGCAGCGGGGACGCGTTTCACAACTTTCTCAACCTGCCGTTCCAGCTGTCCAAGACAAACACCATGTTCACATTACAAAACTCACTCCAATGTTCATCATCAAATCTCTACTGCTGTACAAGATGAGAGATAACAAATAAATAATTTATATTTAATGCAAATAAAATGTACACTTGTACTAAAACAAAATTTAATGTAAATTAAAATATTTATACGTGAATAAAAATGAAATCTGAAACTTGGTTTTCCGGCTTTTTCTCGTAATATTTGAGGTATGTCGAAAAATGTAAATAACTTATTTATTATCTAATGTTGTATACCTAATCGACGTTTCCAAATATTTATTTAATAAGATGTCTTTATACATTATTACCATTGTAGTAATCCGACATTTCGAGACGCTGGTCAGACCAGATCTGTACCACACTTCATACCCAAGTCCACGGAGCCCTGTACGCCTCCGTGAGCAGACGCGGATGGCGCAGCATCGTCCGGGACAATATAATCCGAGGAGGGGTATGCCAGTTGCTAACATTCATGAACCTGGCGCGCCACTTACCATCAGATGAGCGCTAGGTCACATGTCGTGCTAGTATATATAATTAAAAAAAAAACAAATAATAAATGAATCATCATCAGCATCACAGCCTCAATAACACAGCGTCCTAGACCACTATTGTTGATGATGGGACTTCTAGAAAATTTGGTACACATCGTCACGCTTGCCAGACGGGTTGGCAAGGGTCTGATGTCAAATCAATGACAATTTATTAAAAAATACACAAATTGGTATTAGAGGAACCGGAACCGTAGGATATACGTGCTCTCCGAGGCACGGGAACGGTAGTGTTGTTAATTTATGACAAATTAACGTACGATAAGTATTTATTTCTCATTAGTCATGGCTCGAAACGCCATCTTTTTTTGTCCAATTAGTAAGCGATCTTATAACTATCCACCACTGTCTTGAGCTTTCTAAGCTTACTTGTAACTTTCAATGTGCCTATTAAAATTTAAATATGGTTTATACATAACCTTCAAAGAAGAAAACGTAGATTCAGCGGATGGATCTCAGTTTGGGTTTCAAACACTTGGGCCGTGGGAACCAAGGGCACATATTTTTTATGCATTGTAACGGTCACAGCACACATATCGACTTGGAAAGGTATTGTCACCAGATCGCCCTTCGCGTCACCATCAACCAGACGCCCAATAACGTAAGCACATAACCCCACTTTCGTTGTACAGCTGCCGTACGTTAACTTGGCTACCGACCAAGAGACGTGAGTTCGTGAACATAGGCGCGGGGACAACGAGCCGTAAGCACGATCTAAGTCAAAGTCAAAGTCAACCTGCAAGTTGACCAGACACTGTATCGCGGTTCAGAAATTAACCCGAGGCTAAACGTGACAATGGCACTGTTCAATGGTATGTATATAACGTTTTATTTTTTAAATTATTATTTTAATAAAGAAAAATAATATCAGTTAAAATATACTTACATATTCAGATTGTCTGAGATAAAGCATCGGGTTGTAATTGGCCTGGATGAGTTGTTTACCCTTATTAAACACCGTGCACATTACCAATCCCAGCGAGAACATATCAGAGAGTGTGGTGCAATGGCCGCTTGTTTGAACTTCTGGCGCTGTGTAAAATAAGGAAATAATAATAGGTTTTAATCTTAAGGCGAATTTTGACAGACCGTCTGTTTTCCCGGTCTATTTAATAAGACGGATATGCCAGTGGCATTATAATTAACTTACAATTTAATTTTACTTGACGTTCACAACTTTGGCGTCTATTATTTACTAGAGATTTATTATACCTTATCTAACTACGAGTATCAATATTATTTATAATGATGTAAAGTTTTATAAAATAATCTACCTATGAAGTCCAGACAAGGCTGCGAAATCTTGGGTGCTTTAATGGACCACGGCGCCACGGGTACCATTGTTTTTTCGTTTATGATAGTATCTGTGACAAATAAACATAATATAGAGGTAATATTGTTCAAATATTATAAAGTAAAATCCTCACGAAAAGATTCACGGAGAAAGTTGGTTGCCAACTTTTATTGACATTGAGGTTGCTACTCGTAAAAGTTATGATGTATGCTGGAAGGAAAATGCAAAATATGTTCAACTTTGTCTTAGTAATTTGTAAGGTTGTATATTAAGTAGACTTAATATTGTTTATATTTTGGCAACTTACGCAAAAACTCGAGACCGAAAAGCTTCCATGTGCCCCTCTTGTTAATGAAGATGTTCTCCGGACAGACGTTGCGATGCACTTGTTTCGCTTTGTAGTGCAAATAGTTCAAAGCGTCAATCATCTGTGAATTAAAACGATTCAATACCAAAATATTAACATTAACTATTTATGAAAAAATCAAGAGTCCAGAAGTCCACGGAGAAGATGAATATCCTGATGCAAGAACCTTAGTAGTTCTTAATGAGCACCCAATATGGATAATGCTCATTAAGAATAATATTATACAAGTATTATTAAAATAGTATCTATTTAAATGATTGTAAAATAGGTATACCTGCTGAAATCCGTATCTGATTTCCATGTCCAAGAAAACATATTCTTTGGCGAAAGGTGCCCTAGGCGATGGAGCCTGTGGCTGGGGCTGGGAGCCATGCGGGCCCATAGACGCCGGGTACGGCATCACCGGCAAGTCACTGCCAGGCTCCAACGGAAGCGAATCCTGATGTAATTAAATACATTAAACAATTAATAATATTGCCATTTATAAATATTATCAATACCCACATACTTATTTAATTACAATATATATTTTATTCGAAGTTAATTAATATACATAAAATATAAATTAAAAGCTACCTAAATAATAAAATTAAAAATAAACTAAACTATAAATAAAACATGTCCTCTAGAGTCGTTCCATCCGAGATAGTCCCAAGGAGACTGGCAACATTTCCCTTCTGTATAGCGAGGCTAATACGTTGGGAGAAATAATTGCCAGCCTTCCTATCTCCAGACCTTTCTGTCAGCCGCTTTGACAATTACAATATTTATTTATTAATTAAAAGCTACTTAAAAGAAAAAATAAATTAAACCTAATAAAAAAAAAAACTATGAATACGAGTATAACATGTCCTCTAGACTCTAGACCCTTAGAGCTAATACGTTGGCAAAAATAATTGCCAGTGTTCCTGTTTCCAGACATTTCCATTAGCCGTTTGGATAACTCCTTGGCCAGATGCTGAGTGTACCCATGGGCACATCGTCTCGACCCCAAACGGGGCGCAATTTGTAACATGTACCGAGTTTGGCGTAATTGAGCAGCTTGACGTATCACCAGAATCTTGAAGCTTGTTGACGTCACCTGGATGTGAGATGGGGCTTACGTGTCTCTACATGTCGCATCCCACACCAGTGACCTGCCAAGATTCCACAGCCCAACAGTCACGCCGTCGAGTCTCTTGCCATCGTTTCGCGCAATCCCAGAGGGTTCTGAGAAGGATCGCTGGTACTCCAGTATTGACAAAATCCCGTCAGATGATGTCGTTAATAGCCACATGACGAGGAATGTGGCAAGCACTTCTAGCGTAGGAAACGCCATGGGGTTAAAAGATGTTTGACGGATTCTCCATAGCGACACTGGTGCGGGTGGACGGTCCGAGGCATAGGCACACCACCATGGTAAATGCTTTTTCACGCTTCTTATAGAAAAGCGGCGTACCTATACAAACTATAATCAAAATAATAAAAATGTATTAATGAAAATTCTCTTAAGAAACTGAAAGGAATAGGACCCTTTTATTTTAATATCATACTTTCAATTTTCTTATCCGAGAGAATAGAAAGCATTGTTAAACACAAAAGAAAAATATAAAACCAGCGACCTTCGATTGTCTTCAGACATTATAACAACATTTTTGTATTGACGGCTGTCGCATGTCGTTCGTAAGGTAACACTTCTTTTGTATTAAAAAAAAAACTAAAGTAGCATCGATATACTGACGAAAATAAAATGTCATTGAATAAAGTCCGAAAAAGGCATTAAGTGACTTACAACTATAAATTGTTTATAATTGTCATCATCATATGTCTGTGTCTCTCCACTGCCTTCTGCCATTTTACGCGATATCCTGTTACTCCTCAATCAGTTGTTCTTTATTTTATCTATGGTATTTATCCCATTCTGCGTATTTCTCTACGTGTTCTGCACTCTAGAACCCGTCCACTTTATCGCCCGTTTGGTTCGTATATATATATATAGTAAATATAAAATAAATATTTAAATAAATATTTCCAGACAGGTCACACAGCGCCATCTAGTTTCCGTGGTAAGCTACAAGGCTTGTGTTAAGGAAACTACATATTATACTTTTTTTTTTTTGGAAATATATACATATTATATATATAAACACCCAGACCGAGACAAATTATACAATGTACAAATTGCCCCCGGTGGGAATCGAACCCACGACCTCCCGAGTTCACGGCAACGTTTGTTACCACTAGACCACGGAGGCGGTATATAGTATAGTCGTATCCGACCCACTGCAGTTCAGCTAGCTAATTTTAAAAGCTATCTACTCGTAACTTTTGTTCTTTGACAAATACCATTGTTTCGAATCCGTAGACCTCCACTGCTCAAGCCTCCTAGAAAAAAAATCTAAAGAAATTTGTTTACCACGTTGGCCAGCTGACCAGGAGGCTGATATAACTTTTCGATAGTTTTAACTTTAGTTAGAATTGTGACCCAAGGCACCGGAACAGTAGTGTTTTAAAATTATGTCAAATAGACCTATCTGGGTAATTCTCATTAGTATGTTCAGGAGACTTTTGGATTGGATGGTAAATGACTATATTATAGAATAATTTACCTGATAAGCAAGGATGTTGTAGAGGCTGCCTAGGATGGGTTCAGAAGCAAAGGCCATGGTGTTATTTCCTTCCTCGAGAGAGTGGTAGACTTGTAGCATCCTCGGGTGGCGCCACCTCTCCAACGCAGCGATGCCGCTGCGAATACGTTCCAGCATGTTCTCCTTCCTTTTGGATTTAAACAACCTCTCCGTCAGCCGTTTGTCGAAAATGAATACTGAACAAATCTGGAACAAAAGAAAAACATTAAATAATTCGTTTTCACTTTCATAGCAGCCCCTAGAACACAATACGTGTATTAATAAATTGATCTCAAGATCCCATATTCACTACGACAATACTGAAAAAACGCATTGGTTGAAAACTTTGGATTTCAAACACTGGTATGTTTATTATTTTTTATTTATAAATATTAATTGTGAATACATCCGACAACTTCGGTTCGCAGATGACATAGTTATAATGGCTAGCTCGCTGGAAAATCTTAGTAGAATGCCTTAACGTGGCGTCCCAGGGAGTTGGTCTCGGAATGAACTTAAACAAGATAAAAATCATGTTCAACGATCATGTCATTCCGAGATCAATCTTCATGGGTAACGCCTCTCTTAAAGATATTCAAAAATACGTCTACATGTCCAACTAGGCTTAGCTAACTTCAACACGATAGCTGGCTGGCGCGTATATATCTATATCTGTATATATTTGAGCTAACAAAAACAATTTTAACTCCGTCTCGTTATACAAAATAAGACAATGAAATTTCAATATTAATAAAACAGTAGCCGTTAAATACTCGGGGCTTGGGTGACAAAATCACGACAATGTAATCGAAGTTCAGGATCTCTGTTATAGACTCTCTCTCAATTATAGATCATTGTCGAGCCAGCTGAATAGGATCAATTTATTACTCAAAGGTGTTGTGGTTTAACAATCCCCTTATTCCTAACAACGCAACTATGACATATATGTACGAGTATGTATGTGTTTATAAAGGATTATATTATACTTTCTTGAATAAAATAATTTCATAAAGCTTTATTTAAAAATTGTAGTAGGTACCTACCTAATAGTATTGTTGTTTATTGTTAACGTGTTATATACTTTTACTTATTTCATAAAAAAAAACAAATAACTGCGGCGATTGGTATAAATAATTATTTAATGGCGATTAGGCCTCCATCAGAAATGCCGTGCTTAAACATTCTATTGCTATTTGATGAATTTCGTAGCCAAAAGACCCAATAAATTTAAAGATTATGTATTTACGTTTGCTCATTTTTCCTTACATATATATCTCACACATACACACACACACACACACACACACACACACACACACACACACACACACACACACACACACACACACACTAACACATACATACTTCAAATTTTCTTGCATGCAAATTATTACTAGATTTAGTTTTAATATGGATTATTAGTTTTAATTTACAACCTAATTGAATACGAGTATATATATTTTTATTATCAAATTTTTGTAACACACTTCATTTTTATATCTTTTATAAGTAAAAGTATCATCACGACCGTTTCCCTTCCGGGGTGGTCCGAAACCACGCTTATAAAAGCGAATTCTTATTTAGCCAACTTTACTATAGGCCAATCATGACAAGTAGCAAGCTCGTCAATGTCTCTAGCGTACCAAACTCGGGAAATATCACAAATAAATTTAATTGAATATTAATTTAATTTAGTTATTTAAATTAATAAATATTATTGTGTCCCGACCAGGAATCAAACCCGACAAAAATTTATCGTTATTGCTTTTACATCTTACGAGTAAGCTGTATTCGTTTTATAATTGGGTTAATTAATAATAATAATTTCTGTATTCAGTTTTAAATATTGTACTTTCTAATATATTTCAAACTTGAAATAATTATTAAAAAATCTTTTACAGCCTTTTATTTGTATAGATAGGTACCTTTTTCTGATTAAATTAAATTTAAGTTAAATAAAAAGATTTACTACCAAGATAAATTAACAAATATGTCGCTTAGTATTTTTTGTCTTTTAAGCGTTGATATAATTTATTGAAGTACGAGTAACTATCTCACAAAAGATATACTCTATTTAAGATAAAATTATCCGGAGTAATTGTGAGCAAAAAAAACAGTTGTGTGAATCTCGTAAGCAACTGGTACTACACAGAGAAGCAACTAGTACTACAAAGAGAAGCAACTGGTAATACAAAGGAAGCAACAGTCTAGCGCTACTGTTTACATTCCTCTTAAGCATAAAGGATGTGGAACGATTTGCCGGTAGAAATTTGACAAGCACCCAATACATCACTCTTTAAGAAAATTGTATATTCACATTACTTAAATAGCTCCCAACAGCGTATGTAAGATATATTGTATGTAGTCTAATTTTGTATATGTATAGTGTGTAGTATATGTATTATTGCGTACATATTTTTATGTATCGGTATGTATTATTGTATCATAGAATAAGTTTAGTTACTATTTTATATTGATTTTTCTTTAAAATTAAGTTACATATTTAAGCCCTTTGCACCTACCTCATAATGTAAATTATCTGTATTGTCCCAAACCTTGGCTGCTAGAGAAAGGCATTAAGCTCGCATAAAGTTTTTAATCAGCTTGCAAATTTTGAATGCTATGTCAGTAACTTCAGTTCTCTGATGAATATTAAAATATCGAATTATATCCATCAAATAGCTAAGCATAGGTCTCTCCATAGATCGCAGAGAGACCTTGAATTTGTGGACCAGACCCACTGTCAGTGTCCACGTCTCTGCTCCGTACGACATTACGGAGAGGATGAACTGGTTGAAGACTTTTGTCTTCAAATGTATAGACGATGAGAGGATGTGCCGAAGTTTCCCGAATGCCGCTCATTCTAGCTGAATGCGTCTGAAGATTGATAGATACTATGTAATAATATACTCCTAAACAACGTAAAGTTTTAAAGCAAATAGCTTACATATTGTAAGCACACACAAAGGACGAAGAATGTAACTCATACCGCGCAACAATAGGAGATAATATTCTGCACGATAGCTCATCAAACTTAAAAATACTTTACAATAAATTACAATGTAGCGGGAGAAAATGAAATTCTCAAGAAATATGTTTAAGATGGCACATCTCTAGCTCATCTATAGACCCAGAGGCTGTGATGATTATAAAATATCCAATTTAAGGTGAAATTACAAATTTAATTATTTATATAATTGGTCGCATAATACACATATAAAAAAGTAAATACCTTATTTATTTATTTATTTTAAGGTTAATAGCTCTGTGCTACCGTTTCGCTCGGGTCATTTCTTGGTTTGAGACTGGATATAATAAAGTAAGTAAGAGTCACTTTTAAGTCCAGTTTAAAGTTAAATGCTTGTTTTACAGATCACGCACTTTTTAAGCATCAAATGTGTGGACTATTTTTTTAATAGCTTTACCGTGTGGTTAACTATTTCCGTGCCCCTAAAACTATATTAAGCTGTGTCAGTCATCATCACCCTGTGTCTCTCCACTGCTGGATATAGGCCACCCCAAGGCTCACCACGTAATAAATATGCCTCCGCGGTCTAGCGGTTAAGTCAGTGGATTTAGACTCGGAATCGAACCTACCTGGTGCCCTAGTCGGGCACAAAAATATTTATTATTGTAAGTAAATCTATTTAATTATTATTTAATTTATTTGTGATATTTCTTGAGTTTGGTACGCTGGAGACATCGACGAGCTTGCTACTTGTCATGATTGGCCTATAGTAAAGTTGGCTAATTGTAAATGTGGTTTCTGAGCACCCCGAAAGGGAAACGGTCGTGATGATACTTTACTTTGCTTTATATTTTTTTGTGACTATACATATTAGTAATATGTGAGAAGAAGTCAATGTAGGGAAAGTAATAAAATATTTGATAATCGGTTTCTGATTGCGCTTTATACACTATTATCATATCCTCGTATTATATATATCGCCGGGTTAGAGCGAAAACCAACTAAACATTTTTATTTCTCTTTTTCAATTCACTTTTTTACACCAGGCGTTAAAAAAAGCACTGTGACGCTTAGATCCGAAGATAGTGGGTCTGAAAAGCAATTAAACAAACGGTTTAAGCCAAAAACGCTAATTATAAAGTAATTCAATGTGAATAATAATTTTGTGCATAAATTTCTAAATTAGTTGAATTTTGCTCTAACACGGATATATACATTTCAGAGACGTAGCAACGTAACTGATTTACCTATTTATGGTACTCTTGGATTAAATATTTTTTTAATACGATTAGCTTGCAATAAGATAATATAACTTATTGGATTATAAGCCGTTTAACGTTTGAATAATAATATACACGATTAGTCCGTAATGGTAACTTGCGCTGTATATTTTAAGCAACATTATTATACAATTTGTATGCAGCCTCGCTAACCCGTACCAGCTAAGCGAGAGTAAATTTTGCAGAAACTTGATCGGCATTGGAGGTCTAAAACTCTGTTGTAGGGGCTGTAATGATGAGATTATTAAAATGAGTTTGTTACTTATAGAATATTATAATTCTTAATAAAGTCCTGTGACGATAAGACTGTTGAATCGTCATCTTTCTTTGTTATTCTTATTCGAAAAGTTTCGTGCTTCAAAAACTTTTTACTTTTAATACCCCACACGTCTAATATATCGTTCTTCTATTCTTCAAATAGCATTTATTACAAGAATTAAGTAAATATCTAAAATATGTCCGACTAATAAATATTTATATATTGGATTGTTTAGTATCTATATATTTTAATAAAAAAATAACTAAAACAACAACGAAAAAAAACCTTATTTAAATGTAAATCGTGTCCGCGCGGCGTGGTGGCAGGAACGCTGGCCGCATTTCCTCGCTAAATCGCTATGCTGATTCTCTGGGCGACGAAAGGACCAGCCCTCTTGTTACCAGAGCAGACAATTAGACGAGAGGTAATGTTTTTTAAAAATGTTTTAGCGCTTGGACCCCACGGGCCTAAAGTCTCTACAAACACGTATTCTTTGATTACAGATACGTATTTGCGCCGCTTGCCAGAATCAGCGCTTTCAGCTGCGGCTCCCGCTTTTAGCGCTGTTCCCCTAACGTGTGTCAAAGCCAAAGTGTCGACACAAGTGGCATCCCACACTAAGGCCCATCCCTGCTCCCAGGGGATTCCTTCATACCATCAGGTCTCTTATCATCATTGTGGACTAATCCAGTGAGTTCCAAAATAGCTGTAACATCAATGGTGGCAAGATCCCGTTTCATGGTAATATTTTTTATAGAGACGGATTTGCTTTTTTATGATTCGGGCAGATTTCCTATAAATATGAATGTTCGTCTTCAAGTCCCTATTCAAATTATGGCGTTATTATAAAACAGTTGTATTTTTAATATTGTTTTTGTTTTTGCCAATTTTTTCCTTCTAATAAAACAGAATTATCTTTTTTTATGTTAACAGGTTATAATCATCTTAAGGCTCTCATGTCTTTTGTTTTACTTGTTAACCTTTTAACAATTAAATCAATTAAAATAATATTATATTAAGCTATTGCATAGCTTTTATCGCGGGCTTTGAGCGCGGCGACCGAATCAAGAAATTCCGTAACGAAAATAAACCTAACACCCCCCCACTCCGACCGGCACAGCGCGGTGCGGCGTTGATAGCCGTGCATCGTCTAACGTCGTTTCAGTTCGGCAGATTTCGGCACGGTGTTTGTGTGCGTGCGACTAGACGTATGCGTGTAGACTAGCTGCTAACTGCTCATAACTGATTCTATCTCTTTTAGACACAATGCTAGGCGAGACAGCGTGCTTTTTGGCCGCATCCACGAGTGAGTTCGAGCCCGCGACTAGTAACTTTAATTAATATCAAAGAAAATAATAATACTGCATAAATAAAATAAATAAATAATTATAATTGCATAAGTTGATAAAAAATGCTTTGCAATAGCTTTTCCGCGGCAGTCCCCGAGTGCCTAACGTATTTTTTTTGTATTTATTTAAAATAATATTATTGCGGTGCTTTAAAGATAACAACATTTATTATTTTGTCTGTGAGTATGAACATATGAGTCACATAGGGTATAGGTTAGCTGTTAGAGAATACAAGTTATTAAGCTTGCCTATGTAATTAATTATTTTCTTGTAAATTTTAATGTTCGAAAGATTTTTTTACTAACTTTACTTTATAGTAGAATGAATAACATAATTTTGTGTAAGATCAGCAATACGAAAGTAATTTTAAAAGAGCACTGTTCTATTCCAGATGTGAAAACGTGACTACTCAGATTTATAGATTAAAAGACGAGATACTCGTACTAGCTAATAAACTATTCTTCAAGATTACATTGTAGAATAATTCGTACAAGCCACTTGGGAAAGTGATTTAACGTGACCAGAATATTCTATTCTGCTGAAGACTTTGCATTAATATGTCACTTCGAAGGGGAAGTTGACTAAGTTGCTTGCAAGTTAGTTAAGCGGTCAGTACTTGGTGTATCTGCTTCTAAAACTTGATAACCTACTTTGTATATATTCAGTATAATTTAATTAAGTTCTCTGGAAATATGTTCTCGAACGCTTATCTTCAGCAGTGAAGATTTTGGACTCATTGTTCTATAGTATTGGTATTTAAGTTACATTTATATAATTACATAATTAAAGTTTAGTTTCTTCCTTTTTTTCTGTATAGTAGTTAGGTAAACATCATTACATTTTTAAGTAGAAGCAACTTTAGTTATGCATGTAGTTAGTAAGACTTATGTGTTCTTAGTTTTAGTAGAAACTTTGTTGGTACATGAGTTAAACCATTTTGTTACTACTAGGTGTAAGAAACAATAATATTTAATAATTTAAATAAATCAATTAAATTAATATTTATATTATTTGTGACATTTTTCCGAGTAAGATACGCTAGAGACATCGACAAGCTTACCAATTGTCATAATTGGCCTATAGTAAAGTTGGCTAAATGTGAATACGCTTCTTTATAAGCGTGGTCGTGATGATA
Source organism: Tinea semifulvella (assembly GCA_910589645.1). NCBI lineage: Eukaryota > Metazoa > Arthropoda > Insecta > Lepidoptera > Tineidae > Tinea > Tinea semifulvella. The sequence goes on along the minus strand of OU342584.1, from coordinate 11,825,638 downwards.
CTTTACTTTTAGGTGTAGGAATATCTGTTTGTTTCCCGAATACTATATAAATATAATGTCTGCAACGATAATTATTAGTTCCCGCCTAACAGTTAATGAATGTCGTGTTACTTATTAGCTGAACTAAATTTATGGTTCTATGGAAGTAATACAATGAATATAAAATAAATAATATGTTACGTCTTAAGACACATAAAAATATATAAAAGTACAAAAATCAACCATATCAATTTAATAATAATATTCACACAAAACAATTTTTAAAACAAATCACAGACAATTTTGCGACGTAAAAGTTAGACCAATCTATATAAAAAAATATATAATCATTAAGGTTAGGTAATCATTTAGTTATTATTTAAGAACCTTGATACAAATTTCTGAATGCACGCATAAATATTTGACAACCAACATTGTCACAAAAACTGTGGTAAATAAAATATAATGTTGACAACTTTTTGCTTTTAAAATTCTGATCGAATCATTGTCGACATCACCATGACAATCAAAGTCATGAAGACGTCTAAATTTAAATATATTTAGAATCTGTCTACTATAGCCAACTCAAAATACTTACCATCTCACACATCCAGCATATACTCGTATTTAGATTCATTCAAAGTATCAGCTGCTCTCTAGTGGAACAAGCTTTCATAGAACATAAGATTCTTCAATACATATTTTTTAAAACCAATTGTCAGTTTCTTTTTAAACAAGCACATCAATATATTTTAACTTTACAATTTTCTGCTTCCTAATAATATAATATCTTTACAATATCTACTTGAATGATTATATATTGATAAGTATTTATGTAGACAATAATATTTATTCCTTTGCAAAAGTAAAAGGAAATGCCAAAAAGCCAGGCTGCTGTCACTCGGGAAAACTGTATCGATTTATCCGATAACATTGCGGGCTGTCAATTTTCGTCCTTAAATAGTTTGCGAAAAACGCTAATTTGACAGATAAATTCTATATTTATGTAGTCTATTGTTTAGAATTGCATCCCTCACTCTCCCACTTCGCCTTTGTACACGTACATACTTTTAAGTAAAGTGCAATAAAGCATTTTAATAATAAATAATAATAAAGTATATCAGCTTCAATATGGCTATTAAAAACCCAAAAACATCTTCCTAAAGACTCCTGCTTGGTAAAACTTCTGTAAGTAGATTACGTAAAGAGAGTAGAGTAGGATTACATCCAACACTATCCAACTTGTAACACAAGAAATTCCTTGGCAAGTAATTATCCTTTGAAAGTAGATCGTCTTATATGCATGTATTTTATTGTGCTAAAGAACATTTTGAGTTATTTTTCCAACAAAATTTTCTTATTCTTGTGCAAAAAACTTTGATAAATATTGCTCGAGATCGATAGAGCGAAAATAAGGGTGCAGTGGCTAGGAAAAAAGAGAGAATATAAAATATTGGTACGGTAGCGTGAAGGTAGCCTGACGACCCAACGAGCGTCCGAGAAATAACCGACTATTGTTGTTTCAAAATATTACACATACCTACTTATTTGTCAGTTTATGAATAATATTTATTCAATATGATTTAATATTTTACTTGTGATAACTGTGTTTATTTTATCTATCATTATATATTGCTGTTATTACTTCATATGTATGTATAAAAGTAAAAGTAAGCAGATATAAAATAAAAAACAACTTCGACCTTGATGTGGTCCTTTCTCATTTTTTGCATCTCAGTTTTAAAATATGTTTTACTTACATATCTTTAAGTCAGATCCCTTGCGGAGTAGGCAGAGACAATTGAGCGCCACTTAACACGATCACGACATACCTCTTTCGCTTCGTCGACATTCATTAAACTCTTCATACATGCTATTTTGTTACGAAGGATTTTTAATGCACCTTCACGCAGTGTTTTTTTTATTTGATCATGATATGTGAATCTCGGTCTGCTATCTGGTTCGTCAATATTTTTTCTCTCATTCTTTCAACACGCGCAACCCATCGTGGCATGCCTTTCCTAATTTTTGTCCCTATGCTTTCTTTTATACCTACCCTTAAATATGTTTTAATTATAATTTATGGTCACAGATCTATGATAGTTATATAGGTAACACTTTTATATATTGAACCTTTTATACGCTATATCTTTACCTATCTTTATCTAGCACATACAAACTCCGTTATTAAATGGAGATCGAACCGAGAACACGAAGTATAAGATGACATAACGGTACTACAAATTGGCATATGAAAAGTATTTTTTTTACACGTTTGATCTCGTTTCAATATCGGAGTTAGTGCGGGCCAAAACTACTGAGTGCCTTGCTTTTATGCTCCTTGCGTTCCTTGATTCTGACAAAAGTTTATTTAATACTAATCATAACACTCTCTTGAAAACTTTTCCAGTATTCTTCTTCTTCTTAGTCGCTACACTCTTAGCAGAGTGGTCGTGGTCGCCATTGGAGTGCTAGGGGCACACTTAACAAGCCGTCTCCACTCCTCTCGGACCCCGGCTTTCCTAGTGCATTCATGTAGGGGATGATCCATTGCAACCTTCACCTGATCGGTCCATCTCATCAGAGACTTACCACGCATTCTCTTGCTATCGACTTTCCCCTGGACTACCAAGCGCTCGATGGATGTTTCTCCTCGCCGTGACACGTGTCCGAAGAAAGTGAGAATGCGTAATTGTACAGTCGAGGAAAGGCGCTGTCTAATCCCCAGTTTCTCCAGTATAGATTTGTTTGTTCGGAACTTTCCAGTATAGGGTAAGGAATATATTTCTCAAAGATAAATAAAGTTATGAAGTGTGAATTAATAGCTTTAACCTAGACATTTTAATTAGTTTGGAAAATCTTCATACAAAAGCAAACAAGGACTGCCAATAGTATGTTAGGAAATATTTTCTATCAAAGCCAACAAAGAGCTTAACAATGGTTCTAGTTTATAAAGCGAGTTGCTTTGGTATAGAAACCTCTATGGAGTTTAAAATTTTGCTAATTAATGAATTATTAGAATTTTACAACAGATTAATTGTAGATAGATTCCAAATATATATACGTAGACGTGTTTATGATTTTGATTGTTTCAATTAACAACATTATAATTTATTTACCACAGTTTTTAGCATTTATTTTAGTGTTTATTCTATCATATTAATAACAATAATAATCTTTCGTTCAGTAGCTCTAACACACACAAACTCCGTTATCGAATCGAGCATCACAGGTGTGACTTAACTTTTTTTTAATATTTAAATTCTTTTACGGGCGCAAAAATAGAACAGAGGCGAGCTATAATGCCAGTTGGAATTCTTTACCAGCTAACCTTGAAGATCGAATAAGGAGACAGGATAAATAATAATAAATTTTAATCGTACAATTAATAGGTTACTTAAATAATTATAATACTCGTATACTACATATTATACATAAACACACACATAAACTATATATATACTAGTATATCATATACATTATAACTTAAATATAAACTTAGTACTCGTCCTTATGTAACTGAACTACAAATTAGGTCTCTTTTCACTGCTGAAGTACCCGCTATCCTAGATCTCTCTGGGATTGCGCGGAGCGGTGGCAAGAGACCCGACGGCATGGCCGTTGGCCGGTGAAAACTAGGCGGTCTCTGGTGTGGGCATCCCATCCCACATATGACACAATAACCCGCATGGAGTGCAGCGGTTTCTGCTAAAAACCTAAGAGCAAATATGCCAACCTCGGTATAGGTTACGAGTTTACGCCGTTTGGGGACCCTGAGCCAAGCGTCTGGCGAAGGACTTGTCAAAGCGGCTGACGGAGAAATCTGGAGACAGAAAGGCTGGCAAATATTTCTGCCACCGTATTAGCCTAGCTGTACAGAGGGGAAATGTTGCCAGATTTGACTATTTTTATTTAGGAAGTTTATAATTAATATTTTATATTTTGTAAATATTATTTTTCCAATAATTAATAAATAAAGACTGTATTTCTTTACTACAACTTGGCAGCTCGGAAGTAAATAAAGTTTTACATTACAGTTTTTATGCGTGCTAAAGCTATATTTGGCTATCTGTTTCTTTACAAATTATACCTTTGATTTTTAATTATTATAAAGGCTTAAACAAATCCCATCAAAGGAAGTTGGAGTATTTGGGACACATCATGCGCAATAAAAAGTATAGCTTGCTGCAGCTCGTCATGCAAGGCAAGATACAAGGCTCCAGAAGACCGGGGAGAAGACGCATTTCCTGGCTCAAGAACCCCAGGGAGTGGTTCGGGATGAGCACCAGATCCTTGTTCCGGACAGCGGCTAACAAAATCAAAATCGCCTTAATGATAGCCGACCTCCGATAGGAGATGGCACCGTAAGAACAAGAAGAAGAAACAAATCCCGGCTCCATTTCACCAGATATAGAGCGATTTAAAGATGCTTGTGAAAATAATTTTGAGAGCTAATTTTTTGCAAATCAAATTAATATTTAAACAAATTAAGACCAAAAAAAGTTCCGCGTCTAAATAATAATTTCCAATTAGCTCTAATTTCGTTTCTAAATAACATTGTATCTTTTACAATATTTGAGAAAAAAGCGTTTGAACTTTGGCTATTGGTGCTATGTTTTGGAGAGTGGATCGAGTACTGAATAATAAATACTACATAAATAACCTTTAAAACGAAATCAGTTCCACAGGTATGTTCAACTCGTTGCGTTGTTTAGAAAAGTTATAACTACATTTGGTTTGACATGACATTTCTAATGAAATTCCAAATAGTATTGTGTGATTACTAAATGCAAGTTGAAAGGCCACATACGAGCGTCTATCTCTCTTGCGTTAATTACAATCAGCTCCCACGTACAGGTACACGCGGATCCCCTAAGTCTTGGTACATTTTGATTCTTGAGCTCGTTGAAAGTTAATAGACTTTAAGGTGGCCATTGACGACCCTTACAACATACCAAATAATATGATGATTATCGTGATGGCATCACGAATGTTGGATACGATAAATCGAAAATTAGTCTTCTAAATGATTGAACGTTAGTCCAGGTCCATTCGGTTATTTATTAAAACCGCTTCCATTTGGATGTAATGGTCAATGCCTAAAACTGTCGGTATCATATTAATTTCATCTAACAAATTAATAATTTTCGCCAACTTTTTATTGATAAGTGCAAAATTGTCTGTTATGTACTTTAAAAATTGTTTTGTGTGTTTTATTGATTTGTGTACTGTTATAAATATTTTTTTGTTACTATCTTAATAAATTACTGAACATAATATTTATTTTATATTCAATATATTACTTCCAAAAATTCATAAATTTAGTTCAGCTAATAAGTAACACAATGACTATTAGGCGGTAAGAAGTTCGCCGGGACAGCTAGTACATATATAAAGACATAAAAATAAGTTTATAGGAATCTGTCTGAGTTTTTGATGATATAAGTTTTCATATTATAATATTACTGTCTTTGGAACTAATGCTATTGGCCAAAACAATCAGCATTTTACATTTTGTAAATAACAACTTTTTTCTATAATTTACCGACCGAAATCGCTCAGATAGCGATCGCAATCAAATGTCGAGACAGCTGCCTGAGGGCAGATAGGTTTAAAAAAGGCAAAAAAATATATTAATTAATTTCAAACATGAGAATGATTGAAAAGGGGAGAAAATATAGTACAAGTTTTTAATTTACCGTTTCAAACACATGGAGAGCGTTAAGTTGAAAATATGGTCTCTTTATTGGTTTAAAATGAAATAAGAAAAAAAGTAAAGTATCATCACGACCGTTTCCCTTTCGGGGTGGTCAGAAACCACGCTTTTTAAATAAGCGGATTCACATTTAGCCAACTTTACTATAGGCCAATCATGACAAGTGGCAAGTGGCAAACTCGAGATGTCTCCAGCGTACCAAACTCGAAAAATATCCTATTACATTAATAAATATTTTTGTGTCCCGGCCAGGAATCGAACTCGGTACCTCCGAGTCTAAATCCACGGACTTAACCGCTAGACCACATCATCATCATCATCAGCTTGTGTCTCTCCACTGCTGGATATAGGCCTTCCCCAAGGCTCGCCACTTCACACGATCTCCTGCCACCCTCATCCAACCCCCACCAGCGACCTTCCTTAGGTCATCCGTCCATCTAGCGGGGGGTCGACCCACTCTGCGTCTTCCCGTACGTGGTCTCTACTCTAGAACTCGTCTACGATGTGAAACGATGGAGTTCATCGGTTTTACGACAGACATGTCCAGCCCATTGCCACTTCAACTTACTAATTTTGAAGGTTATATCGGTAACTTTGGTTCTCCGACAGATTTCCTCGTTTTTGACTTTATCCATCGGACAAATACCAAGCATAGCTTTCTCCATGCGCTGAGCGACGTTAAATTTGTGGACCAGACCCAATGTCAGTGTCCACGTCTCTGCTCCGTACGACAGCACTGGAAGAAAAGGGTTGCACTGGTTGAAAACTCTCGTTTTCAAACATATTTAATAAGAAGATGCGCAGCTTTCCGAATTCCGTCCATCCTAGCTGAATGCGTCTGTCTGCTTCTTTGCTGAGTTGGCCACGCCTAATTGCATAGTCTGCCCAAGGTAGACGTAATTTTTGTACAACTTCGAGAGTGGCATCACCCACGCAGATTGATCTCGGTACGACATGGTCGTTTTATATACATGACTTTGGTCTTGTCCAAGTTCATTCCGAGGCCAACCTGCTGGGATGCCACGTTTAAGCATTTTAGCATTCCGCTAAGATCCTCCAGCGAGCTAGCTATTATGACTATGTCATCCGCAAAAGGAGGTGTGAGATGTATTCTCCGTTGACATTTATGCCGCAGTTACTCCAGTCCAGCATTTTAAAGACGTCCTCCAAGGCGTTGGAAAACAGTTTCGGCGATATGACATAACCCTGTCTTACATCTCTGCGCAGTTGGATTGGTTTCGTATGCTGGCCTTGTATCTGTGCGGTCCTAGTAGCAGCACTATATAGACATCTCACTATCGCTAGACCACGGAAGCAGTTAAATAAAATGGTACTTGATTATTATTTTAATATGAGTATTTAATAAAAAATATAAAGTTTTAAGATCAATAATATATATCAATGGATACAAAAATAAAAAAAATATAAACCAGGATGTGAAATTACATATACAAAAGTTATAGACTTTTTTATTACCTAGAACTCTTATATATATAAGTTCCATAGTTTAGAAACCTAAAAAGGGTTTCTTCCAAAATTAATTGCCATGTTCTATAAGCAATAAGGCGAATAATACTTTATTAATATAAAAAAAATATGCTTATTTCGAAAAAACATTCACCAACATTACAGCAAATGCAAACAATAATATACATTACTTTTCTACTCCGAAAACCTATTTTATATGATAGAAGAACCTCGCATACGTTTTATTTGACTGAACTCTCAATGGCCCGTGGAAATTGAATCAAACATACCTTGGTATTTTAAAAAACTACGCAGTCGACAGTCAAGGTTTATAACAAAGCTAGTAAAGTATGATATTTATTTTTCTAGTACCTACTCGATACCTGTAGATAAAAGTTAACATTTAAATATCGATAATAATAATAATAAAATAATTGCACATGAAATATAAAATAAATATATTAGGTTGTTCCCTACCAGTTAACTTTCGGGAGGGTAAGAAATTAATATTATAGATGCTAAGTGTTAAAATACGAATAATATAGTAAAAAATTGGGGACACGGCAGTTATTTAAAATATGTAAATAAATACAATATATAAATTTATAATACAATAATAAATAATATAAATAAATATTTCCAGACAGGTCACACAGCGCCATCTAGTTTCCGTGGTAAGCTACGAGGCTTGTAAATGGTTGATAAACTACATATTATACTTTTTTTTTTGTAAATATATACATATAAACACCCAGACCGAGATTATACAATATACAACTTTTCCCCGGTGGGAATCGAACCCACGACCTCCCGAGTTCACGGCAACGTTTGTTACCACTAGACCACGGAGGCGGTCCTAATACCTAACAGAAAACCTAAATAATACATATTATGATAAATACATAAAAATGTGCCAGGGTGAACAGAATAGAATTCGTTTTGCTTTTTAAGGAATTGCAACTGTAGATGTTTTTTAAACATATTTGAAGTAGTGGGTAATAGTAATAGCCAATTCCATTCACAACCTGAGGGAATCTGAATATCTGCTATAAGAATAAAGAGGGATAGAAAGTAAGTTGTTCTGTGAAGATTCCGACGATAGCTCAATTAACGAGGTATATTAGGATTATGAAGAATGGTTTACTATAGTTAGTAGTTAAAGCAATGGACAGGTCAAATTTGGACCGAAGAGACAATCGGATGGCGAGTGGTAATCTGGGTCTTAAAATGATACCGAACACACCGTCCGGCCAAGTAGACCTTAAATGGACGGGGAGCATAGGTGGGGGAGAAATAAAAACGATTTTAACGAGGCAACCGGATGTAAATATGGTTGCTTTGAAGATTTATATGATATTTTATGAGATAACAAATTATTGCTATCCGAAACATGCGGGCCGGTCTCGCACTCTTGAATTTAGTAATATTTTTTTTCAAGGTAAGCATCAAACATAGCTTAAAAAATGTCATCCGATCCTGTTGGGCAGTTTCTAAATGTTTAAGGAATTGTGTACATCAAAGCAGATCGGTTTTGATAAAATTGACCCCTATACCTATTGTTTATTTCTTGTATCTCTGTTGATTGTTTTTCCGAAACTTCCCAGCTGGATCAGATGGAATTTTTAACAGCGTTTTATGATACCAATAAATACGCTCACCATAAAAAAAATCTGATGAAAACGTGTTACAGATAGCGACTATTTTTTTTATATATCCAATAAAATATTTTTTATCCCTCCTTCCCATACCCCGCCCCTGTCCATTTGGAGTCCGTTGGGCCGGTACTGGGGGTTTGGTATTACTTCAAGACCCAGATTACTAATAGCCAATAGCCATCCGATTCTCATCTCCGGTCTAAATATGACGTGCCAAACAGTATTTTTCCATCCATATTACTCAAGGCTAAATTAAATATTAATTTAATAGATAATAATTTGGTCCAACATACTTGTACATTATTAGAATTGAATAAAGACCGAAACAAACTCAGAGTACCGTTAAAGTACATTATTAAATTGAGCGGATATAAAAGAGATATCACAAATAAGATCTGATTTTTTTGGCAATAATATTCCTCTTACACGTTTATTACAAGGAAAAAGGTCAAACATGTTAATTTCAAAATAAACCCAGAACATAAATACTATTACAATCACTCATTAATATGAAAAGGTTACAATAAATACTAATTATAACAATTAACTGCTAGGTTGTTAAATATTCGTTTTTTTTTTATTACGAGTATCCAACACATTTTTTAAATCTGATTATACGTCATGGATAAGGTGGGCTTGCATTGAGATAGCATATTTCAGGTGTAATGTGTAGGCATCCTGGAGGAGGAGGGAGGTTAGAAACTTTAATATTTGTACTCTTTCTGACAGCATGACTGTCCGTCCTTCTGGCTCTCAAAAGCAACTGCATCAACTCTGAGCTGAATTACCGGAGTAGGCGACAAGACGCGGAGTTACGTCTTTTAAAAACTTTTTTGCGCATGGACTCCATGGGTCTAGAATTCTACAGCAAACGGTATACATTTTATTATACATTTTCCGACGCAGCCTTGCTTTATGCGCTGATCCCCTGAGAAGCGAGGGTGTCGAAGCACATGGCGTCCCACACCAGAGCACGTCCTTCTTCCCAGGGGACCAAAGTCATACCATCTCTTATAGGATTTATTTATTTTATTGTAGGTATTTGTAAAGACTGATCTTACTTGGCGTAAAATTTATCGACAATTTTCAATTACATCGAATATCCATTTTAGGCCTGGTGAACCAGTGGGCTAATGAATAAGAATCATACAATGTTGTCGTAACGTTGTGTGGGTATGTAGATTTTTAAAAAGCAGTTAAACAATTATTTTAATGAGTAAAAAGCGGCCAGCGGGGTGAGGCGGAATGCACAATCGTGTGAAAACGTATCGTCTAAGATCAATTACGTCTGTCAGAAATGTCAAAAGCTATGCGATATGCCCAAGATTTTGACATTTCTGACAAACGTAATCGATCTTAGACGATACATTTAGGGACGATTGTGCACTCCGCGTCACCCCGCATAGCGTTTTAGGTGGTAAGCCCTTAGTTTATTTTTAGGAATATTTATTAATAACATATTATACTTAATTATTGAAATTTTATTTATAAAAGTCATTAATTTCATAGGCTTTGCAGCCAAGGTCTTTATGTGCGCGACGCGTTTCGAAAGGAAATGAAAGCGTATAAAGCCGACAAAGTTTTAAAAATAATTAATAGTTAATAAGACAAAAGTTAATGAATAATAACTGTTACGAGTATCAATATGGAACAAAAGTCGAACACTTATTAAATCTAAGTGGATTCAGGTTTATAAATTCAGTAAACGTGTGCGCTCCCGATATGCCCCATAATATTTCACTCTTTAGTTCTACACTTTATATATTTCCAATAAGCTGCGAGAGCGTGATTTCATTCACTAAAGATAATATTTAACACCTCTTTTTGTTCTGCTTCTATTATATTGAGTTTAAAGCGCAAAAACGTTTTATTCAACTCTTTGTGAAACATTTTGATTGTTTAAACTAAATGAAAACTTTTAACTCTATATTCTGTCATTGTTTTGGTGTTTTTTGTTAAAACTTCACAAATTTAATGAAAAAATTTAAACCTATATTTTAATCGTCTCTATATAAGTATTTTTGTTTATATATATACAAAGTATTTAAGTACTTGTATTTTAAGAATTTTAAAATTAATTTTATATTTTTTAGACATACATACACTTTAAAAATAATTTTAATTTAATTTTAATATTTAAAGTTTTTCGGAAGAAAAATTTCTAGAAGGCTACCTTCTAGAAATACAGTGGTAGGATTGTATTTTTTGGGTATAGTACACTTAACTGTTTCAAAGCAAGTAAAAACTACCTTAAGTTGGTTAAATTCACTTAAACTTTATTGCACAAATAACAAAGGCGAAGCTAATGCCGCTAGTGATTTTATGACCTTCAAACCATGCTGACGGATACTGGGGGCCGTGTTGTAATTGTGCTTGTCATGGGGGGTAGTTGCCATAATCACCACGCTTTGCAGGAAGGTTGGTGATCGCAGTAAGGAGGGGTTAGTGATGGATGAGCTGCTGCCCATCATCAATCAATTACTAGGAGTAGGGAGGAAGGAGATAGGTATAGTATGAAGGAAGGGAGGAGAGGGAATGAGGACCATGATGACCAGATAGACATAAAAAAGTGCATTCTGTGAGAATGACTTGCGGCATTAGCTTCGCCTTTGTTATTTATGCAATGAAGTTTAAATAAATTTAACCAAACTTAGTTTTTACTTGATTTGAAACAGCAACAGTTAAATTACAATCCTACCACTGTATTTCTAGAAGGTAGCCTATTCTTGCGATAAACTTTAAATATGTCGGGGCCAAATTAAAATTATTGTTAACTTTTATGTCTAAAATTTTTAAACTTAAGTTCAACGTTTTTTAAATACAAGTACCTAAATACTTTGTGTATTAATATTATAATAACAAAGGCGAAGCTAATGCCGCTAGTCATTCTATGACCATTAAACCTTCGGTTTTTTTAAATACTAGCACGAGATTTGACCTTGCCCCCACCTGATGGTAAGTGTCGCGCAAATGACTGATATATATATATATATATATATACGAGATAAACTGGGCATGACGGCAATTCGAGCCTGATCCCGAAACTTGTCGTTACACTCTACAGGGCTTATCGGCACAAACGGTGGATACTTCCCCGCCCCAGCAGACTGGGCAAATGAACACCATCAGTCCGCCTACCACGTATTTGTTGTTCTCGTTGAAAGAATATGCAATTTGCAATGATGTCAAATGCCTATTTTGATTTTCAAGGAGTACTAATATTATAAGAATATTTGATATTTATTTGAAAATAACACTGCTTGAAACAAGACATACTGATACTTACAGTGTCTGTATCTAGTTGCTAACATTCTTCTTAGACGGTACGCGACGCTTGGTGGGCTCAAGGCCACATGTAATGCTTAGTATAAAATATAAAGCCATCATCAATTGTGTCGTATTTATAGTTTATAGAATAGATGTCTTGCTATTTAATAGACAAAACGTAATACCAATAAACGGATAGTCAATATTTATGTTATGGCGAACGATAAGACCCTGGTAAAACCCTTATTCCTAACATTAGGCACTTCGCCTACGCAATGTGGTAAAATGTCGAATAAACGAAACAATTTGGTCACTTAAAGGAAGGTTACGTGATTATTTATAATTCTAAATTAGCCCATACACTGGGTGGCGTAAATGAAGAGGCACTATATGGTTCAGGTACAACTTGTTTTTTAAATAAAATAATAGGTTTTGTATTTTTTTTATTTTATAAACTTGGACTATAAAATTCAGGAGAACCAGGAGTTATGTTAAATGGTGAACTCCAGAGTTGATGCATATTTGAGTACCATTTATTATATTTTCCATAACTTGTCGCAATACTTCCGGCAATATGTTCTTGATTAATGTTTTAAGACTGCGAGAGTATTGCCATACTCAAGTCTATCACATGTTGAGACAGTTTCTTCAAAGCATATGGCAAAGCGTCGCATTTTGTGACCATCGGGTGCCGGGCGGTGCGGAAATCAACGACCAATTTCACGTTGTTTTTTTTATCACTTATGAATTATTCCGTAAAAATATTGGCACAATTATTCCATGTTCTTGGGGAGTGAAGCGGTTCATGTTTATTTTTGGTGTATTTTACATTTGTTTACTACACAGCTTTTCAATATCAGATTGACGGGTCATGCCATTTAAAAATATATACCTATGTAATTTCCTTAGTGCCAGTACTTTTGCGCCACACTGAACATACTACAAGTATAGCGGCCATTATTCAGAAAGAAAGATTTTCGGTAGGACGTTTCTGAGAAGATAATCGGTGTCATCTACCAACCCGCACTAGCGACTTGATGATAGCTTATTTACTCTCCTATAACCCTTCAATATCCCTTTTATTTGAAATACGGCATTAAGGAATTGCAAAAATTTCAATATCAGAGTGTTCCATATTATTATGAAATAAATTTGAATTTTAAACTTAACTATTGTTTTATTCGATGTAAATTAATATACATCTATATATATATATATATAAATGAATGTCTGTGTGAATGTATGTTCCCTATACATAGGTACCATACATTCACTAAAACTACTAGACCGATCGGGATGAAACTTTGGGAATATGTTGTGTGAACATCGGCGAAGGTTTCTGGTATAGTACTACTGTTAACCGATAGGTGGCGCGCATAAGCGCTGATTTGTGGGGCATACCGACCGAGGGTACCGATCGGCAGCCTCAAACTCCCTAGCGCTCTTATTATATATATAGTTACACAGCCGTTGCTCTTGGGACTCCTGCGCGAGCCCACTCTGCGCTTGACTGTCGTCGAATACAGAAATAAATCCAAGTCAAACCATTTACCTCTCAACGGTTAATCGAATCTCCCAGCATAACCGAGACGCTAATCCTGGAGAGTGGAACTGCCCAGTCATCACATAGGCCTTCTATGTAGAGTTTATTGAAAAGATCGAATCCGCAATTAGAATTGCGTATAAGCATTTGACATTGTGGATTTCTACGTGCTAACTAAGGTTTACAAACATTCAATGACTGTTAGGCGGTACGAAGTTCGCCGGGTCAGCTAGTTAAATATAAATTAAAAGCTACATAAATAATACAATTAAAAATAAACTAAACTATAAATAAAAAATGCCCTCTAGAGACGTCCCATCCGAGATAGTCCTAAGGAAACTAGCAACTTTCCCATCTATATAGCGAGGCAGATACGCTGGCAGAAATAATTGTCAGCCTTCCTGTCTCCAGACCTTTGCGTCAGCCGCTTTGACATCTCCTTGGCCAGGCGCCTTGCTGAAGGTCCCCATGGACCCATCGTCTAGACCCCAAACGGCGCAAATTAACCGGTACCAAGGTTGGCACATTTGCGCAACTTGAGGTTCTCAGCAGAAGACGCTGCACTTCCCGCGCCTGACAAGATCGCCTGGATGTGAGATAGAGCTAATGTATCTACACACGTGTCATCCCACACCAAAGACCTGTCAAGTTTCCACGGCCCAACAGTCATTCCGTTTAAATTTGAATTCAACATGATTCGGAAGATCAACAGTAATCCTATACAAAGAGCCATTACCCAAAGAAGTAGTCATTAATTCCTAAATTTTTATTTTTATTTTTCAACTCATTAATAACTTTAATATTAAAATATACAAATACTATGTGTATATTAAAACACAGTTCAAGGTGATAGAAAAGCAGATTTCAGCGTTGACCAATTTTCAATAACAAAATTTTACTCGCGAACCGTATTTTACAACGTGTTTTCAATTACTAAAATCCTTTGAAATTTAAAATATAACAAATTTCTATCTCTTGCTTCGTAATAAACATTTTAAGTAGTGTTTACAAACTTGCATTTGTAAATACATAACAGCTTCACGTGATAATTATTTTTATAATAGGTCATCCTGGGAATTTTAATGTTTGTACGAGTATATGAACTTAGGTAAAGTTTAATTACGGATCTAATACTATGGTGGTGAAAAAAAAATGGTCGGCGGCTCGAATCAAACGATATACACTACAAAATTGTATTATTCGTATTTTTTATTGGAACGAACAAGACCACCCTGATATACGATAATCTCTCGACTTTTAAAAAGTGCTGCCAGTTGTTACACTTACACAATTTTTCTCCATTGTTCTTTTTAGAAAACATTTTGCATGGACAACGAGAGAGATTAATGCAGTAGCACAATTTAGAAAGCTCGGATTAGAGAAACGTCAATTAGAGGAAGTTTGTGTCACTATTCAATGTTGCATTTGGCGATTAAAAGCTTAAACTCTGTATGTACAGGTGTTCTATGCGGATTTCGACAACTAAAGCCAGAACTCGTGTGGAGGGAAGAGGGTGGCAGAAGTTGAGCTTCGCCGCGTTTCCTCTTGAGCTCTTTATCTACTTAACTATAGCTACTAGACTAAGTGCGGTGTCGCTTTTGAATAACTTCAGAATCATAAATTAGTTTTCAAAACAAACATATTTCTGTATTTTCAAGCATAATATTTAACGTATCTGGTTATAAGGGCCCTTAAATCTACGTTTTATATACGTTTTTAATAGTAAAGGATACTTAAAAGGTGATAAGCAAAATATAAATTTAAAAAAGTAAAGTATCATAACGACCGTTATCCTTACGGGGTCAAAAACCACGCTTACAAATAAGCGCATTCACATTAAGCCAACTTTACTTTAGGCCAATGATGACAAGTGGCAAGCTCATCGTTGTCTTTAGCATACAAAATTGGGAAAATGTCACAAATAATTAGATATTATTTATTTAAATGAAAAAATATTATTGTGTCCCGACGCGAAAAACAAAAAAATAAAATTTAGAAATATTCATAATGTCAATTTTTACATTAAATTTTTTTTTTACCATTAAATAAACAATAAATAGATGCTTTTCTCAATGGCCGGAAATCTAGAAATAATTGTATAGAGGTTGTCATAATGACCTTAATATTTATTAGAAAACAAATAGGACTAGGACTTACCCAGAATCCAGACGGGTTGGCAAACAAATAATACTAATGGCTAATTAAATAGCAATATTCTACTGTCTGGGTCTGACGACGATTATACACGGACACTATTTATTTGGCTTTGTTATAAAATGTGGTTACAACCGAGCGGTAAGAACGCGTTCCTTAACAAAGCCACTCGGCATGTACCAAAGAGAAATACACTTTTCTTACGTACATTTATCATAGATTTACAACATCACCGTTCCCGTGCCTCGGAGAGCACGTTAAGCCGTCGCCGCGTCGGTCCCGGTTCCATTAATTAATACCAACTTATGAAATAGTTAATAAATTGTCATTAAACAGTGTAGGCCAAATTCTCCAGATATATGTTTTGGAAGGCCCATCTCCAGCAGTGGAGGTCTAGGACGCTGTGTTCTAGGAGCTGTAATGATAATTTATATTACATTATTTTTAAAATATTAACCTTTGTCCACACTTTTTTTTATCCAAAAAGTTCCAAGTTACGTTGGTAAACTCGTATTTCCTTGTTTAGGCTGGAACGTAATGTTTTTGAATGTACGAGTATAGCCGGATTAAATAAACATATACATTGTTTAATATAGTAAATTAACGGGTACTAACGGAAATGTGAAGTTTATTTTAAAATTACTTGGTATAAATTCTACGAAACTAGGGACTGACTACGGAAGCCATATTGCGAAGTTTCGCACGCTCAGGCGGTAACTAAGTTAGCACTTCATATTTAATAGTATTTGGTTTGAAATAACTTTGCCTTCTCTGAACATTTACATCACTTTAAAAACGTTTTCGTTATTTACTTTGTGATTTCATTAATTCTCAATAGACCTTTAGGTATTTAGATTTTTGTAAAATTTTAGTTTTGATAAATTTGGTACATTGGACAAGATTTTGGGGTTTCATGTACATTATTTCTTATGTAGTACTCGTATGTCACTAAATATTTCCCAAAGTCCAGATAGGACCGATTTTGTTGAAACCTTTCATATGCGTTTTAATAGTTTATAATTGAAAACTTGATATCAACTCGCATACCCCGACTATTTATTATAATCAAAATCGTTTTTTTCTTATACATTTTAACGGATAATTCGATAAATATCGAATTCGATAGACATCTTTTTAGCTCATGAATTACCCAGGTCACTGTTGTTCTCTTTGAGCTATCCTTTCTCTAAAATTAATGCCTAAGGCGAATAATACCGATCAGATAATATCGTTATCCATAAGTTTGTTAAATATTGATGGGCTTCATTCCGTTGACGAAATTAACAAGCTCGTCTAATAGTTCAATATTTTCCACCTGCATAAGGTTCGGGCCTTAAAATAATAACGCATAGAAAGATAGTTTTTATACAAAAAATACTGTAAACCGTTAAGGCTATAATTATTTTTAATAAGTAGTTAATATCATATCGCAAAATCAGAATTATAGATTTCAATAGGAATTTATACTAACATACTTTACCAATGTTAAAATTTAAAAATACTTATACTCTAACATTTTTTATATTTTTTTAACCCTGATCTTTTATTTAGTAGGTTTAATCCCAATGAATGAGATTAGTGTATGAAACTTCAATTAACTAGGAGATATTACTGAAAAGCCTTCACCTTTAGTCTCGGACTACAAATTAGTCCAAATGATAATCATACTCGTACAAAGAACAGATTTAGTGAAGCTCTTGCTTTAATGTCAAAAGGTAGGCCCATTTTTTGCTATAGAGCTTCTAGTATTAGCATATTTGTGGCCAAACGAGTTACACAATATACTCCATGTGAGTCTTTGTTAACAGAATATCATTCCAGCCCACTACAAAATTTTCAACAATTGCCCTTATTTTTAAAAAGGATAATTATCTTAAATTTCTTATTTATATTTTAACTGCCCACGTGGTCTATCGGTTAAGTCCGTGGATTCAGACACAGAGTTACCAGGTACGACATATTGGTCGGGACACAATCTTTAAACAAATATTGTAATAGCATGTCTCGAGTGTGATATTCTCTTACGGTATTTTACTTAATGTCATAATGATTATAGTAAATATTCTGTTGTTTTGTTTAATATTTAACTAAATAATGTATTTGTATATTAAATAACTTTAGGCGTTTACGACTATATTAAAATTGTAAGGACTTGTATAAAGAATAGTGATCTATTGTGTAAATATTATTAGGCCTAAAATTAAAAGAAGGAAACTGAGAGGATGATGTGACACATAATTTTTGATCAAGCGTACGAGAAGTTAAATGTCATTTCGTATAGGGTTTCAACAGGTTAACGAAAACGTACGTTAGAGAGAAGAGAGGAATGGTGATCACACCGACAAGAGCCCGGCACTTGTTTTTTTTGCGCTAAGTGAACCGAGTTACCGGCGGATTGTTGCCCTGCCGGGAAAAACAGGAAATTGTGTTTATTCCCAACTGTGGCCAATTACAACCGAGCATGGTCGACCCCACTGACTGTGTCTATCATGTTCATGACAATTTGGGTTTTAACAGAAAAACACTGTAAACGATAGAATAAGTTTTGAGTACCGTTCTACCGTCAATGGTAGTATGCTTGGCTGATAAAACAATATAGGTACAAGTCCTCAGGGAACAAACTCTCGACGTAAAATGCTCGCTATGTTTGAATAGATCTGTTCGGTGTGGTCTCCCTGGAGACAACATTTATATGAACGTATATTCTTCAATATCAAGAATTTGAAGATTTTGTTTAGCATGTTAGACTCTGTGATGTTGTTTATTTTTCTTTAATAAATAATAAATACGCTATAAAACTCGTGACTATAGCAATTGGCGTTATGGGAATTACAGTTTTAGGTTGGGAAGTAAGAGGAGCGGAATATTCTAAACCAGCCCATAGTTGATCGCAATGCACAAGACACCATTTTTTTCCTCTCTCCACTCACACGGTGGAACCGGTACGATAAATCCATAAAATACTAATAAAGTCTTCTTTTTCGATATTAGTAGTATATTTGGTTTCGTTTGGTTTCGTTTGGTTTCGTTTGGTTTCGTTTGGTTTCGTTTGGTTTCGTTTGCTTTCGTTTGGTTTCGTTTGGTTTCGTTTGGTTTCGTTTGGTTTCGTTTGGTTTCGTTTGGTTTCGTTTGGTTTCGTTTGGTTTCGTTTGATTTTTTGTTTTGTTTTATAATATTTTAATTACTCGCATTGTTTGAGTGAAGAACTATACGAACCATGGTTTGCAATGACTGCATTACAGGCCACGCTTTAATCGCCTCGAGCTTGGCTAAGCTACGGTCGCGGCCTTTAAGCTTGACCATCATTTCAGCATTTGACGGTTAAACAGAAATAAATGTCTAGAACGAAGGCTCGTTGCGCTTTCAGCCATCATCATCGCTGCCATCCACGCAGTAAAATTACAGACCGTCGCAGTAATGTACTATTTATCGTTAATCGCTCTAAATGTAAAAAGAATCATACTAAAAGCCGGCTGTGTATCGCATTGTAAATTCAGGTAAAATATGAGGCCGAACAGCTGTGCTTTAAAAAAATCTGAATAACCATTACACACATCATAGAATATAAAAGAAAGATTCGTGGCATATATTTTTAAATATTGTGTAGCATTTTTTTTTAATAACTTAAGTTATTTATTTTTTATTTATCAGTTAACTTTTTTTTTTAGAATGCTATAGGTATATCCAACCTAACCTATGATATAGAGACCAGACGAATTGATTCGAAATGATATAAGGGTATAAATCGAGACAAGACAAAACGAAAAAAGACGAATAAATACGAACCAATACGATACAAGAAGTACTCGTAAAAAGATTAAACGGGACGAAATGTTAGTTTAGTTTTTATTCTATTTAATGCCAATTTTTAAAACCTGGATAAGATTACTTTTAAATGGCCCTTTACTAACGTCTAAAATAAGTTCAACATTCATAAATAAATTTTCGATCTTCCATGTCACGCCCACGATACTCTTATAAAATATTCGGAGTGAAACCAATATATAGTATAAAAATAACTTCTTTCACATACATGACATTACATAAATAATAATTTCAAGCGGAAACACAAATCTTATGTAGTCTCGTAGCTAATACTCGCATGTAATAATTTACCACAGTGCAGTAGTGTGGTGGTGGTCCCATTGTTACAACGATAGCGTTCTACCACCACCACCATCCAAAAATAAAAATCGGTTTGAACTCTGGCATGTTCTTACCTTTGTTTTGTACATTGATTATATATAAATAAAAAAATAATGTACCATTATAACAAACTAATAAGATTATTGGGTTTTATATGTATAAGTTTATATGTATAATATGTATATATTTACAAAAAAAAAAGTATAATATGTAGTTTATCAACCATCTAGTTTCCGTAACACAAGCTTACCGCTTACCACGGAAATTAGATGGCGCTGTGTGACCTGTCTGAAATATTTATTTAATTTTATTTATTTATTTATTTATTTTGTATGTACAGATTTATAACTTTTTCTAAATTATCCTAAAAATTCATACTTTGTAACTTTATATAGCTATTAAAATACTCGCAAGATTGAAAACGACAAACATAGGGCGCATTTTTATACTGAGCATGACTTATTACAACGCGCCCGTCTGATAATACGCGGAGCGCTAGGTTAAAGCATTAATGTCAATACTATAATACCTTAATGAAAGTGACTTAATTGCCGGCATTTCTATCAAATTAAATTCGAACATTTACAAAATTGACACGCGTCGCAATTGAATAATAAGCACAATTTAAATTATAAAACATTTAGTAGTAGTTCAATTTAATACATGAAGTAAAAATAAAATGCCGTTATAGCTAA
Organism: Tinea semifulvella; assembly: GCA_910589645.1. Lineage (NCBI taxonomy): Eukaryota > Metazoa > Arthropoda > Insecta > Lepidoptera > Tineidae > Tinea > Tinea semifulvella. The sequence continues at coordinate 11,805,016 of OU342584.1, read as the reverse complement.
CAAGCCAGCAGTGTGCGCTACCAATATAGCGGTAGAATGGGTGTCCACTCAGGCATGGCAGGTACAAGCGACGTTAAGGGGCAATACGCTTTATAATATTCTACAAGCAACCTTTACTGCCGATTAATCTCGTTTATATTTTAATTGTATTTGTTTTATTCTACCATCATGACGACGAATAGCGTGACGCTAATGCTCAAATGATAGTGCAGTAGTGACTCGGTTGTTAAAACACTTTCCAATACAAAAAAAGGTTTGCAGATCGAACCCCGGCACACCACCGTTCCTGTGCCTCGAAGAGCAAATAAAGCTGTCGATCCCGGTTTCACTAATACTAACTTGTAGAATCGTTAATGTCAATAAAATTGACATAATCTGACATCTTGTTAAGTAAGACATCGACCGGTCAATGTTAATTAAAATCTACTTCATCATCATCATCACAGCCCTTAGAACTCAAAGTCCTAGACTCACTGTTGGAGATTGGCCTTACAGAAAATTTTGGAAAATTAGGTCCACACTCGCCACGCTGGCCAGACACCTGTCTGCCTAGGTTAAAAATTATAACTATTTATCCTTCAGTAAATCCACCAAAAATTGTTTAACCTCACCTTAAACATTATTTGCTAGATCTAATTAATCCGCCGGATCAATCCATCTTTAATCCCCAAAAAGATAACATGATAATCGTGTTATTGTAAAGTATAAAAAGAAATAATCTACCAATTAAAATTTTGTTAAAAAAATCGGCTTAAATTATTTGTATACTCCTTTATTGTGCTGTTCTGAAATCAAATTCAATTAATATTTATTTTAATTTCAAGGAAACCTTCAACTGGTATAACTTTATGATAAGCTGGATCTCAGCTAATTGAATTTCTCTAATAATCCCGAATGGCAATTGCAACTATGTATATACGACATTCAATTTATTAATTTAATATCATAGCTTAACAATTTACGTAATAGTAAAAACTGTTCATTAGCTCTTTTGTATTTAAATATAAGTTTCTTAAATATAAATAAAATAACACCACTGTTACCTGGTTCAACTAATAACAACTTTAATAAATTATCATTAAAAATTAACACCAGACCCTCGCCAACCCGTTTGGCCAAGCGTGGCGAGCGTTTGCTAAATTTTCCAGAAATTTCTGGAAGGTCCATCTCCAACAGTAGAGATCTAGGACTGTGTTCCATTGGGGCTGTGCGCTATCATATAAATAAAATGGTTGAGATATTGACTTATCGACTCACAAAGAACTTGTAAGGTATGAGGATTGTGATCTGATCATGTGAAGCAGTGTAAAGCTTCTTGTCAGTTTTACCCTTTCAATTTCTTAGCATTACGTAGTAACTAAGGCAACGACGCTTTTTTTCCTTAATAAGGAAGCAAGATGATCTCATTTTTCGACGTTACGACGAATGTCTATTTTTTGTAAATAGCAATAAAATGCGGTGATTATTACAAGTATTTTTACTGTCCACAGCCTGAGTTGTCGAAGGAACATCTTTTAATTTAACACTTTTAGCGAAAAATCTCGTCACCAGCGCATTTTTATACATTAAATACCTATCTCTAGATATACCTATCTCTATTTAGAGGGTATTACTAAAGACAATATATAAAGTAATTAATTTGTAATTTCAGGAAGTTAAGTTTTAAACTTAACAAATAATTAGTGAAATAAAAGAAAACCACTAAGAAATCATATCAGTTTTTCGGCTTATAACCCAAATTTATTAATAAACAATAGCTCGTAGCAAGTTCTAACCGTGGCGTCATTTTTAGAAAAAACATAGCTTAAATTAAAATCCTATAAAGCACCTATGTAGCGAAAAATGCACCGGAGGGGAGTAATTTAGAACTTTTATAAAAGCAAAAATAAATCAAAAATTGTACCTAATTGTTTAAATAAAAAACGTTCCTCTTATAACTCAGAAAAAAGCCGATAGACGCATTCAGCTAGGATGGGCAGCATTCGGAAAGCTACGTCACATCTTCCTGTCGAACATACCACAATGTTTGAAGACAAAAGTTTACAACCAGAGCGTTCTTCCAGTAATGTCGTATGGTGCAGAAACCTGGACACTGACATGGCTGGAAAAATATGTCTCAGAACCGATGAAAGATAGAGTAGACGGGTTCTGGAGTGGAGACCATGTACTGGAAGACGCAGAGTGGAACGACCCCCCGGCAGATGGACTGATGACCTGAGGAAGGTCGCTGGTGGGGGATGGATGAGGGTGGCAGAAGATCGTGTAAAGTGGGGAGCCTTGGGGGATGCCTATATTCAGCAGTGGTGAGACACAGGCTGATGATGAAAATGCATATAACGAAAAAATTTACTCATCTTGCTTCCTTAACTAAGCTGTAAAATAAATGAACAATATTTATCTTCCATTTTATGATATTATTGCTCGAGTTTTATTTGCCTGCTCCTATTGTTAAGTTTCTAATACTTTTATCTTATTGAACTGACCATGTTTTCTTACTAGTCAGTAATTTAATTTTAAACGAGCTTTGTTTTGAGTTCAGCCTATTATTAGTCCTAGGCGTGCTTAAAGTGTACCTAGCAAATGCCTGTTACACCAGAAAACATCGTAAATTATTTTATTTTTGGCTTACAGTCCAGCTGCTCAGATAATTCTTTTCTGAGTTTACACCCAAACGTGTGTATTAAACCTTTTACGAATTAGATGCCCGGATGTGTTAAAATTGACTGTCGTCAGAATGACGACATACCTATTTGTCCTTGAGGTATTGAGTAAGGAGATCATTCAATTTGACTTTTAAATAAGTCACAGTAGCATCTTTGATGTTAAAAATATAAATAATATATACAGTAATTTAAACGATGACAATGATCTTAAATTATACACGAATCCTCATTCCCAAATATAAAGTTTAGAAACAGTTCGCTAATAAGCTTTCCGTACTACGAGTATATCTAAATATAGACTCCCTCAAATACGACGAGGGAGCGTAACAATAATACGTCTAATTATGGATTTATGTGGTAAAAAACTTCGCATGATTTGTTAGAATATCTCAATTGTTATGAATGACTCAACATATCAATTCCAGATATTTGTTCGAATAGATATAAATCCATGTTTTCAATGTTAAAATGCTTTGACAGCTGCATGTCAAAGGCGAACAAACAGATAGAAACTGAATTGAATAACCTTTATTTCAAAAGGAGAACTTCATTTTGTGCAAAATTTTATAATGGCTATTAAATTCATAAGTATTATTTTTAACCCCTTGACCTGAATATCCTGCTTTCGGACTGTAAACCCTCAAAGTGAAACTGTATATACCATAATTCTGCTTCTATTGAGTCTGAAAATGTATTATCAAATTTTAGGCGACATAGATGTTCACTCGAGCTATAAATAAATTAATTATGATTTATCACTAGCAATTATTTGAACAATAAACTATCTTCTATTAGATGTGATATCAAAAGGAGAAATTGTATTTACAATAGTCAGTGAGAGACCAAAAGACCCCATCTTCCTTTAATTAACTAGTCTCAACTACATAAGTTTTGATCAAAGCCTATCAGAATAACCTGTATCTAAGTTTTAATTGCATAAACTACGACATTGAAAGCGTAAGAACTACAATATCTGCTACTATTTAACAATTTCATAAAATTTGTTTTACAACAGATTTTTAGGTATGACTATCTAAAATAGCAATAGTGCAATATAATTTTTAAAATGGTTGATTAACCTCATATAATATTACTTAAATTTAAAATTTTACTAGACTGCCAGCGAGAAATTTGAATATGATCAGAATCGAACAACTTTCGGAAAAAACTTATGAAGCCAGAAAAGTTATTACAAGCAGACAAGCGATTGAAAATGTGGAACTTCGACTGAAATATAGAATTCTTTTACACTGCTTTTATGCGCTTGTATTTTATTGTATGCGACGAATCGCCTATTTGTCTTCGTTTCATGATAAATCCCTCCGTTCCTCTTATAATTCTCTTCTGTCTATTCCCTAGAATTATAGTTTCGAACTCGTTTATAGTTGTTGCCACAAACCTGTGGAAAAATTTGCCTCTTAGCATAAGGCAAGTAACTACCAGATTACTATTTAAAAAAATGGTCTATTCACACTTCCTATTACAACAAAAGTATATTATCTATGTAGGTGTATGTAGTTACTATAATGTATTTATTGGAATTTAGTATATTGTTATCATTGATATATATATATATATATAATATTTAATGTATGTAATAATATGTATGTATATATATACTATATTAGTGTATAATAATACAGTTAAACGGTAGAATTTAATTCAATTTTGCACCTACCTTTAATTATAATGATCAAGTTGTCCCAATGGTTGGCTAGGATAGAATGTCTAGCGGCATTATAAGTCTCTTTGTGCAATAAAGATTTAAATAATAAATAATAATAATTATTATATAACCTCAATTTGTTTAAGTCGGTTATATATAGATATATACTGCGTGTAATTTATCAAAGAGCAAATATTTTTATATTATAATCTAGAATAAAACTAAAGAACTACATAGTTTTATTGTAATTATTCAGCTAAAAATCCTTAGTTACGGTGCAGAGATTTTTTCCCAAAAATATCGCCACTCAAACCGAGCCTAATCAATCTCATGTTTGTAATTTTCCATGTTTCTCCCTTTGTTTTAGCTTAGTTTAAATCAGACTGTGATAAAAATAAATAAAAATAAAATATACGTTTATTTTTCATAGTACTTTTTTTACATTTTACGAAGGCCCCTAAACTTAGCGTGATGCCTGTGTCTCAGGGTGCCCCGCTCTTTTTATACGAATTATGTCAGTGTTGTGTGGAATAATAAATAGATAGATTAATATAATATATTTAGATACATACATATACAATTTATAATTAATAATTACATATTATATTATAGATATATAAACATTAATAAATATATACATGTAAAAAAAAAAATAGATACGGAAAAATATTATCCAAGTACTTAAGGGGTTTGTATAAGGAAAGTTTTATTATTATTCTATTGAATTATTTATTTATTATATAAAGTTTGTATTACAAGTATTTATTAGGTTTTCTGTTTGATCATAGTTGAAGGTGAAAAACAGGTTTGTTATTTTAATTTTTAATAATTTACAGCTAAGTTTATCTATTTTGTGTAATTTATTAATATTATTGTACATAAAGTAAGATTTAAATTTAAAATGTCTTTTTGCGAACTCGGTGTTAGTTTTAAATGGTTTGTAAACTATTTCCTTTCTTCTCTTTGTTCGTGTATCGATCCGTAATGAAGTGTCCCGATGTTTCTTTAGTAGGTATAGTGCATTGTTAATATTTTATTAATTACATACTAAAACAACTATGTAATCATTAATAAGTATGTATATGTAATCTGCATTAAAGCTCTTCAAGTTTATTTGGTATTTACTTTATTTACTGCTCCCGATGTCCCGAAGGTTTGATCGTCATAGAATGTCTAGCGGCATATATAGGAGACCACCATTCTACTTTGTGCAATTATGTAAAATAAATAAATAAAGAAAGAAAGGAAGAACATATTAAAATAAATAAATAATTAAATAATAAATAAATATATAAAATAAAAATTTAATAAATAAAAAAATATAATAATAAAAAAAAAAAAAACAAGTCGGTCGACGATCGTGCGAGCGTTGACTTACGTAATTCTTTCTCTCTCAATTTCGTCTCTTGGCTGTGTATTTATGACGATGGATATCGCGATCACCATGCCGTAATGTTTTGTTTTACGGATAATGACTTTTAAAGTTACCTTTTTCATTTCAAATAGATTTTCTACTACGCATGAGGCCTTAAAGAAATATTTACTCTTTTGACAATTACACGCAGTATAGACGATTTGCAGCTTTATATGTAGTCAGATACAGTAAATAGTGCAATAGCTTGTTAATGGTCGAAACGATTTGGGTTCGTTGTCAATCCGAGTAAGTGTCAAGCAATCATATTCGGGAACTCACGGCTGTTAAGTAAAATTGACGTTTTACAGCATTGGCCCTGTTCGGTTTGACAACGTCTGTATTAAAAACTGCATAGCCATTGTAGATTATTCACTGTATTAAATAATAAAGATTATTAGTAATATTTTTCTAGTTTTGTTATATATTTTTATATATTTCTAGTTTGACATATTTGACATCGCAGACAGAACATTTACTTTTTATTACAAAATATGATGCTAGATAGATTTTGACAGTCTGAATAGCATATTCCAGCGAGGTAAAGAATCTAGGTACATAAATCTGAGTTGAACAAAGCATGTTACTAAAACTAGTGGTAAAGTTTTTGCTTCCCTGCACTCTCTTAATAAGCTTAAATTTTCTGCCAATAAAAGCTTAAATAACTCTAGGGCAAAGCTTTCTTATTCTAAGCCTCTTGTGTATAAATTTGTCTATTATTTAGTGTATTGATATTTTAGTATATTGGTATAGTATTTAAAAGTATATTTTGTATGTATTTATATTAATGCTGTTGAAAGCGTGTTGGTGGCTCGATCGTAAGAACGCTTTCTTTTAAAATCCTACAAAGGTTTAAACGCCCCCGGCATGTACCAAAAGAAATACACTTTTCGTACGTTCATAGATTTACCATACCACCGTTCCCGTGCCTCAGAGAGCATGTTAAGCCACCGGTTCCGGTTCCACTAAATACCAACTTGTGGAATCGTTAATAAATTGACATTATAAATTGACATCAGCTCCTCGGCAGGGTGGCGAGTGTAGGCCAAATTCTCCAGATATATGTTCTGGAAGGCCCATCTTCAACAGTGGAGGTGTAAGATGCTGTGTTCTAGGGGATGTAATGATGTTGAATTTATCCTACTGGATGTCAGAAAATGTTAACAAGCATTAAGTCCGTCTTTATAATTATCAAAAACTTTTACAATATATAAACAATGTCTGTTGTATCGTATAATGTGTCGGTTGCATTCCGCGTAGAGCGCGGCAGTAGTCACAGTGGAATGTCACTTCTCGAACTATATTGTCCTCTAGTTCTGAATAGTGGTCGGATTGTTTACATAAACTTATCGTATCGGGAACAAAACCTTCGAGCGGTAATAGTTTCAGAATAGTTGGTATTGAAATGCGTCCTCTGCGACGACATCGTAACTAATCAATCCTTACTACCAACGTACCTTACACGATCCTCTCTCCCCTTCTACGTTCATCAGTTAAAATTAATTCGTCTTTGTAATCCAAATTCTGCCATTTCATTATAGCCCCTAAAACACAGCGTCCTAGACATCCACTGCTGGAGATGGGCCTTCCAGAACTGGAGAATTTGGCACACTACACTCACCACGCTGTCCAGACGGCTTGGCGAGGTTCTTAATTTTTTAATAATAATTTATTATCGTTTCCACAGGGTAGTATTAGTGGATCCGGGACCGATGGCTTAACGTGGTCTCCGAGGCACGGAAAACAGTGGTGTTGTAAATAAATTACAAATGTACCTAGGAAAAGTGTATTTCTCATTAGTACATGCCGCGGTTCGAACAAACCTTTTTAGGATTTTATTTTTATTTTCAAGGAAAACATTCTTACAACCGAGCCACCACCGCTTACTTGACCCATTCATCATTAAAGTAAACTAGATAGAATTTCCATAATTCACTTTAAAAGGATTGCCTTGAATAAAATCGCTTAAAAGAAATGGCTTTTATTAAACAATAAAGTTTTCAAACAATTGAACTGGATATTTCTTTTATCAACAACAGAATACCAACTCATTGGAACTTTATTTTCCAAAGCTGAAACGTTGAATTGTTTCCAATGCTTAACTTATTTAAAGCTCTAATAATTGTTTTCGAAGTATTATTAAAAAAAAGAAGAAGACAAAGAAGACAAATTTCTAAGCATTCCATGGATTCACCGTGCGGGTGCTGGGTCCATCGTGTCTGGGTAAGAGATGAGAACAATGCTATCTCGGGCTTGCGACCACAGTAAAGGAGGCCTCCCTTTTTTATTTTATTGCGCGATAATACCCTCACCATCCACCACTCTACTCCCAAATACTGTATGATTCTGTTAATTGTTATAAATAATAAACTGTAAAAAATATAAGTTTTTGTTACATCACAATCAAATAACCACATAGTATGAACTATATTCAATATATCCCTACTATATGTATCAACTAGCTGTTTGATCCGCCTCTGCCCATATAGAAAGCTAATCATTATAATCCCTTAACTTAGTAGATATGGCTTATATATATATTTAAAATAGTCTATGTGACGTTCATGAATGTTAGGTACTGGAATCAGACACTTATGACTGACATCAGTCCTTAACACTATGCCGGCTTGATGCTTTTTCAAACTTCGCTTGAGTGACTCGTTATAGGAAAGTGTAAACACGCAGATTGGAAGAGCATTCCACATCTTTATTGTGCGACAAATGTATAAATCCCCAAATTTATAAGTAAGCTTAGTGATAGTGTACCGCATCTGGGTATACGAGTACCGCATATCTGACCTGTGGAAGGATTAAAGTTATACAGCTCTTTAGAGCACTCACTATAGTATAGCTGGTAGAAAACGCTTCACATCTCCATGAATGAGTTTCATATATACTGGCTTAGTCCACAATTCGCTTGCCTCTGCAAAACATTGAGAGCATCTGTTAAGTATTTGGCGGAACCATTTATTAGGTAAGAACAGTATTCCGCGTATAATCAGATCTGTGCTTCGCAGTCTGGTTGGAGGCGGGAAAAACCTCTTTAGACACTATTGTGTTGATGGTCTCAAGGTAGTGGTTAAGGTCTGAGACTATTTCCACCCCAACAGCTGATGGAAAAGTCTGGAGACAGAAAGGCTGATAATTATTTATATCAGCGTATTATCCACGCTATACAGAGAGGAAATGTTGCCAGTCTCCTTGGGACTATCTGTGATGGGATGTCCCAAGAGATTTTTTTTTTATATTGAGTCGTGAAGTGTAAGGTCTAGCGTTGTCCTGAAGAAGAGAGATAGATCAATAGACCATTATTGGTTCATGGTTCATTGGTTTGGTTTCCATCATGGTTTGCAATTGATGAAAATACAGATTTGCCGTAATAGTCTGGCCAGATCTTAAGAAGCTGTAGTGAATAGCTCCAGCATTGGTCCACCAAGTACCTTTTCCTGAGTCAACTTTTGCTTGGTACAGGATTAAGCTGGTTCTCCTGGGTTCAACCATTGCGATAAGCGTTTCCTATTATCGTACAGGATCTATTTTTCATGAGAAGTAACAATACGATTTAAAATTCCTTGTGATAGTGACGGTTGAGTAATGTAACGCATTATGGATTAGGTACCTACACCACATTCTGTATCTATAGATTAAGCATACATATCAACAGGACTGCAGTATTAATAATCCGGATTACGATATATATTACTCGTAAATGCTTTCCAATCACTCAAAAGGCGGCCTTGTCTCTGGCTTAGCTTAATTGCCTGTATACAATACGAGCACCTAGTTTGATTTATCTAATATCTTCAATTGAGCATTGGTTTTGGATTAAATATCCTATACAATTATGAATATTCCACATATGTACCTACAATCTACATGTTCTATTATACTGTTGGCATAGCAGCTCTTAGAAGTAATAATTTCTATGATTGTCAATATAAATCCATGCTAATATTATAAATAATTGAAAGTTTTCTACATTGAATAGCTTGAGGATATTGTTGGGGCTGCTACGCTACTGTAGTGCGTAGGCAATGTTTGCGCTATAAGACAAAAATCACTACATCATTGCTTAACAGAGTGAGTAAAGCACTAACAGTATCCTGAAAGATATGGTTCGCCATGCATTGGCTGCTTCGTGCGGTGCTGGTCTGGCGGGAGTGAGGTGCATATTGGTGGGAGGCGGAGTGTTTACTGAACGGTCATATTGGTTTTAATATTACAATATATATATATATATTATTTTCATTTTTATTCTAACATTAGTTGTTAGGATTTTGTAATAAACAAGTGAGCCTAGTTGCTTTGAATAAACGTAAATTATTATTATTGAATTGTTCCAAGGCTCATAGACGTCTATGGTGACAATGGGGCTGGCAGTTTTTTATCTCAAAAATTAATTATCTTAATTCGGAGAGGATATGCTGCTAGTTTATGGGCACCATTCCACAGCACAGCGATTTTATTGTAAATATTTAATTTTTAATTGTTAAAGTTTTTAAGGTTAAATTTATTTTTGTTGTAATATAATAAGTTAGTTTATTTATTTTTTAGATTTTGTTTTAAATAAATAAATATTATTTCTTAAATCTGAAAGAGACTTTGTCTGTTTGTCCGTCTTTCACAAGTATATTACTGGACTGATTTTAATTGAATTGGCAGAAATGTTGCTTGGTACCGAAGGACAGACAGGCTTAATGACGTAATCATCTGACTTTGACATGTAAGTGAGTACCATATGACTGCCAGTTAGATTCACCTTAGCGCCTAAATAACTTAACCGATTATATTGAAAATGTGGTAAAGATGTTTCCTGGTGGAAACATAGATAGATAAATTATTTATTGCACAAAAAAAAAAAAACCCAAAAATAAATAAATAAATATTTATATAATTTATCAAATGTTAACCTTAGTAAGACAAAATGTTAGAAAATGTCTGCCCATTAAGCCCGCCTATGTACAATTATAAGCGCAATAAAGTATTTTAAAAAAAAGGCGCATGCTAAACAGATATATAGCTGCCATTTTTCAACCTGCGAGCGTACCATATTGTGTATCTAAACCAACTCAGTCTTCGATCAACACTTCTTAAAGATGATCGCTTTTGTTCTGTGAGTAGCACTGTTTTGTTGCTATGGTGATGTGTTGCGCTCGAAAGGCGCATATATATTGCAACATTTTTTTTTTATGGTTTTGGTATTTGGAATCAGCCATTAGCATTTTTTTAGTGAGACAAAATATTAGGTTTCATATTTTTGTTATGTTTTGTTAAAGGTTTATAAAATCCTACACATTGTAAATATAATAACAAATAAGAAGACAAATTTCTAAGCATTCCATGGATTCACCGTGCGGGTGCCGGGTCCATCGTGTGTGGGTAAGAGATGAGAAGAATGGTGTCTCGGGCTTGCGACCGACAATAGGCTGGTTTAAGAAATATATATAATATATATATATATATATATTTGTTTTATTTACGTATATGCAATCTAAACTTTAATTAAATTTATAATAATAATAATATAAATCTGAAAAAAAAAGGTTGTTAAAATTGTGCGCTTTTCGGTACTATAAAATAAGTTTATCTTTCTAGGGTTAACTGGGGACTTTTTCCTGTTTCGGCAGGATCTCAGAGGTAACTCAATGCACAGTGCATACTTAGTGCTGAGCGCCTTTATATGTGGCTCACGAATATAGGATTCCACTACTCCAGCTCTCCTCAAGGAGGACTTATATCTGGTCTCCTGTCGGGGAAGCCATGATTAAATTTTAATAAACGTGTGTTAATTTATTAAAATTTCCAAAACCAGTGGTTAGCTAACTAAATAAGAACCCGCTTCTTTAAAATAATATAAAAACCAATTTAAATTACCATATTTTTACGGTAAAGTGAATAGGTACTTTATATAAGCGATTCTTTGGTTGACATGAAAGTGGTAATAAGTGGGTCTGGTTAATGGAGCTCAGGATAAGCTCGCCCTGAAAGATTTTAACTTAATTTGAAAATAAATCGCCACTTTCCCGACATTCATTATTAAATTGTGCAATTAATTAATGTTATTACAATCTTTCTCCTTTTATAGGGCAAGAAATTTGTTTTATAATAAAAATACTTTGCCGGGTAATTTGATGAATCAATCTTTATTGAAACCTTATACAGAAAATTTATTAAAAGCTACTGAGTAATTATTTATTCGAAAATAATATCTACAAATATCACCCCACGTCTTATTGTCTGCTCTGGTGACAAGATGGCTGGTTCTTTTCTCGCCCAGAGAATCACCATAGCGATTCAGCGAGGAAATGCGGCCAGCTTTATTGCTACCATGCCTGTAAGTAGGTTTATTTGTATTGTTTTTTTTTTAAATTAGGTTTAATTTAGTTTATAGTTATTTAATTTTGTTATTTTTAATTAAGATTTAAATGTGTGTTTGTTACAAATGTTTACGCTTCATAAAAATATACAATTTACAAATATAAATCGCCGCACTCCCCGCGATGGACGAGGTTTTCTGGATGTGAGATGAGGCTAAAGTGTCTACACACGTCGCATCCCATAGCAGAGACCTGCCATGTTTCCACGGCCCAACGGTCATGCCGTCCGGTCTCTTCTAAGAAAATAAATAAAATAATAATACAGAAAATTTTAAATAAACATTCTTCTTTTCTTTTGTTTAGGTAAGTCGCTCACTGCGAAGTCGAGACAGAGGCGCTCGCGGCTTTGTTCATTCCAATACGTCAAACATGTCTACACCAGAAAAACATTAAAAAAATATAGTGCGCCATTGCAGCGCGCGTCTACGCCTTGACGCTGCGACAGCGCCCCGCGTGCGTCGATGGCTTACTCGTATCTCTATTAGCTAAGCGCTATGCCATGTAAACCTGCCTTAATTCAAATAAAACTTATATGCGGAGCCAGAATGTGTAAGCGAATCTAGTTAAAACAATGTGAGTTTAGATGAGATTAAGAACAGTGGTGGCTCGGCTGTAGGAACACTTTACTTAAAATCCTATAAAGTTCGGTTTGAACCCCGGCATGTACCAATGACAAATACACTTTTCTTACGTACATTTGTAATAAATTTACAACACCACCGTTCCTACGTATAACAACCTCGCCAACCCGTCTGGACAGCGTGGCGTGGGCCAAATCCAAACATTTCTAGAAGGCCATTCTCCAAAAGTTACTAAGTCTTGTTTCAAACGGGGTTATTTTTATATAAATATCACCATGGCAAGCTTACAACATTAATTCTCCTTGAAAGTAAAAATTGGCATTTGACATTGTTGCAAGTGGCAAATACTTTCAAGGAGAACAACAAATAGGTGGTAGGCGGACTGATGGTGGTAATTTGCCCAGTCTGCTGGGGCGGGGAAGTATCCACCGTTCGTGCCGATAAGCCCAGTAAAGTGCATTCACACATTTCGGGAACAGGTCGAATTGCCGGCATGCCCAAACAAACATGCTGGGGGGTGTCGACGCGGTTGTGAAGGGGCAAACTGTCGGCTGCTGAGCCTTTGTTTGCGAGAGATGGGGTGACCCGTCGGTCAGGGAGACCCGGAGAAACGGTTGTCCCGCTGGCCGCCCGCGGCATAGTACAGGGGCCCACCGATGACAACCATCATCGGCTGGCTGCCCCATCATGCTGCGCATAATCCCGGGTGCGCTTGTTGTGCCGGTTGGTGACCGGATTGTGGGGTCCCAGCAAGTGCTTCCGGGGGGGTTCGGGGGCCCTTCCGTACGACGGATCAGCCAATATCTCTCCAAGCAGCCCAAGGTAAGGTAGCCTTCAGCTGGCTTCCACATATACTGCGTCGACACCGCCATTTACGCTTCTTTCTTTTTTTCTTCCTCTATGTTTTTCATTCTTTCTCTATCCCAACCAAACTCAACCTTCATGATAACAAAACATAAGAAAAAACATAATACAGCGGTGCACACCCCCACCGTCGAGTTTGGCGTGGATTTTACAAACATTCGTGGTCTACACGCCAATCTCGACGTCGTTCATCATCACCTCGAGACGACGCGCCCGGCAATGTTTTTTCTGACGGAGACACAGATACTAAAGCCCGCGGACACATCATACCTACACTACCCCGGATACTCGCTGGAAGAGTCCTTCCATGCGAAGGCTGGGGTATGCCTGTATGTCCGCGATGATGTCTGTTGTCGCCGTCTTCGTTTCATGGAGGACTCCTCCTTTTCTGTCCTTTGGGTGCATGTGGATCTGGGGCATCAGTCTCGGATCTACGTGTGCCTTTACCGATCCCATAGGGGGGACTTCGAGACAACTCAGCTCTTCGACTACCTGAGTCGAGCGACAGATGATGCGCAGGAGCGGTTTCCTACCGCCGAAATGGTATTTTTGGGGGATTTTAATGCTCACCATTCACAATGGCTGGGTTCCCCTAAAACCGACCATGCGGGAAAAACTGCTCATGACTTTGCTCTGACATACGGTCTGACACAACTGGTAACCCAGAACACCAGGATTCCAGATGTAGCCGGACATACACCTTCCTTGCTTGACCTACTGCTGACGAGTCATGCTGCCGGGTATAATGTATCAGTTTTAGCCCCTCTCGGTGGCTCAGATCATTGCCTGGTAGCTACGACAGTGCCACGCGCTCCACCTCCTCCTCGGAAGGACTTTGAGCGTATCGTATGGCACTACTCGTCAGCAGACTGGGATGGACTGCGCGAGTACTACGCATCCATCCCTTGGAGGCTCCGCTGCTTTAAGGACGATAACCCATCCAGATCTGCGGTTGCCGTTGCTGATGAGATACTTCTGGGGATGGAATATTATATTCCCTTCTCCAGACTCATCAGCAGCGGCAAAAGCAGACCTTGGTTTACACCTATTGTGCCTCGGCTGTAGCAGCAAAAAATGCTGCATACCGGGCATGGGTGAGGGGTCGGGCTCACTCTGACCCCAATATCAGTTCCTTAAAGTCAGCTTACAACAAAGCTTCTAAGGCCTGCAGGAAGGTGTTTGTCAGAGCTCAGTCCCAGCGCGTCTCTCAGATTGGCCGAGACATAGCCGCGCAACCGAGAGGCAGTCGCACTTTCTGGCAGCTGGCAAAGTCTGTAGAGACCAACTTCTGTCGCTCCTCATTGCCACCTCTACGATATCCGGATGGATCATTAGCCCACACCGCTAAGGAGAAAGCCGATTATCTGGGCAAACTCTTTGCGGCTAACTCCCGACTCGACGACGGGAATGCGCAGCCCCCCACACTGCCTGATTGCGGCACTTCAATGCGTGATTTACGCATTCGGCAGTGTGATGTGCGGGCAGTGCTCCGATCGCTCGATGTTCGCAAGGCTAATGGTCCTGATGGTATCCCAGCCATAGTTCTAAAGAGGTGTGCACCTGAGTTGACTCCAGTCCTCACGCGCCTATTCCGTCAGTCATACTCCTCTGGTGTTGTGCCGGAAACCTGGAAGGTGGCCAATGTGCAGCCCGTCCCGAAGAAGGGAGATCGTTCAGACCCTTACAACTACCGCCCCATTGCCGTAACCTCAGTACTGTGTAAAGCAATGGAACGAATTATTAACGCCCAACTCGTTAAATATCTAGAAGATCACTCCGTAATCCATGACCGCCAATATGGATTCCGTCCAAAGCGCTCAACGGGTGATCTTCTGGCATTCGTATACCATGTCTGGGGTGAGGCAATGGATAAATTTGGTGAATCATTGGCGGTCAGTCTGGACATCTCCAAGGCCTTCGATAGGGTTTGGCACAAGGCTTTGCTTTCCAAGTTGCCGGCATATGGTCTGCCCCCACGGCTGGTGGCCTGGATAGCTGGCTTCCTGCATGAGCGCAGCATTCGTGTCCTTGTGGACGGGAATGCGTCTGATCTCATGTCAGTGAACGCTGGCGTACCGCAGGGCTCTGTGTTATCACCAACACTCTTTCTTCTGCATATCAATGATATGTTGTCTCTGGGCAACATTCATTGTTATGCAGACGACAGCACGGCCCACGGGAGGTATCTAAGTCCCCGAGCTTTGGGAGGTAGCCAACTAGAGGAATCACGGCGTATTATGACGGCAGAACTGGACGACACCCTTCATAAAATATATTTGTGGGGTGTCCAAAATCTTGTCCAGTTCAATGCCAACAAGACCCAGGCATGCGCGCTGACGGCCAAGAAGTCCCCCTTCTCTCCTCCCCCCACTCTTCAGGGCACCACGCTGGATCTACAGCCCAGCTTCAGCATCCTCGGGGTGGAAATACGCTCAGACCTTAACCACCGGAACTACATTGAGAGCATCACCAAAACAGCGTCAAAAAAGCTCGGAATACTGAACAAGGTGAAGCGGTTTTTCCCGCCATCAATCAGACTGTTGCTGTACAAAGCACAGATCAGATCATGCGTGGAATACTGTTCACACCTTTGGGATGGTTCAGCCAAGTACCTCACAGATGCTCTCAATGTCCTACAAAGGCGAGCTGTTCGAATTGTGGACGATGCCACTATATCTGGAACTCTCGAATCCCTGCAGCTTCGCCGAGATGTAGCTTCTCTGAGCGTGTTCTACCGGCTATACTATGGTGAGTGCTCTGAAGAGCTCTATAACCTAATTCCTTCCTCCCCATTCCGCAACCGAACCACACGCACAGGTCAGAATATGCACCCACATACCGTAGTCACTATCCCTTCGCGTACCTATAAATTTGGTGACTCATACATCTGTCGCACATAAAGATGTGGAATGCTCTTCCAGCCTCTGTGTTTCCACTTTCCTATAACCTGGAGTCCTTCAAGCGAAGTGTGAAAAGGCATCTAGTCAAGCCGGCATAGTGTTAGGGACTGATGTCGGATATAAGGGTCTGATTCCAGTTGCTAACATTCATGGACCCTGCGCGCCACTTACCATCAGGTGGGCGCAGGGTCACATGTCGTGCTAGTATAAAAAAAAAAAAAAAAAGTCTCTGTCTTTTAGGGGTTGTGATGAGTTTATATTTTGGCAAGTTGTTAACTAGACACACGATAACGGTCACATGTGTTTAGCCGGCGAAGGTCGAAGTAAATTATTCTTGTTTTAAATTCGATTTCACTATTTTAAACATAGTATGCCTAATGATTAGTTTCGCTGCGGTACATCTATGATTTAATAATTTAGTTAAATTATAGTTAGTAAGTAGTTGTATTTCATACTAATATTAATTATGGTACCTAAACTAGGTTACCCGTTTAACATGATTTGAGAACTAGCTGTAAGTTTGAAGCAACTTGCATATTACATATTGGAAACTTTGAAGTTTATGAGCAAGCATATTTCTACTAATAATTTACGTTCATTAATGACTTTATCTAATATCGATTGTAGGAGAAATTCTCAACTTCCCTAAACTTGCGATGGAAATTTAGATGTCTTAATCTATGTAACATTTATTGATTAGTCTTCACAGGAAATTAATATTTCACAGCAACGTGTCTAGAGAGTTATCCTTGGGATATATATCCTAATTAATTAGGGTGCTCATGAGAAATGTGCTATCTTCGGCAGCATGCACAGTATCATGGAAGCTAGTGTCAGTGATGGAGGAAGCGGATTTCAATTAACCACTTTTTCCATCCACCTGCTGGTCTTCTGATAGCAGCTTACTCATTGGTCTGCTTTATTATTTAGTATTTTATGTATTTACTTAAATTTTTATTGCACTATACACAAGAGAGGGATTTTTGCCGTTAGATATTTTTTAAGGACTATTTCATTTAGGAAAATAATACCAAAAATTTTCATCACAACCTTATTTCTTACGAGATGGCCTGAAACCACTCTTTTATAAGGAGCAAGTTAAGATTCAGCCAACTTTACTATAGGCCTATCATGACAATTGGCAAGCTCGAGAAATAACGCAACTAAATTAGAAAATAATTTATTTTGACTAAGAAACGAACCCGGTATCTCCTGGTCTAGACGGATGCATTTAAAGAAAATTATTTTGACTTTAAAAATTTGAAATTTTATGTAACCGAAGTCTGTAGATTATGGATAGCCAAGTGGATTTAGTTACTATGCCTACATATCACAACGTTCATCCGACGCTTGTAGCTCTGTTACGTAACGTTTAACTTCCGAGCTGTCAAACTGTCAATGTTAATTCATATATCCGAGCTGCCAATTCATAGTGCCGTTACGTTGTACCTCCAGGCACTAACTAAAATCCCATACCTCATGTTGTCGATTTGATAACGGAATTTGTGTGTGTTAGACAAAAACATGATACCAAAAGAAGACCTCCTTGATATAGCGGTTAAGTCCGTGGATTTAGACTCGTAGTTAACGGGTTCGATTCCTGGTCGGGACACAAAAATATTTATTAATGTAAATAAATACATTTAATTAATATTTAACTTATTTGTGATATTTCTCGAATTTGGTACGCTGAAGACATCGACGAGCTTGCCACTTGTCATGATTGGCCTATAGTAAAGTTGGCTAAATGTGAATCCGCTTATTTAAAAGCGTGGTTTCTTACCACCCCGAAAGGAAAACGGTCGTGATGATACTTTACTTTACTTTTACCAAAAGAAGAGTAACTCCATAGACGAGAGACAGAGAGACAGTGGGGTCGTCCGGGCCCTTAGGATGGCTAATTGGCTAATGGGCCTGGGTTGCGAATGGGGTTCCCTCGATTTCCCCGACAGGATCTCAGAGGGTAACTACCCGCTGGTAATTTATGAACTTTTGGCGCAGGGCGCCAAAAGGTGCTTGTGAAAGCGCCCGTGTGGCTCACGAACCCAGGCACTCTAGTTTCAACAACTTCACTCTTCTCCAGGGCACCTCTCTGGGAAGTGGTCTCCCGTTGGGGGACCGAGCTCATGGCGGAATGATATTCTGGAGATGTTTGAAGTGTCCGTTGTCGGCCCGATAAAAAAATCGTCTAGTCAGGCCGACGACAAACCCCTCAATAGGAGGCTCCATAGAAGAGAAATTTCCAATATTAAGAGAGAGTCCCAATATTAAGAGATTTGTTCGATTAAAGTGAACGAATAAATATTTGTCTAAATAACAATAAAGGGTACAAAATCGTAGCGGGCTGGGCTATAAATAGAAAAGAATCGGGGATAAAAATATATAAGGGAAACACAAAATTAATTCAAAATGGTTGGTTAGCGACTGCGTGGTACACAGATCCACACAACTTCAAACGAATCACTGTAAAATAATTACTTGACCTCAAAAAATACGATTTTTCTGTCGAATACAATATAATGGTGGACCTGGAAGGATACAAATTGCAATATTTTCGGCTCATTTTATTTCATCTAAGGTCAAAAGATTAGCTATGTACTTAGGTCTTTTTCGTACTTATGGTGACATAAGCTCAATACTCGTACTCGTATGTTACTAAAATAACTAACTATATAACACCACAATTTAGATAAGTATTCTTACTTTTAATTGTTATACATATATATAAAGTGCCTCCGTGGTCTAGCGGTCAAGTCCGTGAATTTGGACGTGGATTTCCGATCGGGACACAATAATTTATTTGTGATGTTTCTCGAGTTTGTCACGGCTTGCAACTTGTCATGATGGCCCTATAGGATAGTTGGCTAAATGTGAACCCGTTTCTTTAAAAAGCGTGGTTTCTGACCACCCCGAAATGTCGTGATGATACCTAACATTTTACTTTATGTTGTAAATTATTTTTGAATCCGTCTTCATTGTTTCCGAGTGGTGTCCTTGTTATGAGCATGTAGAGGTAATTTCATTACATTTTGCATGCAGCAATGTCGTGAGTAAAGTGGACACTTCACAATCTCTTAATGTAGAAAGCATATGAAGTCAAAGCTTGTCCTTTTAATATTCAAATAGAGCAACGTGTAACGTTAATTTTGTTCATTAAGCGCAAAAATTATAAAAGGAATCCTTTGAATGGACACTGGAAATGTCGACCGCTATTAATATTATTTTAATATTTTGTTATTTCAATGTACCTAAGCCTATACAACAATATTATTATAGTGTAAGATACGTAGAACAGCGACCTTCACCGATTTATTATCTAAATAAAATCTACTTTTTCTATCATAAAATACGAGACGCTAACAAAAGCAACAAGTTGCCTAACAAACAATGGTCAAGCCTATTTTTCTTTATTTTAATCTAATAAAATCATTCTGTATTAATACATTGATAGTATCGCTTATAGTGGTTAAAATTTGGAAAGTAATATCAAACGTATTTAAACTTAAGGAAACTGCTGAAATCAATCCCTATCAAACATAATATATGAAGAAGCGTAACTCCATACAAGAAAATGTGCCTCTTTTAGCAACGCTACTACGGGTTCCCACCGAACTAGCATTGGCGGCATTTTTTTTTCTTTTTACTTTTCTTAATTAAAGCATCTTTATTATTAATTGATCAATTTATTAATTTCGAGAGTTATTATGAAAAAAAAACAATAAAAGTACAATAAATATTATTTTCTTTTAATTCCCATAAACTTTATTTTTCCTTTGCTTCGATTTTGTTTTAACAATTTATGGTTTCCAGTATATTTTTAAAAAAACTTTATTAAAGCGTAGAATATAAAACTATATAACAATCTTAATAATTTGAATAGAGATACTAAATATAAAATAATATCTATGAAATAATAAATATAACAACAAAATTGATTAAATACGTGGATTTTTTTTTCGTAACCTTCAAAAATAGATTTAATGGCAACCCTCGATATTTCCCAATGCAGGAACCAGTGCAATGTATAAAAGGATAGCCCTTGATATCTATTGTCAAAATCTGCGGGTCAGATACCCAACTGGATTTTTTTATTTTTTTTAAATATAGCTGCTAGCCTATTTTTAACAAAATCGACCCGGACACTTCATTTAGCGTTTTCGATACTCCTCGTAGTTTAGATAATAGCCATCAACGCCCACTTGAAAAAATCACCTGTACAGCATTGACCATATCTCGTTAGGCAACTCATCACCAATGCTTTTGTTAGCGTATTTTATTATATAAAAAGTGGAATACATACGGATAACAGATCGGTGAAGGACGCTCTTCTACTTACCTTGTACTATTATGACATTTTATCCTTGTGCCAAATAGGAGTTCATATTCATGTGTACCAATTGGAAATAGACTTTTCTTACGTACATTTGTCATAGAGTTACAACACCACCGTTCCCGTGCCTCGATGAGCACGTTAAGCCGTCGGTCCCGGTTCCACTAATACCACCTTGAGGAATACTAATAAATTTTCATTAAAAAATGACATAAGATCATCGCCAACCCGTCTGGCCAGCGTGGCGAGTGTAGGCCAAATTTTCCAGATATATGTTCTGAAAGGCCCATCTCCAACACTGGAGGTTAGTAGGATGCTGCGTTCTAGGGGCTGTAATGAATGAATGAATTATACTGTTTGAGCTTACCACATTATCGCTCTTGCGCTTGGCCTCATGGATGTGCCAGGCGTGATCAGTGCCGCCGTTGCCTATCTGGGGCCCGATTTCGAAGAACTGCATGATTGGGTTGTACTCCAATGGCGGAGGTTGGCCGTTATTGCTCGACCCCCCCTTGAACTTAGATATGAGGCTCGCCATCCCGAACCTCCTCCCCTCCCTCCCATTCCCTGCAACAATGATATTAAACATGCTTAGTATATGATTTTAAAAGTTCATCATTAGAGCCCATTGTTTGGAACTATCATCAACTTGAAGGTCGAGATCGAGAGGAAGATGGCGGATATAACCCAACTAAGTACAAAACAATTTATTTCTACGTAAAATGGTTACAGAGCGGACAACTTTTTTATAAATAATAAATAAATAAAATAACTTTATTCGAAGTCAAAAAGTTCAAGTTTACATTTGATAAGTAAGTAGGTATAAAACAAATATTTAACGCAGATCATAGAGTGACGTAAACTATCCTCCAGTATTACATACAGTTTTCTTACGTAGATTTGTCATATATTCACAACTCCACAGATCCTGTTCCTAGGAGAGCACGTCAAGCTGTTGGTCCTGGCTCCACTAATACCAACTTGTGGACTAGTTAAATAATTGTCATTAAAAATAACATCAGGCCCTTTCCAAGTAAGCCAGAGGCCAGGGCGAGTGTAGGCCAAATTCTCCCGAAATTTCAATAAAATTTCCCCAACAGTTTTATTTAAATAACAGTTAGATTCACCGGGTTTAGCAATTCGAGCATGTACCAGCGAGAGCAAGTTGACCTGCAGCACTTACTTTTAAGCGAGTAACTTGTTCAATACTGCTCGTGCAAGTACCCCGCGCATAGTAACTTGCTCCAGCAACTTGCACCGTGTACAAGCGCCCTTAGAACCATTATCGTTATTTTTAGCTGCAAACATCAATTATTAAAATATAAATAATTCATAACTACCTTAAGAATATTTATTTCTTCAAAAAACTGTTTTTTTTTTCGACGGCTATATTTCTATTTACATAATTGAGACCCTTTTAAATACCATTTTGTGTTTTATTTACATTTTGTCTTACAGGGTTCAATGAATCCTATATAGATCCACTGCTGTGAAATGGTAATCACTTCAAAACATATTTCTAGGAATTTTGTCATAATTTCACCGCTTTGGCCAGACGGTTTAACGGTATATATATGTATTTTAAAAAGTTTTTGGATAGAAAATTACTAAATAAATAAATAGAGATACAATATTAAATTAAATATATTATAAATTATTATTATTTATTATTAATTATTATTTCCAAATTCAACCCCACATGGCACTTTTTATCATACGATTTTGTTTGTTCGCCCCCAAATTTACATATGTACTCCGTTGTTCTCAACTTTGGAAATTTTCAGAAGAACTTTTTTTATTAGACAAACAATTGCAAAATTCACTAACCGAAATTCTAAATTGCCCCATGAATGACCGTACTTGGGCCCAGGCCTCACTACCAATTCGGTTCGGAGGTCTAGGCACCTGCAAAATTTCTAGTGTAGCACTGCCAGCTTTTCTGTCGTCTGTACATAGTACTGTCGAGCTCTACGGGAGAATCACTAACCCATCTTTGGGTTCCGTTGAGCCGTCGTACTTGTCAGATGCCAGAGATGCCTGGTCAGTAGCATGTCCAAATGTTTCGGTTCCAAATTCACCAAAAATCCAACGACTATGGGACGAGCCGCTCTGCAAACTTTTACAGAAAGATATTTTATCTGCCAGTAATATGAAAGAGCGGGCTCGCCTCATGGCCGTTTCCACTAGAGAGTCAGGTCTTTGGTTACAGGCTTTTCCCTCAGCATCGGTTGGCACACTCCTTGATCGAAATACACTGACCATGGCGGTGTGCCTTCGTCTCGGAGCCCGGACTGTCCACCCGCACCAGTGTCGATGCGGAGAACCAGTCGATCATCTCGGACACCACGGGCTTTCTTGTGCTAGAAGTGCTGGCCGCATTCCTCGTCACGCGGCTCTCAACGACATCATCCGAAGGGCTCTTGTCACTGCTGGAGTACCCGCAATATTAGAACCATCTGGGATTGTGCGGAGCGATGGCAAGAGACCCGACGGAATGACTGTTGGGCCGTGGAAACTTGGCAGATCTCTGGTGTGGGATGCGACGTGTGTAGATACATTAGCTCCATCTCACATACAGGCGACCTCGTCAGGCGCGGGAAGTGCGGCTTTTTCTGCGGAGAACCTCAAATTGCGCAAATACGCTAACCTTGGTATCGGTTACGAATTTGCGCCGTTTGGGGTCGAGACGATGGGCCCATGGGGACCGTCAGCGAGGCGCTTGGTCAAGGATTTGTCAAAGCGGCTGACAGAAAGGTCTGGAGACAGGAAGGCTGGCAATTATTTCTGCCAACGTATTAGCCTCGCTATACAGAGGGGAAATGTTGCCAGTCTCCTTGGGACTATCTCGGATGGGACGTCTCTAGAGGACATTTTTTATTTATAGTTTAGTTTATTTTTAATTTTATTATTTAGGTAGCTTTTAATTTATATTAAATGTACTATAATTAACTAAATTATTAAATAAATTAAATATTCTGATATATTATAATATTCAATTTATAATGTATTGCTTAGACCATCCAATTAGGAGTAGCTAACTTCAGCAAAGAACCCGATAGTAGCATTCAGCTGGGATGGACAGCATTCGGGGAGCTACGTCACATCTTTCTATCGAATTTTCTGCACCATACGACATTACTGGAAGATCGCACTGGTTAAAAACTTTTGTCGTCAAACACTGTGGTCTGACGGTGGGTCTGGTCCACAAGTTCAAGGTCGCTCAGCGAGCTATGATCGGGATTTCTCTAAAATTTAAAGTCAGACACGTTGACATGAGCGAACCAAAGCTACCGACATAGCATTCAAAATTTAAAGGTTGAAGTGGCAATGGACTGGACACATATGTCGCAGAATCGATAAACGATGGAGTAGACGGGTTCTGGAGTGTAGACTACGTACTGGAAGATGCAGAGTGGGATGACCCCCCCGCGAGATGGACAGATGACCTGAGGAAGGTCGCTGGTGGGGCATGGATGAGGGTGGCAAAAGATCGTGTAAAGTGGTGATCCTTGAGGGAGGCTTATATCCAGCAGTGGAGAGACACAGGCTGATGATGATGATGATGGTTGCTCAAAACCAGACCCAACTTTGTTGCAGCGTGCCTCAACAAATCATAATTCAATCATAAATAAAAAACGAATATATCTTTTACCCCAGCATTAAAATAATATTTATTTAAATAGTCAATTAGTTTAGATCTATGTAGTTATTAGTTAACTAATGACAAAGCAATATTTATACGATTACATAATTTATTGTGATTAGGTACTTTATTATAGGTAAAACACAAAATTTTAAAGTGAAAATAATTCTCTAAATATAGAGCCGGGATCGAAACTATTATAATTATTATCTTTAAAAAAAAGTTTTTGTCAATTGTCATTATACTAAAGTAAAATAAAAAAATAAAAATATTATGAAATAAAAAATATGTACGAGTATATTATGAACATATTATAGGTATATTAACTATTAAATAGATAAAAAAACATTATGGCACGAGAATTGGGCTTAAATAGAGAGAAAATAAAAAAGGGCATTCAAATACTACTTTAATTCCATACTAGGGCATATTGTGCAAGAATAAAGACCACCTTAAGTAAACGACTACTAGAAGTTTGTTTAATAAATTAAAGATATTACCATTAGCCCTATTTTGTTACTTAGTCGCAAACTTTATTAGAGGATTTCGTTATTTACATCTGAGCTTGCGTCATAATTGCAAAATATTATTCAATCCTCAACTCTATAATCGTTCGACCTTGACAGCGGCCGTGCAAATATCAACTATAATAGCGTGATATATATATATATATATAGTTATCTGATTCCATTATATAACGTTTGCGCTTAAGTAACAGTATAGGGTTGCAGGACTTAAACATGAGGGTATACTTTAAATATTCGGTAAATAGTTATGTAATAAGATTCTACTAAATTGTTTAAAACTAGGTCATCAACATCATATTCAGCCTGTCTCTCCACCGCTGGCTATAGGGCTCCCCCAAGGCTTTACACGTTCTCCTGCCTCCCTCATCCATTCCCCACAAGGTGGCTACCTTCCTTAGGTCATCCATCCAACTGGCGGGGGCTTATCCCACTTTGCATCTTCCAGTATGTAGCCTCCACTCCACAACCCGTTTACTATATCGTTCATCGGTCCTGCGACAGACTTTTCCATTGCCACTTCTGAATGATTCTGAAAGCTACATCGTAACTTTATCCTTCAGAGCCGAGCATAGCTCTCCCCACTGTCAGTGTCCACGTTTCTGCACGATACGACTTAAACCAAAAGCTTAACCCGAAATAAAAAAAAGTAAAAACTAAAGTGTCGTCACGACCGTTTTCATTTCGGGGTCATCAGAAATCACGCTTATAAATATTTGGAGCCAACTTTACTATAGGCCAATCATGACAAGTGGCAAACCCGAGAAATATCACAAATAAATTGAATATTAATTAAATGTATTTATTTACATTAATAAATATTTTGTGTCCCGACCAGGAATCGAACCCGGTAACTCCGAGTCTAAATCCACGGACTTAACCGGTAGTCCACGAAGGCAGTCCGAAAAAAGAAAAAAAGGAGATGTCTGTTAACTACAATATCGATCGTGGAATAAACGAGCAAAAACTAAATTTGATAACTGAAACCCGTCTTCCGCAAGCGGCTAGCTTTTTTACATCGTCAATTTAATCGATTTGGCAGTGAATACAAATTGTTCGACATAAATCGTACGAGATGCGTTAGAATTTTGATAGCAGCGATAGTCGTGTTGTTAGAGATTAGTGTTGCCCAGTCTTGTTCATGGTCTTGCAGTTTTGGTTTGGATTTGTTGTCTGGATTTTTTGCAAGATCAATAACAAGACCATAGATGTGGTTGCAAGACCAATAAAAAGACTAGACTTGGTCTTGGTTTGGGGCAAGACTCTCGCAAGACACTTGCTCGATATTTTTTTATAAATTTTGCTAAAATTGGTATTTGGAGAGCTCGTTTGTTATTATTAGAAACTTACAACTTAATTATAGGCCCATCATGACAAGTGGCAAGCTCGTCGATGTCTCTAGCGTACCAAACTAAAGAAATATTACAAATAAATTAAATACATTATTTTATCCCGACCAGAAATCAAACCCAGTACCTCCGAGCTAAATCCACGGACTCAACCGCTCGACCACGGAGGCACGGGTAATAAATATTTTAAACTTCAAGTAAATCAGACCAGTTGTTGTCGAGATGGTAGTTTGCGGACAGATACTCACAATATTTCCTTAGTACAATGGGTAATATATATTGTTTCAGATAAAGCCAGTCTTCGCAAGACCAAGACTTCAATATAAATCTTCATGGATTATTACGAAGGAAGTTGCAAGAAGAAGAAGTATCACTATCTCCTCATCTGATAATCTACGTTCTTATAAAGTTACTATTTTGGTTGGGTAGGGAGAGAAGTAGAATGGTGGATGGTGAGCGTATTATCGCGCAATAGAAAAAAAGGAGGCCTCCTTTTCTTAAACCAGCCAATTGTCGGTCGCAAGCCCGAGACACCATTCTTCTCATCTCTTACCCACACACGATGGACCCGGCACCCGCACGGTGAATCCATGGAATGCTTAGAAATTTGTCTTCTTCTCTAGGAGGGTACATACTGTCACTATTTAATAGTGATCATTTATTGTTAGTTATTACGAGTACTCTAATTAATTTCTATGCAATCGAAGAGTCTTATTTTGGAACAAATAGAACAAATATTTGATTTAACTTATATACTAAAAACAGAAAAGTAGAGTTGAGTTTTAATTATATTTCCTAGCTAAAAGTTAAAAGAGTAATATTTACAACGCAGTAAAAAAGTTTTATGGTAATATTATTATAGAAAACTTATACTTTGACCAAGAAAATACTTTCATAAAGTTATTTCATTCCTTGATAGTAGTTATATAAGGTGTAAGATAAAATTGTAGAGGTTTGAAGGTCAGGAGCAAGTTTAGGTCGGTTTGGTAAATTTGTTTGAACTGACACAGTTTAAGTTAGAGAGAAATAAACTACAAAAATGTTTTTTTTAAATTAAAAAATATGTCCTGTGAGTCTGAACTGTAAATTTCTTCATCTGATTTTTACTAAAGTAAACTACGAGTATATGTTTTTTTATGCTTAGCACATACGAGTATAGCGTCCACAAACTCTGTAATCGAATCGATAACATGTCTCGCATTTTAGACAGCGCCTTGAAGCGCGACGTCCCGGAACTACAAATTGGCAGCTCGGATGTACATATATTGACAGTTTGATAGCTCGGTAGTAAAACATAACGTAACGGAGCTTTTGCATGCTAGAGCCCACATACTACGCTATTACATCAGTCCCTACCACTGTGCCGGCTTAAAATTATTTTTGGATTGAGAAAAAGAGCATCGCAGCGTCACCATTAAGAAACTATACGAGGCATCTAATCTGAGAAAAATAATTTTAAGTGTTTTTTATTCGTATTGCAAAAACATGCAGAGCTTAAAAGAAAAATGAATAAATAAACTTGATTTACTTATTTTTAATTATTAAATAATTAGTCATTAGTCAATACGACTAATTAAATATTTGTTGGACTAATTAACTATTGTTTTAAGGCTGCTTTTTCACTAAGGTGGTGTGGCCGTAAATAAAATTTGATTACTTAATTACGAAAAAGCAGCATAAAGAAACAAGAATAGTCAAATCAAATAATTTTTACATTTTTTTTTCTGGATTGTATTTTAAACTAAACCATAGAATTTAATTAGAATAGTAAAGTAAAAAGTAAAGTATCCCTTGCGAGGTGGTCAGAAACCACGCTTATAAAGAAGCCGATTCACATTTAGCCAACTTTACTATACCCATCATGACATAGAAATATCACAAAAAAAAACAATATGTAAACTAATTTATTTATTTAAAATAATAAATATATTAAAAAGTAAAGTAAAGTATCATCACGACCGTTTCCCTTTCGGGGTGGTCAGAAACCACGCTTATAAACGGATTCACATTTAGCCAACTTTACTATAGGCCAATCATGACAAGTGGCAAGCTCGTCGATGTCTCCAGCGTACCAAACTCGATGAAATATTACAAATAAATTAAATATTAATTAAATGTATTTATTTACATTATTAAATATTTTTGTGTCCCGACCAGGAATCGAACCCGGTACCTCCGACTCTAAATCCACGGACTTGACCGCTAGGCCACGGAGGCAGCATAAATATATTAACTGTCAAAAACTTTGGGATGCACCATTGGTTCAAATTACACACAAGAACGCACTGGATTAGTCTGCGATGATGGCAAGAGACCTGATGGTATGACGCTGATCCCCTGGGAGCAGGGACAGGCCTTAGTGTGGGATGCCACTTGTGTCGACACTTTGGCTTTGTCACACATTAGGGGAACAGCGCTAAAAGCGGGAGCCGCAGCTAAAAGCGCATAGTCTGGCAAGCGGCGTAAATACGTATCTATAATCAAAGACTACGTGTTTCATGGTTCATGTAGACTTTAGCCCCATGGGGTCCAAGCGCTAAAACATTTTTAAAAAACATCACCCCTCGTCTAATTGTCTGCTCTGGTAACAAAAGGGCTCGTTGCCAGCGTTCTTGCGATCATGCAGCGTGAATACGATTTATATTTAAATTCTAGTTTAAATATTTTTATGAATTTATCAATATACTAAATAATAAAAAAAAAATGTGTGTTGACCAGGAATCGGAACCAATACCTCCGAGTCTAAATCCACCGACTTAACCGATAGACCAAGTAGGCAGTTTTAATAGTACAACTTTTAAGGGCATATAACTAAAACGAACGATAGAAGGATTTAAATTAAAAAGTTCATTCAATGAACGAACAGGTCTCATACAAAGTATACTACCATACTAATTGCAAACGAAAAAACTTTTTTCAAATCAAACGGATTTAGTACGAAAAACTAACTACCTGTTTTTCATTCAATTTTACTTGAATAGCTTTTTTAACAGTTTGGGTATACAAAACCAATTTCATTGTTTACATTGTACTGATAAAAAGTGTATTTTATTACCTTTAATATAAAGGCAAATCTTGACGGATTAACTACATTGCACAGCTGAAACTGTGATTATGACATTTGGCATATCGACGACCTTGAAACATTTTTATTTCAGTACTGTGGTCTTCTTTTTCTTTTACAATGGAGCCTAGATATTTTTATGATTTAACTCTTTCATGTCTTAAGTGTAAAGCCCTGTAGTATTGTCGACATTTGTCCGTCCGACGACGATAATCTTAGTTTTCTTTATGTTCATGTTTCAACCATAGTTGGCGCTTACATTATCCACTCTATTTAGCAGAATCTGTGAATAGTTTGTATATCGGATATTATTAACAGTTATCCTATTGATAACAATTTCACTGCTAGTGTCTTCAAGAGCTTCAGAGAATATCACTTCAGCATAAATATTAAACAGCAATGGAGAAAGTATGCAGCCCTGCCTTACTCCACGACTTATAACGACCTCCTCTGTCACTTCATGTTCAACACGCACATTTGCTGTTTGCTACCAGTACAAGTTTTAAAGAAATGTGACGTCCTTGGAATCCAAGCCAATCTTGCCAAGGATCTGAATCTGAAAGTATTATTAAGTGTATTAATTGATCTCTTACGGCTGAGAAACGAAAAAGGTGGAGAATTAATGACATAAGTCCACGTTCGCGCGATCGTCGACCTTTCGCTACCTACTTGATTAGGCTCAGTATGAGTGGCGATATTTTTAGGAGAACTTCTCTGCACCGTAACTTAAGATTTTAACACTGAATAATTTAAATAATAAATACGTTGCTCTTTATTTTTATTCTAGATTATAATATAAACATATTTGCTCTTTAATTAATTACACGCAGTATAAAAAATAGAAACTATAGGTTGGCCAAACTTCAAAAGATTACTTTTTATAATTACCGATCACCTTTAAACTACATAGACAAAGGTTCTACACAGTATTTTTAAAATCAGGGGTGAAAATGGAGTGCAATTTGTATTAAAAATAAAAACATCTTAGCCCATTTAACCCAATATTTATAAATTATTGGTAATAAAAAGATGTTTAGCAAATATTAAATAATACATTAATGATGTGTTAAAACTAATCGTCCTTCAATATCATCCCCTAAAATATTTTTTTTTTTATATTTATTTAAATATGCAGAAATGGATTTATTTCGTCAAAAAGCCTCATTCAGAAATGATATGCTTAAACATTCTATCGCTAAAATTTTTACTATCTCCGTAGTCTAGCGGTTAAATCTGTATATTTAGACTCGGATATACTGGGTTCGATTCCTAGTAGGGACACAATAATTTATTTGTTACATTCTTCGAGTTTAGTAAGCTAGTCGACATCGACGCTAAATGTGAATCCGCTATAAACTTTAAACAAAAGCGTGGTTTCTGATCAACCCGATTGATGGATTCGGTCGTGCTGATTCTTTACTTACTTTACTTTTAATATATATATATCACAAAAAACTTAATAGATATATATATATATATAAGTTTTTTGTGACTAAACGTGCCTATCTTAGCTATATTGCTTTTATGATTGTGTAAATTTATGTTCTTAGTTCATATTTGTTTTTTATATTTTTTTATATTCATATATATATTTATTATTTTCCTAAAAGTATTTTACCTGTATACCTTTATCTGTTTAATTTAAATGGATAGTATAGATGTTATCTGTAAGTTTTTTATTCATAAAATAAACAAAAAATAAAACATATTATACTCGGGGCAATAAGTTACCTTCCATAGATGTAGACAAGTTTATATTATTATAGTTTTTAATAATTATTATCAAAAATTAGGTTGGTTCATATGTTAAAACTCTTTAAAGAAAAAAGCACGAAGGTACTAACTTACTAGCGGGCGAAACCGGTTTACAACACGCGAGTCATCAATAAAATAGTAGAAACAAGTAAATCAAGCTATTCTTATAACATCGTATAATTGCTTGGGATTTACAAAGGGTTGTAGGGTTTATAT
The DNA here is from genome assembly GCA_910589645.1 of Tinea semifulvella. Taxonomy (NCBI): domain Eukaryota; kingdom Metazoa; phylum Arthropoda; class Insecta; order Lepidoptera; family Tineidae; genus Tinea; species Tinea semifulvella. The sequence continues at coordinate 11,773,673 of OU342584.1, read as the reverse complement.
TGGGATAATAGGTACCTACTCGTAAGCTTACAATTTATTTTAGGTATAACAATATTTTTTGTTATCTGCAACAAATAAAGTGTGTTAGATGTGTTTCTTACTTGGTAAAATATATAAATTGAAGCTTAAAAATTTTATTGCCAAATATTTCGACTCTCTTTGGAGCGGCGTCATCAGTGACAGTGACTCTTCAGTCACTGTCACTGATGTGACAGACCTTCGTCTTTGTCATAAATTTTGAAAAGTAATTTTATTTCTTTTAGCAATGGTAAAGGCAATGCACTATACAGTTTTCGAAAGAAATAAAATTACTTTTTCAAAATTTATGACAAAGACCTTCAGTCACTGTCACTGATGACGCCACTCCAAAGAGAGGCGAAATATTTGGCAATAAAATTTTTAAGCTTCAATTTATATATTTTACCAAATATTTTTTGTTACCAATTTGTCTGTTATTTCGAACTGTAAAGGAAGCTATTAACTATTTTGTTATTATATATATATATCTTGTTGTTTTTCCTTATTGTTTATAATAAATATGGATATAGCTTACAATATGTCTCTAATAAGAACATTCGTACGTAATATAATCCTCTAATGAGACCTACCCTGCCTAATTCCACCAAATATCCCCTTATGAACCCTTTCCTGTACGTGACATGTTTCACCACAGGTTTTAGATTTTATATTACTAACTATCTGTTTGACCTGGTTTCGTCTGTGGAGTAAGCTGATCATCATGGACCTTTCAATTGGTACATGTTCTACAAAAATGGACGTCAGTTCATCCCGAATCTGAAAGTTTTACATAAAGTATTTTTTTTTTTCTTTCTTCTTTATTTAAATTTTTGTTTTAAGTTTTGTTCTCTTAATTATAAAACATCTTACTTATAAGTCGTATAAATTATATACAATATAAAAATCTATATTTGTAGATAATAAAAATATGTAATTAAAAACTAAATTATTACTTCAAATATAAATTAAACTGAACAAAAAAATTAAAAAAAAACATTAGCTGCTTATAAAACCTAATTTAAATACGGGGTGACTTTAAATGGCCTTACTATACTGTATTCTATTGATAGAAACAAACAACTATTCCTAAGAAACCATTTGTCGGAAATGGCTTATTATTACAATCTTTTAATTTAAAAATAGCCAATATGTATGAAGAACCGAAAAAAAAATCCGACATATGGTATCTTAGAAAAACTTGTTTGATCTATCAATAGAATCACATATTATTCTAAGGTAAGACCATACAAAGTTACCCAGTATAAATCGGTCTGCGCGGTATAGTGGCAAGAACGCTGGCCGCATTTCCCCGCTGAATAGTTATGCTGATTTTTTGAGCGAGTAAAGAACCAGCCCTCTTGTCACTAAAGTAGACAATTAAACGAGGGGTAATACTTTAAAAAAAAAATAGGTATATTTCATAGTAATGTATAAAAAATAATCCATTCTATTCCAAAAATATTAATAATCATATATTCAGACAGACAATTTAAAATAAAAAATTAGGGTCGATCCGTTCTCACGTTTTATTTATATATATATTCAAATATATGGTATATATACGTAACTACCTATATTTTAAAAAAACTTGACAGTATTTTTAATTGCTTAAATGTTATTTACATTTCGATAAAATGTTGAGGTCTAAAAATACATTAAAGTTTAAAAATAAATATAAGTTAGCTAGGATCTCTCCGTTTACAATTTGTGTTTATTTTTGGACTATGGTGCCTAAATGAGTGTTTATTTGTACAGAAAACTTTATTAGGAAAGTAAAGTAAAGTACGAGTATCATCATGACAGTATCCCTTGCGGGGTTGCAAACAAAGGCAGCTTTTCTTTAGCCGTAGGGACAACTCCTTGGCTAGACCTTTGTCTAGAGTACCCATGGGGATACTCATCGTCTCAACCCCAAACGGCGCAAATTCGTAATCTGTACCGAGGTTGGTGTATTTGCGCAGCTTGAGGTTCTCAGTTCTTGACGAACTTGCCTGGATGTGAGATGGGACTAATGTGTTTTCACGGTCATGCTGTCGGGTCTCTTGCCATCGTTCCGCACAATCCCAGAAGGTTCAATCGTGGGTACTCCAGCAGTAGCAAAAGCTCTACGGATGGTGTCATTGATAGCCGCGTGTGCGAGGTATGTGATACAAATATATTTAATATAGAAATCTGACCTTCATTAAGGTTAAGTATTTAAGCTACAAGAGCTTTACGTCGAGTGTTTTAGATCAACATCTTCATGTGGTTTTTCCAATAATGAACATGCGTAAACATGTATGTAATGTACGATTAATAATAAGCTTGTTGGTTAATTTTAGTACATCCATTATTATCAATTATTCCAATGTAATGGGGTGTTGACAACGTTGACATCCGTCAGAGAACCAAAGTTATCGACATAGCTTTTAAAATTATCAAGCTGAAGTGGCAATGGGCTGGACACATATGTCGCAGATCCGATAAATGATTCTAGACGTAGTAGCAGTAGACGGGTTCCAAAGTGGAGACCAGGTACTGGAAGACGCAGAGTGGGACGACCCCACCTGGGGAAGGTGATGGATGGATGAGAGTAGCAGAAAATCATGTAAAGTGGCGAGTCTTGGGGGAGGCCTATATGGAGCATCAGCAGTGGAGAGACACAGGCTGATGTTGATGATCATAAATGGGGTGTAATTGGTCTAATTCAATTACGTGTTCATGTCAATTTAGTTACTATTTTAAAATAATCATTTATCATCACAGCCCCTTAAACACAGACTTCTTGACCTACACTGTTGGAGATGGGCCTTCCAGATTTTTTTGGAGAATTTGGAAACGAGCCACGCTGGCCATACAGATTTGCAAAGGTCTAAAATATTATTTTTTACAATATTAGTGGAACAGGGACCGACGGCTTAACGTGCTCTCCGAGACACGGGACCGGTGTGTTGTAAATCTATTTTAAATGAACGTAAGAAAAGTTAAATAAATATTACCAGACAAGTCACACAGCGCTATCTAGTTTCCGTGGTAAGCTACGAGGCTTGTGTTACGGAAACTAGATGGTTGATAAACTACATATTATATTATTATTTTTTGTAAATATATACATATTATACATATAAACATCCAGACCGAGACAAATAATACAATGTACAACTTGCCCCCGGTGGGAATCGAACCCACGACCTCCCAAGTACACGGCAACGCTTGTTACCACTAGACCATGGAGGCGGTCAGTTTATTTCTCATTGGTACAAGTCGGGGTTCGAAACCACTTTTTTAGAATGTTACCGAGCTATAGCACTCTACAACCGAGCTATAACGCTCTACAACCGAGCTATACTACTCTACAACCGAGCTATACTACTCTACAACCGAGCTATACTACTCTACAACCGACCTATACTACTCTACAACCGAGCTATAACGCTCTACAACCGAGCTATACTACTCTACAACCGACCTATACTACTCTACAACCGAGCTATAACGCTCTACAACCGAGCTATACTACTCTACAACCGAGCTATAACGCTCTACAACCGAGCTATACTACTCTACAACCGACCTATACTACTCTACAACCGAGCTATAACGCTCTACAACCGAGCTATACTACTCTACAACCGAGCTATAACGCTCTACAACCGAGCTATACTACTCTACAACCGAGCTATACTATTCTACAACCGAGCTACCACCGCTCATTTAAAATTACCAATATAATAAACAATTTTCATTATTATTGATTAAAATAAAAATAATCCCCTAAATAAAAGTTATTTATTAATCTGTCGTAGATTTAACGTGCTCTTCGAGGCTCGGAGAAGGTGGTAAAGAAAACAAATTTCTTAGCATTACATGTAATTACCGTGCGGGTGCCAGTTCTATTGTGTGTGGGCATAAGAGAGGAGAAGAATGATATCTCATCCCTGTGACCTTCCGACCATAAGCTGGTTTATAAAGGAGGAGAAAATTATATTCCGCAACAAAAACACCATCCATCATTCTGCTCCTAAATCTATGACAAATGTACTAAAGTGTTTATCATTACAGACGAGACACTGGCTGACGATGATAATTTATTTGTATTATAATAATGTAATTGTATTATAAATAAGTGGTGGGTAAGAATGCTTTTCCTTAAAATTCAAAAGTGTCGTTTCGAACCACGGCATGTACCAATACAACATCATCGTTTTGGTGCTTTGGATAGCATGGTAAGCCGTTTATCTCAGTTCCACTAATACCAACTAGTGGAATCGTTAGTAAATTGTCATTAAAAATTACATCACAACCCTTGGTCAAGGTAGCGAGTATAGGCCAAATTCTCCAGAAGTATCTGGAAAGGCCATCTCCAACAGTGGAGGTCTAGGTAGGTTCTAGGGGCTGTATTGACGTGATGAACGTATTATATTAACGAGATGTCATAGTGAACAAAGACTAGCTGTTTGTTACGTCATATTATATAATAAATCATACTTTAAAGGTAAATTTACCTTTATATTATTAAAAGATATAAATAGACTAAACCATGTACAAGGTAGGTATATATGCAGAAGTATTGTTTGATCTATTGCGTAGGTAAAAGCTAGTGGGTGTCGAAATTCAACGGATTAAAGCTTTGATAAAGATTAGATAAAGGACTATTCAAAAATTTAACTCATTTATTTTACTTTAATTCAATACCTTTATCTTCTGTATTTAGGCACAGTAAAAAAACTTTTATTTTTTACTTTTACATATCAAATTCACATTATTTATTAATAATATTTTATTGCACTAAAAATATACATAGACCTAATGACTAAGCATTATCTGACAACAATCCTTCGGAATTGTGGAAAGTTATGCGTGGGTACATATTTAACTTAAATAAAATACGAAAAAAAAATATACACGACACAAAAAAGAAATCATAAAAAAAAAAGAATGTAGTATAGATTTAGTTATTACTGTTCTGTTTCTGAAGAAAGTATGTGGTAAGTAAATGTTTAAAGATATGAACGGAAGGAGCCTGTCTGATAGTGGTAGTCTGTTTCACTGACGAGCGGCAGATATGGCGAACGATTCTGAATATATACTAGATGTGTGGGGAGTTCTACCAGGTAGAACGCTATAAAACCATACAACTTATTGTACAGTTAAGTACAGCAGTGCATTCTTAAATATATTTTACTATAGATAGATTCAGCAGCCTTTTAGCAGTCTATCTGACTGTACCATTTAAGTATATACGAGTATGTGGTGTAGGTCTGTCAGTCCGTCAGCAAAAGATCACCCACACAAAGGCTGCATATCCACTGGTCTTGTGTACTAATAGAACTCGTATCACTTTATTATCTGAATACTTTTGTTGGATATTTTCCAAGCACTCATTTATATATATACTAAGGTGAGTGCTCCGAAGAACTCTATAACCTAATCCCTCCCTCTCCATTCCGCAACTGAACCACACGCACAGGAATATGCACCCACATACCTTAGTCACCACCCCTTCGCGTACGTATCAATTTGGGGACTCATACATCTGTCGTACGATAAAGATGTGGAATGCTCTTCCAGCCTCTTTGTTTCCACTTTCCTATAACTTGGAGTATTTGAATCGAAGTGTGAAAAAGCATCTAGTCAAGCCAGCATAGTGTTAGGGACTGATGGCAGTTATGAGTGTCTGACTTCAGTTGCTAACATTCATGGACCTTGCGCACCACTTAACATCAGGTGGGCACAAGGTCACATGTCGTGCTAGTTTAAAAAAAAAAAATCCGTTGCCTCCGTGGTCTAGCGGTTAAGTCCGTGGATTAAGACTCGAAGGTACCGGGTTCAACAAAAATATTTATTAATTAATAAATAAATACTTTTAATTAATATTCAATTTATTTGTTATATTTCTCGAGTTTGGTACTCTGGAGACATCGACGAGCTTGCCACTTGTCATGATAGGCCTATAGTAAAGTTGGCTAAATGTTAATCCGCTTATTTATTAGCGTGGTTTCTGACCATCCCGAAAGGGAAAGGTCGTGAAGATACTTCTATACTTTTTTTTACTCATTTCCAAAAGTTTTACTCTCTATATCGGCAGCCTTTATAGCAGCTTGTCTGCCTGTACCTATTTCTGTTTTACGATAGAGATTATAAATTTTATAACTTTATCTGATAAATTGTGTTGAAATTTGTATTGTTTATGAGTGAAGCTACATTGTGACAAAACATGATCGGTGGTTAACCGGCAGGTACGACCGTCCGTTCATGTCACAGGTTTGTGACACTTGGCCAGACCGCATTTGTTCTGACGCCCGAGTTGTGTTTGCATAACGGGCCGCCGTGGTAATGGGTGGCTTGACGTTTCAATGCCAAACTTGGAACAACTTTAACTAAACAAAACATAATTATACAGACCGACTAGTACATTATGATATTTAGGTCGTTCCACAGACATGTCAAGTGCATGTTTTTGTTTTGTATATTGCTTAAATGCGGTTATTGTTGGACAAAAATGTTGGTATTTTCTTTAATAATCATCACAAAGTAAAGTAATTATGGAAAAAGTATAGATTTGATATCTAAGTAAGGGATAGCTTATATTTTTTGTGGTTTCTGTCTGTAAACTGCCATATACCCGACACGTGTTTGAGCTATATCGAAGCATGAATATATGATATCAACTCAAAATAAATATACGAGGTTTAGGACTTAGGTATGTATTTAATGTCCTTAAATTAAACAAAAAAAAACTACAATAACTACTAAAAAAACCTACTTACAAAACCTAATTTAAAATAAATCGTATCCGCGCGGCATGGTGGGATATATGCTGATTCCCTCTTGTCACCAGAGCAGACAATTAGAAAAAGGTGATGTTTTTAAAAAATGTAAACTGTAAACTTATTTTCATGAGACACACGAGTGAACTGGTTAGTAGTTAGTAGTTACTGTCGACTGATATCTAATAATTACAAGTATTGTATGGGTATGTATACTCTTCGATAGGTAAATTATGTCATTTCTTTATTTTTGTGTTCTCTTCTCCCGATGGATGATAAATGAGGGGATAGGGAAGGCAAAGGGTCTAGCTCATACAGCCAAGTCTGACGTAATATATTATCTCTTATGAGTTAATTAGGTTATCATCAAATTCCAGATGTTGGAGAATTTGTTGGAGTAACTCGCATTATAGCCCAAACACTTCGGGTAAAATATGGGAGTTCACAGCGCGGGAAAACTGCAAAAAATAAACTGCAACTTGTGCTTCATATTTAACGTCCAATTTTTCCTTTTCCATAATTATTCACATTGTAGCACATTATTAAACAAAACAACACCACTTTTGACCAACAATATCCACAGTTTAATTATTTACAAAACAAAATCTTGCACTTGACATATCCGCGCAAAACGGCGCGAAGGATTCCCGTCATTTCTTTATCATGATAGGCAGAGGCTTAACATTTATAATAATAACTAATATAAATTTAGAGACTCTTAAATAAATTAGATAAAAACAAAGTTATCCGATCGTTATTAGTAAAATCCAAGGATAGTTATTCATAAATATAAATTAAAAGCTACCTAAATAATAAAATTAAAAATAAGCTAAAATATAAATAAAAAATGTCCTCTAGAGACGTCTCATCCGAGATAGTCCCAAGGAGACTGGCAACATTTCCCCTCTGTATAGCGAGGCTAATACGTTGGCAGAAATAATTGCCAGCCTTCCTGTCTCCAGACCTTTCTGTCAGCCGCTTTGACAACTCCTTGGCCAACCGCCTCGCCGACGGTTCCCATGGGCCCATCGTCTCGACCCCAAACGGCGCAAATTCGTAACCGGCACCAAGGTTGGCATATTTGCGCAATTTAAGGTTCTCCGCAGAAAACGCCGCTCTCCCTGCGCCTGACGAGGTCGCCTGGATGTGAGATGGAGCTAATGTGTCTACACACGTCGCATCCCACACCAGAGACCTGCCAAGTTTCCACGGCCCAACAGTCATTCCGTCAGGTCTATTGCCATCGCTCCGCACAATCCCAGATGGTTCTAAGATTGCGGGTACACCAAATATAATATTGCGGGTACAGCAGTGACAAGAGCCTTTCGGATTATGTCGTTGAGAGCCGCGTAACGAGGAATGCGGCCAGCACTTCTAGCACAAGATTTCGTCATCATTCTCCAACTTTTTTATACATATAAATATTTTTGCTCGTAACGTAATTTTGACGGCATTCTTTGAGCAAAACAACCTTTCCGCGCTACCCCAATATGCTATGTTTCGTTTGGTTTCGTATGGTTTCGTTTGGTTTGTTTGGTTTCGTTTGGTTTCGTTTGGTTTCGTTTGGTTTCGTTTGGTTTCGTTTGGTTTCGTTTGGTTTCGTTTGGTTTCGTTTGGTTTCGTTTGGTTTCGTTTGGTTTCGTTTGGTTTCGATTCGTGTTTCGTTCTCGAGCTTTGCTTAGCTTGGTCATCATTGCAACCCTTGCTGTCCGCGCATGAAAGCTAAATGATGACCTGGACCTGTGCTATGCTGTGATTTCAGGCATCGTCATCGCTGCTATCAACACAGTCATTGTTTCAAACGGCGCGCGGCAGTAATGTACTACGAGTATTAATACGAACTAAAAAAACCGCATAATTGGACTGGGCATAGCTCGGTATATAATAATAGGTGCCCTTAAGTGACGGTTATGTTACATACGAGTATTATTACTTTCAGAAGCAGGTGAAGCGAATATTATGTATGTTAACAAGATGAGATTAGATGCATCTACATTAATTGGAGCAACTCTAATTAGATCCCTCAGGATCTGCTCGGAATCAACTGTTTAATAATATTGCAAAACAAGACCATATAAACTACGAACCTAAAATAAGTTACGTAAATAAAAGTAAGTGCTCTAATAATACTGTTCCGATTCTCTTATATATTAATTAAAATTTGAATATCAATTAGTTTTCATAATAACGCATGTATGTATGCATACATATTATACCTATCACTATAGAACAAACCTAATATTTTATCTATCTGTAACGATAAATAAATATTAACAGTAAATAAGGTATTAACGATTTTAACAATTTAAAGTTGAACTAGATTAGTAAGAAAAATCTATACCTAAAAATATTTGGTTTGGTCGTATGAGTAAGTTGGGTTTTCTTCGCTTAGCGTTTTCCTAGTGGTGTTGTGAATCTATGACAAAGGTACTTAAGAAAATTGTATTTTTCATTAGTACATGCCGGGGTCCGAACCACGACCTATTGGTTTAAACAGCGTTTTCATATCTTAACTATGTTCGTGGTTTTTTTTTACTTTAATTAATATTTTTATTTTTAATCAATATTGTTTTTGTTTTATATATTTTATTATTATTATGGTTTCACTAAATTTATTTATATCAACTATGGTTATTTTTAGTCATATATCAGTGTTTTATTTTTAAATCTATTTAAAAAAATATGATATGACATATCATAAAAATAAAGGTTAATAAAAACTAATAATATTTTATTTTATTTTAACTACCTACCATTACAAATACATTCAAACTAACCATGAATAATTTATAATCATCCACTGGAGATGTGGGCGTTACTTTGTACCCCTTGGAGGTGATTTCCTCCATTAGGGGAGATTGCAATCCGTTAGAGTTACCAATACCCAATTTGTTTAAGAGCACGTCAATAAATTTAACTTGTGTAGTTTTCTCTACGGATAAACTACTGGCAAGTGGCGACGTTACCTTGAATAATTTATTACAAAGTATTTTTAAGATGTATATACTAGGGACTAATTAGGAAATGAAATCTCATATGCATGGAGATTACAATTTAATCAATTTTAAATAATATAAGATAAATATTTTATAAATGTCATATTTCTTCTCAAGTAATAAAACTATTTACCAGAGAAATATATTCCAGTAGAAAAGTAGTTGTTTTATAGAAGTTACTATGTACAAGTATTACAATGTTAAAATAAATACAAAATCCTACGAATTCGTTGAGGCAATAAAGTTTTCTCAACAAACTTGCTGCGAGCATAAACTTTTATCATAAAACATTTTATATTTAAAGCTTTTAACCAAACATTTTAGAAGTACACAAGCATATTCGGCAACAGCAACAGTTCAACAGGTAGGCAACTGAGTTGTTATTAAGAAATGTGTCAAGGCCGCATATTATTTCCCTGTGACCCACTTCTCATCCTGAGGAGAACGGACGACCAATTTAAGGGAGTTTTCTATGAAAATGTATTCAAAATAAACCAAAATTTCATTTTGGCTGACGGGATAACGGTGACCACTACTTTAATATTTATTTTGTTTTTTTTTTTTTTGTTATTTATTATGAGGAGACCTATTGAGCCGCATAGTTTTTATTAAGCGGTAATGCGTATATCCCCAAAACTTTAATCTAACGCGAAAAGACAGACGCATTCAGCTAGGATTCGTAGTGCCTCCACATCCTTTTACGAGTATCAAACATAAGTGTTTGAAAACCAGTACGTTCTTCCAGTACTGTCGTACGGAGCAGAAATGTGGGCTCTGACAGTGAGCGATCTATGGAGCTATGGCGAGATCTATGCTCGTTATTTAATACATACATACATACACATCTTCACGCCAGATCCCTTGCGGGGTAGGCAGAGACAATTGAGCGCCACTTGACACGATCACGACATAACTCTTTCGCTTCATCGACGTTCATCAACCTCTTCATACATGCCCTTTTGTTACGAAGGCTTTTTAATGCACCTTCAGTCAGTGTTTTATTTATTTGATCGTGATATGTGAGTCTCGGTCTGCCAGGGCCTCTTTCACCCACAACTTTCGCATTATATATCTGGTTCGTCAATCTTTCTTTGCTCATTCTTTCAACATGCCCGAACCATCGTAGCATGCCTTTTCTTATTTTTGTCCCTATGCTTTCTTTTATACCAACCCTTTTCCGTATTTCGACGTTACGTATGCGGTCCGCCAATGTGACGCCGCATATCCGGCGCAGCGACCTCATTTCTACGGCATTAACCCTACTGTCATGCGTATTCTGACGTATCCACGACTCGCTTCCATACATTAGTGTTGGTACCAACATGGCATTGTGTATGGCGAGCCGAGCTTTGTCACTGACATTTCGACTGCCGATCAGTGACCCCAGGGCACCGTTAACACTATTTCCCGCGTTCACTCTTCTTTCAACGTCCCTATCGTACTTCCCATCCGCAGTGAAAACACTGCCCAGATATATAATTTCATTTACTTGTTCTAAAGTTTCATCATCAATCTTTATCGTCAAGGTTGTCATCCTTCTTCTTTCAAATACTAGTACCTTAGTTTTTCTCGCATTCAAACGGAGTCCTTTTTCTGCACATCCCTCCTTCATTCTTGTGACTAGTGATTGCAGTTGTTGTTCGGACGATGCCATAAGAACAGCATCATCTGCATAAAGCAGGCAGTTCACCACTAGATCACTCATCTTTATCCCACAGTCACTCTCTCTCACTCTTTTTAGGCATCGTTATTTAATCTAATGGATAAAGTTCGACACGTGAAAATCCATCAGATAATCAAAATTACCGATATAGCATCCTAAATTAGTAAGCTGAAGTAGCAATAAGCCGGAAACGTCTGTCGTAGAACCGACCCGACGAACGAAGGAATCGACGGGTTCTGGAGTGGAGACCACGTACGGAAAGATGTTGAGTGGGACGACCCCTCCAGATGGACAGATGACTTAACAAAAGACGCTGGTTGGAGCTGGATTAGGGCAGCAGTAAATCGTATAAATTGGCAAGCCTTGCGAGAGCATCCAGTAGGTGAGAGACACAGGCGAATGATAATTCTGATAATGATAAAAAAGCGGTCGTGGCTCAGACTTAAAATCAATTACCTATACAAATACAGTTTTTCACTCCTCTGTAAAATTAGTCAAATTGTTTGCGCGGTATTGTTTGCTTAACGTTGAAATGTCATTCATAGTTTGACAAAGGATTTTAGGTACTCATATTTAAAAACATACATACTCGTAAATATTATTAAATAGCTTTTAACTAAATGAGAAATTAATATCAACATGGAAGATAGAACGACAGTTACATAATATGAAGTGACATTGAAAGTCGGATTGGATGGTGACTTCCGACCGACTTTGTCGCAGGCAATGACAGGAAATTGAACTAAGTTGAAGCGCTTATTGAAGCGGATAAGTATAGTAACTAACGTTTGTTGGAAACGTATGAATTGCGCATCAAAAATGTACTAAATATTTTTTTAGTTTAAAACTACTTATTTTTTTACTCAGCCTGTGGTGGGGGTCATATAACTCATTTAGCTGACCTCTGCCACGAGGAGGCAACTTTCGGTACAACCGAGCGGGTTGGCCGGTTGTGGATAGCCAGAGCGGCCCTCTTTGTCAATAAGTACGTTGGCAAAGAGGACCGTAACCCTTAGGGGTCCCGAACAGCGGAAGATGCTATGGATAATCCTAATCAATGCCCATGGTAATACCTTTACCTTGTTTCTTTGTTCCGTCGACCATGGTAACCAGCTAGGCATGCACATAGATTGCATGTATATCTGGTTATAATGGTCTCCACTTCCTCTCCCCCCCCCTTCCTCCATACTTAACCTATTTCCCTCGTTCACATTCCCAGCAATTGATAGATAGAGAACCCTTCCTTACTGCGATCACCAACCCGCCTGCCAAGCGTGGTGATTATGGCTTAAACCCCCCAATGGCAAGAACAAATACAAGACGGCCCCCAGTACTCGACCACGATAATGGTCAGGGCCTCGGTGGGACATGGGGTGCGAAGAACCTCCGGAGAAGACCCAGTCACCAGCCGAACCGACTGTATAGAGCTTGGAGGTGATGGAAGCGGAGGAAGGAAGATTTAACTGGTACGTTCTGGGGTTATCAGAAGTGCGAAGAGAGGGCGAGGGCATGGTAACTCTAGAATCGGGAAATCTGCTCTACCACCGCGAAGGTGAACAAACCTTCCAAGGCGGAATCTAATTTCTCGTCAACAAGATCCTCCGTAACATCGTGGTAGATACTCGTATATCCAGTGTGTCGTTGAGAGTGGCGTATCTTATACTAAAATTGACAGAAAATATTATTTAAAAGTTATACAGGTACGACTCACTCGAACGAAGTTGTTGAAGTGTTCTATGAGGATGTCACTAAGGTTCTTCATAATACCGCTAAAACACTTCACCGTTGTTATGGGAGATTTCAATGCAAAGGTGGGAAGTACAAGATGGCGTCGAATTAAAGGTGCATTTCGGGCAGAGAAACCGTAGAGGGAAAATGCTGGTCAACTTATTTGAAATGCAGGGGATTTTCTTAATGAATTTATATTTTATGAAAAAGCCCCAAAGGAAGTGGACCTGGCAAAGCCGGGACGGAGTCACTAAAAACGAGATTGACTTCATTATGACGGATAAAAAACGAATATTCAGGGATGTCTCAGTGATCCACAGGTTTAATACCGGAAGCGATCATATACTTATTGGAGGCACCTTGAATATCGATTACAAGCTAGAAGTACCGCATGATGAAGGCCAGTCTCAGACCATCGAAACTGTATTAGCCGACTGTATTGTATTAACCGATTCGACAGTTTGGAATCCACCGAAAATGTTGACGAGATGGCCGATAGCTTGGTGGATGTCGTCCGAGAAGTGGGGCGCAAATTCATACAGCTAAAGCGGGGAGGCAGGGCACCTAAGTTTTCGACCTCTGCGAGACTCTGCAGCTGATGAAAGAAGACGAGAACAGTCTGCGGTGGCAGCGTCAGATAAAGCTCTGAATGAAAAATTCAAGAGACTGATACGAAAAGACCTACGCACGTTATTACGAAAGTTATTGAAGATGTCATAGAAAAAATCAAAGGCTCCAAAGTATTCTGTCAGTCTCTTGGATGCAGCCAATTGACAAAGTTTGAAACTGCAGATGAAAGGACTGTTAATTCCCGTCCAGAGCAGAGCAGTCGAAAACTTCTACAGTCCTATATGCCTCACATCCACCTCGCCATACAACCCGCAAGGACAACGACCACCGAGCTACACTAACTCGCCACTACACGGAAGATATCCCGGATGTAAATCTGGGCGAGATCGAAATAGCCCTTGAACAACTGAAAAACAACAAGGCACCTGGTAAAGACGGAGTTACTCTAGAGCTTCTGAGGGCGGGAGGAAAACCTATACTTTTACAACTTAGGAGGCTCTTTAACTTCGTCATTCACCATGGAACTACGCCAGAGATGTGGACCAGAAGTGTTGTGGTCCTGTCCTTAAAGAACGGTAACACCTGCCTTCTAAAGAACTATAGGCCCATTTCACTCCTGAGCGATATCTACAAGTTATTTTCAAGGATAGTCACAAACCATCTCGCCCGGAGAATGGATGATTTTCAGCCCCCGGAGCAGGCCGGGTTTCGAAAAGACTATAGTACCGTAGACCACATTCACACTTCGCAAGAGATTATACAAAAGACGGAAGAATATAATCTGCTACTGTGTCTTGCATTTGTGGACTACTAGAAAGCCTTCGACTATATCGACACCTGGGCTGTTCTGGACTCCATGCAGCGATGCCAAATTGACTGGCGATACGTTGAGGTATTGAGATGTCTATATAGTGCTACAACTATGAGGAAGGTTGAGCTGATGGGGGTGGCAGGAGATCGTGTGAAGTGGCGAGCCTTGGGGGAGGCCTATATCCATCAGTGGAGAGATACAGGCTGATAATGATGATTTATTTATTTATCTGGAACTCCAACAGCGTTAACCGAAAATACAATATTAACAAATTTTACTCAATGCATAAGGCCATGAATGGGTTCACAAATTATTCTACTTCTAAATACTTATCTGTGCGGTTGTTTTAGTACATTAATTGTTAAAAATGATAAAACTAACCACGTATGTTTTTATAACAACGACTGTATAAACTTCTCAATACAAACAAAAGCAAATAAGCGTGGGAGGTCACCTGTGCATAAGCGCTCAAACATACTTGTTTGCAAACACTTTTATCTCACACTACGCTTTACATTTTTCATTTCCGTAAAATACGAGTGCAATATTTATTTGTTTTGTGAAGGCATGCTTGTACTACTTTAAACCCATCACAATAATATTTTTGTTAGACCACAAACAATAAAAACTTACAAATTTGAAATACTAAATCCCCTAAAATATATATTAGGCTCATAGTAATAAGCTCATTATAATACAAACACAAATACTTGTACTTCAAAATGTGATTTTGGGTCCTTTTTTATGATTTAAAATTTTCTTTTAGGTTTTCTTAGGGGGATAAACATATATGATATTATCGAAATTATATATTTTTAAATGTTATAGGTTAGGTGATTGGCTTGTCCCTTTGATAGTTGAGCCAATCACGTGCACGACATCAAAAACTTAACATTTGACGTTATTAGTTTAAGAGCCCTATTACATACTCGTATTTTGTCCAAAAATCAATAAATTGTGACTTTTGGTGTTCTAATTCCGAGAAATAGAAATGGTTCTATAAATTTGTATCACAGAAATACTTTCATCGTTTGTTGATATTACAAGTAACGACCTTTGATTTTAGATTTAAGGATTATTATTTACATATTTTAGGGCATTTCCGAAAGTTGTTCTTTATAAAACTCTCGGAGGGAAAACTTTGTGCTTTTAATTATGATAATCCACTGAAATAAACACTATATTCTTATATTGTCTTATGGCTGATATGCGATTTTAATGCAGACTACGGCCTCACTTTTTAATTTCTGGATTAATTATCTATACTAAAGTAGTCAAATTTTCTCATAAATAAAGTAATATTATTAAACGATACATTATTTGAAAGTTCATACTTTTGGCAACACGATATAATTCATATTAATATTTTATGTAAATAGTAAAATATATACTATAATAAACAAATAAAAGTTGTATATAATTGCTTGCGCGTAGAAAAAATAATCAGTGCCGCGCTAGCGCTTGTCGAGGTAGGGTCTGTGTCACTTCGCTCCATGCGCGGCCTATCGTACGTACTGCCGTATTGGCGAAATGTCAATATTGAAATCGTTGATATTTTTTATCACTTAATATATATTTATTTTGTATTTAAATTGTTATTTAATTACATTACAGCCCCTAGAAAACAGCGTCCTAGACCTCCACTGTTGGAGATGGGCCTTCCAGAACATATATCTGGAGAATTTGGCGTACACTCGCCACGCCGCCCGGCCAGACGGGTTGATGCGGATCTGATGTCAATGTTTAATCACAATTTATTAACGATTTCACAAGCGGCTACTAGTGGAACCGGACCGACGGCTTAACGTGCTCTCCGAGGCACGGGAACGGTGGTGTTGTAAATCTATGACAAATGTACGTAAGAAAAGTGTAGTTCTGATTGATTTATGGCGGGCGGTTTCAACCGACTTTGTATCCGAGCCACCACCGCGCTATTATTTAATTAATATTAGAATAATAATATTATATGATGATAATAGTATCAATACGACCGTATCTCTTAAAAAAAGCTTGGTTTCTGGCCACCCAGATAAGGAATCAAACCCGGTACCTTGAAGTCAAAATCCACGGACTTAACCGGTAGACTGCGGATGCAGTCTGATAATATATTGTTAAATTTCACTAGGTGTGGAGGTTTTTAAAAATTGCAAATTGGCTGGTGGAGCGTTAAGCAGTTAATGCGATTTCTTCAATCATAATCAGTGTCGAGGCACACTGTCGCCTGTCAGGATTCGGGCATTTGGGCTGATATAATTCCACATGAGATTGTGTATTGTCGAGAAACCACAACATTTATAAATTTACATACGCTTAACTCAGAGCTAGAGAATGAGAATCGCGTGCACTCTGTAATTATGCTCTTCAAATTTGTCTTTTATGGTTTCATGGGAACCGGAAGCGTACCGCTTTTCAGTTCGGAATGAATACTATTTTTGAAGATAGGTTTTTTACTATTTTTGAAGACAAGTGTTTTTTTGCAGGTCCCTACCCACTTTTTATTACAAATATCTCGTTAAACTAGCTTCGCTCACCTGGTTCGTGTGGTTCTATGGTATATTATTTGTTAGAGAAAAAGGTTTAAAAAAGTTATGACACCTTGTCTCCGTGGGTACAAAATTATGTTGTAGAGTTTTTCGCCATCTCTTAGCGTTACGTTAAATTTACTACTTAAACTAAATTGCGAACTCTTTGCGATTTACCAGCCCCAAATATTCGGAAACATCGCAATTTCTCAATTAACGATTACCCGGTTACGTTGCTACACACACGCTTAGATGTACAAAGTAGGATTTATTAAAATCGTACTAATAAAAAAATATCACCCTTTCTCCCAGTATCCTCTATGCTATTTGATTATCATTTGATTATCTATTACGGTTATCTGTGAATCTCTTAGCATTACATCAGTATGACGACTTTTCCCCTTGGTGATCTTCCTAGGATTATACTGTTCCTAATAGACAGAAACAAATTTGAAATACTAAATCCCCTAAAATATATAATAGGCTCATAGTAATAAGCGCATAATAATACAAAACAAAGATACTTGTAACTCAGAATGTGATTGTGGGTACCTTTTTCCGGACTTCTGAGGGAGATTAACATATATGATATTGTCGAAATGATTTATTTTTAAATGTTATAGGTTAAGTGATTGGCTTATGCCTTTGATAGTTGAGCCAATCACGTACCTTATAATAAAAAACTTAACATTTGACGTTATTAGTTTAAGAACCCTATTACATATTTTGTCCGAAAAATCAATAAATTGTGACTTTTGGTGTTCTAATTCCGAGAAATAGAAAGGTTTCTATAAATTTGTATTACAGAAATACTTCCATCGGTTATTGATATTACACGTAACGGTCTTTGATTTTAGATTTTAGGATTATTATTTACATATTTTAGGGCATTTCCGAAAGTTGTTCTTCATAAAACTCTCGGAGGGAAACTTTGTGCTCTTAATTATTTTAATCCACTGAAGTAAATATGGTATTCTAATATTGTCTTATGGCTGATATGTGATTTTAATGCAGACTACGGCCTCACTTTTTAATTTCTGGATCAATTGTCTATACCTTAGACTATATATTATATTAAATTAAAACGAAATTGTCCTTAAAGTAATCGAATTTACTTATAAATAAAGTAATATTATTAAACGATACTTATATTATGTAAAAGTTCATAGTTTTGGCAACACAATATAATATACATATTATATGTAAATAGTCAAAAATAAACTGTAACAAATTAAAGTTGTATATAATTCCGTGCGCGTAGAAAAATAATTCAGTGCCGCGCTAGCGCTTGTCGAGGTAGGGTCTGTTTCGCTTCGCTCCATGCGCGGCCTATCGTACGTACTGCCGTATTGGCGACCTGTCAATTTTAAAATCGTTGATATTTTTATTTATCACTTAATATATATTTTTTTGCAATATTTTAATTGTTATTTAATTACATCACAGCCCCTAGAAAACAGCGTACTAGACCGCCACTGTTGGAGATGGGCCCTCCAGAACATATACATATCTGGAGAATTTGGCCTACATTCGCCACGCCGGCCATACGGGTTGGCGAGGATCTGATGTCAATGTTTAATAACAATTTATTAACGATTTCACAAGTGGCTACTAGTGGAACCGGACGGCTTAACGTGCTCTCCGAGGCACGGGAACGGTGGTGTTGTATTTATCCTATGACAAATGTACGTAAGAAAAGTGTATTTCTCATTGATCCATGCCGGGGGCGTTTGAACCGACCTTTGTATATTAATATAGGAAAGCATTCTTACAACCGAGCGACCACCGCGCTATTATTTAATTAACATTAGATTATTAATAATATATGATGATAAAATAGTATCAACACGACCGTATCCCTTCCGGGGTGGTCAGAAACCAAACTTATTTATTAACAATATCGCTTTTAACTGTCCAATCTCGTATGTTTCGAAGTATATTTAGTATAAGAACACACTCATTTAAAATTAATCTCACTAATTTGATGGTCGGTAGCTATCCATGATAAATATCGTATATTGTTTCGCATTTTATCCCATTTTGTTATAATTATATTTTATTTTTATATTATTATTAGTTATTACTTTTATTATATGTTTTACGATTAGCTTTTTCAATATTATTATTACTACATATATATATATTAATTACAAAATATATTAATTATCATCGAATAATATTTACTAATACAAAATAAAAATAGACTAAAACAAAAACAAAAAATACTTATAAAACCTAATTTAACGGACTAGGAATCGAACCCGGTACCTCCGTGTCTAAATCCACAGTCTTAACCACTAGACTACGAAGGCAGATATAGAACTGTAATTTAGATATTCCAAATTTTTATTCAATTTTGTAAAAATATTATAAGTTACAACTGAAATAAAAATCTTTTTTTATATATAATATCTAATTTTGCTAGCAAGAAAGCGTTAAAAACATTTTCATCCTAAAAGTTCACCCTATTTCACATATGTAACGCAGTTCAACTTTAATTTATTTTTCCACGTTGGTTTCGCTTTTTCGTTCCTTTACCAACCGTTTTCATGCTGTTATTTTATTTACACTACGAAAATTATTTGCTCTGCTGCCCTATTCTATTACTTAGCCGCAAACGTTATTAGTGGATGTCGTTATTTACATCAGAGATTGCGTCATAATTACAAAATATTATTCGATTCTCAACTCTATAAGCGCTTGACATTGACAGCGGCCGTGCAAATATCATCTTTAATAGCGTGATATATATATAGTTAACGGATTCCACTATATAGCGTTTGCGCATACTACTGGTCTACTATGTCAAGTAAGTTCAGATAAATAAATATTGTTTCTTTACTTTTTAAATAAAAGGACATCATTTATTTTGGGCTATTTTTGTACTACTTGTGCTGTATACAATAATAAAAAATAATTAAATAGTAGTTTCGATTCTTTTATTGATAAGACTAATGTTATTTTTTACTGTGCAATTAAGTTTATGGGAAAAAAAAAAAAGTAGTTTTCGTATCAATCAAGGCCTAGTAAAATAATAAAGATTGTCAATAGGCGCTTGACTGATGAGGGTATTTAATAGAACAAATGAACTAATTTAAAATTTTAAAGTCCAATTTTCCCAGTCTGCCGGGGCGGGGAAGTATCCACTGTTCGATCCGATAAACCCAGTAAAGTGTTTCCACACGATTCGGGATCAGGGTCGAATTACCGTCATGCCCACTCAAGCCGGCATATTGTTAGGGACTGATGTCAGTCATGAGTGTCAGATTCAGTTGCTAACATTCATGGACGTCGCTGACCATCATATGCTGTTAACGTGGCTTATAACTGGAACGTAATCTATAAATTCCGATTTTGTTATATAGATACATGGCTGTGGGGTTATATGTAGTAGTCAGATAATGCCCTTATATAGCTCGTTTTATGTTTATATATTACTGTCAACATCCCTTTCATTGTTTACGTGTGAAAGAGAAACAAACATCAAGTCAAACATTCCCACAAACTTTCGCATTTATAATATTAGTAGTAAAATAATATAAAATTTAATATTACGGGTCGCAAACTGGTATTTCAAGGGTATTGTTCATAAAATTAAATTGGTCAATGACTTAATTTTAGCAATTTCCATTGGATTCCCAGAAGAAATTTCCTTTCGTAACCCTTTCTAGTAGTTTGCTTTGTCAAGTTCTTCTGTCTAGCCTTCTTGCAATTTATAGATTTGGTATCCCACTTTACTATGTTCTCTAACTAACGTATCATCATTTATTTATATTCTCTAATATGCTTTCACCTTGTTATCACCCACGATGGCCTGATAGATCCGTGATCAACGCCGAATAGCGTTATATTTCGCTTACGACGGCGATTAATTAATATATTTTTATACTGACATCAGTCATAGATTTACAATACCACAGTTCCGGCGCCTCGGAGAGCACTTCGGTCTCGATTGCACTTTTACCAATTTGTGGAATCGTTAATAATAATAATAATTTATTTATTTGCATAAATATCATATTTATAAATTTAATAAATTTATAAATTGTCATTAAAAATTACATTATATTCTCGCCACGCTAGCCAGACGGGCCAGCGTGGCGAGTGTAGGCCAAATTGTCCAGATATATGTTCGGGAAGGCCCATCTGCAGCAGAGAAGGTCTAGGATGCTGTGTTCTAGGGGCTGTAATGATGATGAATGACTTTGGTAATGTTACCACTATGTCAGTCTAACAATATATTTTATGTCATTTAAAACTAAAGACACATAGTACCACGCCTGTAAATGTAAACGGAATATTTGAATCTAGGCTCATCAGATTACCAATTTACCACGACTATTCCGATTTCATAACTAATAAAGTTTATAGGTTTTTTTTAGGTTCATGTTAGTTTTTATTGTAGTATAATTTATTTAATTTTAGGTTTTTTATTTCTAACTTATTTTAAGTTTTTCTGTTTTTTTAGTGAATAAATAATTACCTTTAAAGTTTTATATTTGAATTACGTATGACGTCTTGTCGTTTGTTTCCTTTGTAGCTACGAAGTATTAGCTCGGCAGCAGTTCCACTAATTAAGTCTGAGAGCGGGTCGTGTAAATATTACCGATACGAGTAGCTAGAAAATGCATTTGGTGCCAAGGTTTCAATTTAAAATATTCAGTATGTGGGTCGATATGTGATTACTATTTCCTATTAGAAACTTTAACGACAGCAAATATATTTTTTTATTTACAACCTTGAGATATTTCCCGGGTTAGATATATTTTGTAGACTAAAACTAAAAAAAAAATAACTTACGTAAAGTGTCACTAATATTCTTATACAATAGTATTTACTATTTCGTTACAATATTTGGTAACAAATACTTTTTCGTTACGTAAAATTATTTAGAGTTTTACTCTTTAGGTATTTAATTAGACACGGATTATGTTGTTTTGGTAAAATATGGTTTTTGACATTTTAGCTTAGCTGTGTTGTAAATTAAAACATATTTTTTATAAATAAATTTGTTATAAATGAAGCGCGCTGGTGGCTCAGTTGTAAGAACGCTTTCTTTGCTTCTCAACCCGTCTCGCGAGTGTAAGCCAAATTCTCTAGATACAGTGTAAACTCTATATAACGACACTTAACGGACTGAACATTTTTCGGCGTTATAGAGAGTGGTCGTTAAATGGAGACAAATAAAAGATATGATTTTACTATTCTATAATAAAATTTATTTACTTATACATATTTTTTACACGAACATAAAACAAGTTTTGCTTTCGACCACCCCGTAAGGGATACGGTGGTAAGCCAACCAAAGGCAAGCAATTTCGACGTTTTAAGGTGTTTGTCGTTAAATTGAGTGACTTTATAAAGAGGTTACACTGTATTTGTTCTGGAAGGCCCATCTCCAACAGTAGAGGTCTAGAACGCAGTGTCTAGGGGCTGTGATGAAAACATATTTTATACAAGTACACCAAAATATGCGCGGGAAATGATGTACCGTAGTGTTTTCTATGCTATTAGCTATTTTGACGATACCTCGAAAATGGATTGAGAAATTTCGATGTTTTTTTTCCTCTTAGAATTTATTTGCGCTTTTTCGTAAAGTTAGTAAATTACCATAAAAACCGTATGGCATTAACCATCACTGTTAATAGTTAAAGGAATGGTGCGTAATTTCAGTCTGAAAAAAGCAACCCGATAACTCCTGGTATTTGAGTTCCAGAGGAAATTTTGAATATTGTATATTTTTTTAAATGATCTTCAAAAAAAGTTAGTTAACATCGAAAAACATCACTTAGAATAATGACAAATTTGCTGCAACCGGTTGCTACATTTTTTTTTAGATATTAATAAAATCGTTCGCGCAAAACGTTGCCGTCGTTATGTTTCGGATTATTATTTTTTAAACAATAGTAAGTTTCTAATCATTTTTTTTTACCATTTGACCCCCACCACATTTTCTCCGATTCCGTCTATTTTGGTGTTATATGTGTTATTATTGATTGCCTTTAATACTCGTATACGGTTAGAAAAAAACTGAATAAAATTGGAAGTTAGCTTATATAAAGCGAAGCTACGAGTAAGTTAACGTGCGTAGCGCAGTAAAGTAATTACGATTTAATGTTACAGTATTTGTGTCATTTGTCATGTGTACAAATCTCATTATGACCAGCGATATTAAAATCTAAAGTTTGTAAAATATTGCACCACAGTAGCTTACAGGGTTATGTGAATCTAATAACCCTAGATTCTTAGATCCTTCAATAATACTGCGAGAGCGAACAATTCTCCTGAGGCGGTAACAAGAGAGATTTTCA
The DNA here is from genome assembly GCA_910589645.1 of Tinea semifulvella. Lineage (NCBI taxonomy): Eukaryota > Metazoa > Arthropoda > Insecta > Lepidoptera > Tineidae > Tinea > Tinea semifulvella. The sequence continues at coordinate 11,750,305 of OU342584.1, read as the reverse complement.
GCAATATAATGGAAACCACCGGTGTGTCGACTAGAGCATTGTAATGTAATTAACTGAAAAGTAATCCATAACATAATAGTTTTACTTTAAATAATTTTGTTTATACTTAGCACAACATATTAGCGCCGGTCAGAGGGAACCTATATATTAGTTTCATTTCGTATCGTTTCGTTTCTTTTTTATTATGTTTTGATTCGATTCGATTCTAAATATTTGATGCCTCGACTAGACTCGACTCAGCTCAATTAAATTTAACATTGTTTCATAATTCATCATCAGCCAGTATCTGTCCGCTCCTGGATATAGCCCCCCCATTTACACGATCTTCACCAGCGACCTTTTTCAGGACATCCGTCTATTTGGCTGGGGGTTTCCCCTCAGATATATGCGATAGACGTGTCCGGCGCATTGTCACTTCAGCTTACAAATTTTAAAGGGTAACATCGGTTCTCTGACGGATGTCTACGTTTATCCATCAAGGTAATACCGAGCATAGCTCGCTGAGCGATCTTAAACTTGTGGAGGGATCCATTGTCAGCGTCCACGTCTCTGCTCTGTACGATAATTATGTAAGAACTGTGGTATGTACGATAAGATACAGCGCAGATTCCCGAATGTTGTCAAACTGAATTAAATTAAATTAAATTAAATTAAATTAAATTAAATTAAATTAAATTAAATTAAATTGAATTGAATTGAATTGAATTGAATTGAATTGAATTGAATTGAATTGAATTAAATTAAATTAAATTAAATTAAATTAAATTAAATTAAATTAAATTAAATTAAATTAAATTAAATTAAATTAAATTAAATTAAATTAAATTAAATTAAATTAAATTAAATTAAATTAAATTAAATTAAATTAAATTAAATTAAATTAAATTAAATTAAATTAAATTAAATTAAATTAAATTAAATTAAATTAAATTAAATTAAATTAAATTAAATTAAATTAAATTAAATTAAATTAAATTAAATTAAATTAAATTAAATTAAATTAAATTAAATTAAATTAAATTAAATTAAATTAAATTAAATTAAATTAAATTAAATTAAATTAAATTAAATTAAATTAAATTAAATTAAATTAAATTAAATTAAATTAAATTAAATTAAATTAAATTAAATTAAATTAAATTAAATTAAATTAAATTAAATTAAATTAAATTAAATTAAATTAAATTAAATTAAATTAAATTAAATTAAATTAAATTAAATTAAATTAAATTAAATTAAATTAAATTAAATTAAATTAAATTAAATTAAATTAAATTAAATTAAATTAAATTAAATTAAATTAAATTAAATTAAATTAAATTAAATTAAATTAAATTAAATTAAATTAAATTAAATTAAATTAAATTAAATTAAATTAAATTAAATTAAATTAAATTAAATTAAATTAAATTAAATTAAATTAAATTAAATTAAATTACGTTGAATCAGATATAATTTCATTGAATTTGATTGACTTGAATTGGATTGAATTTGATTGAATTGGATTGAATTGGGTTAAATTGGATTGAATTGGACTGAGTTGGATTTGATTGGATTGAATTGGATTGAAATGGATTGCATTGAATTGAATTGGATTTAATTAGATTGAATTGGATTGAATTGGATTGAATTGGATTGAATTGGATTGAATTGGATTGGATTGAATTGGATTGAATTGGATTGAATTGGATTGCATTGGATTGAATTGAATTGAATTAAATTGGATTGAATTTAATTGAATTTAATCGAATTTAATCGAATTTAATTGAATTTAATGGAATTTAATTGAATTTAATGGAATTTTATTGAATTTAATGAATTTAGTATTAGTGAATTTAAATAATGTTATTGATTTATTGTAATTGAATTATTTGAATTTAATAATTAATTGAATTATTGAATTTAATTGAATGTAATTGAATTTATGAATTGAATTGTATTGAATTTAATTGAATTAATTGAATTAATGCATTTATTGAATCTTTAATTAATTCAATTAAATACATTCAAATTTAATTAACTTCAATCCAATCCAATTCAATCCAATCTAATCCAATCCAATCTAATCCAATTCGGTTCGATCCAGTTCTGTTCAGTCAATTCATTCTTTCTTTTATTGCCCCATGATTACCACTCGCCATCCGGTCCGTGACGTGTCATTGCTGCGTTTATTTCAGATTAAAAAATCTGGAACTAAGTATTTCTACGCCCATGTATATCTTCAACACTAGCCGTTATAGTGATAGGATCCATTAAAAGAATCCATCTAGATGTTCGATGTCATACTCGTATGTCCCATTCTGTTTTTTTTAAAACGACATCTGTCTTAGTCCTATATCAAATGGTTTTGTACTCGTAAATATGAGCAATAGACGTCAGTCTAAATCAGTAAAGTACCGTAGTGGAATATCGCGTACCGTTACAGCTTATTAGCTCAAGGATTTAATTTACCATGAACGATTGGGGCTACAGCCCCTTTTTTTGTTGCATCCACCTTATAAAGGTCCTTTACCAAAACTAATAAAAATATACTGAACCTAACACATACTCGTAGTATTAAAATAAAACATGTTTAATTTATTAAAACACCATGTAGTTCAAAAATTACCATTTATTAAAAACAATCTTTTAAACTATAAGGTCGTAGCAAATCGTAGAAGCGCTGCGCTACAAATCACGCGTAGCGCCTACAAACAAAAATATTCGAAGACGATAAACAGCTGGAAGACATTCAATCGGCAACCTGTAGAACACATCCCGACCTAAGTGAAAACTCCATTTACAGCTAATAAAATAAATCAAACCTGAAACGAGTAGAAGAAACGAGAGATCTAAAGTATCAACAACATTTAAACGATGGCATTAAATTTTTAGCACTCGTCGCAGCAGTCTGGGGGAGATAAAATGGCGGGTGGTTAAAAGGGCTCGGATTTGGAATGCTTAGATGAAAAGTAAAAGTAAGAGAACGGGTCCATTGCCGCTCGATATCTTTCTACCTGTTGCGGCCCGCCCGTCTTACGAATATGTCTCCCGCGCGGCGTGCCCAAACTTTTACGCGCTATGCCGGCACTTACCGGAAGTTTTTTTGTTGTTCGCCACGGTGACTGGAAACAGGTCCAAACTTCACAAAAAGTTGCTTTGAGCTTATTTTTGAACCAACGACTGACTTTGTCGAAGACCGAAACTACATTGCAAACACGCGAGTTCGTAAAGGAAAAAGACCGAAGGCGTGCGCCCTGAGTGCCAGTCGGAGGTACTGTGACGTTCTGCTACAACCCTGCCCCGCGCATACACCACCCCTTGCAAACGCTCCCCGCGTGACCTCTATGTTTTGGCCCTCAAACCTTACTGTTCAGAGGAAACTACATTTTATATATTGCGTGCTAAGATTAATTATTGGATACAGATAAATTGTATCAAAGTAAAGTTTTTTACCTAATACAAACAAATAAATTAAATAATTATTACGGTAGAACCGATAAAAACTTTATGTTGCGGTAAAATCTTAAATAAATCCTTTAAAAAAGTTTTTTTACTAGGCTCGTCATTTGTTTAAGCTCATCGATGTCTCATTTATAGTATTTCCTGTTAACTCTCCAAACAGTCACTTATTTTGCGTCGCCACTTAAATTATAATTCAGTATACCGAGCTATCTTGAAAAAATAAATAAATCCGTTTTTACCTTGGCATGTATCAATGAGAAATACAATTTGCTGAAGTACATTTGTTGAGAGCGGTGGTGGTTCGATTGTAAGGACGCTTTCCTTAATATCCTAAAACGGTGGGTTCGAACTGTGGCATGTACCAATGAGAAATATACTTTTCCTACGTACATTTGTTTGATTTACAACACCACCGTTTCCGTGCCTCGGAGAGCACGTAAGCCGTCGGTCCCGGGTCCACTAATACCAACTTGTAAAATGGTTAAAAATATTATTAAAATTGACAGCAAAATCGCGTTTGGCCAGCGTGGCGAGTGTACGCCAAACTCTCCAGAAAAATCTATAAGGCCTATCGCCAACAATGGAGGTATATTATTCTGTATTCTAGGGGCTGTGGTGATGATGATGATCGTCATGATGATGTTGAATTTCTCCTAGATTTACAATACCACTGTTGTACCAAGGGTGCCTCGGAGAGCAAGTTGATCCGTCGCCGCGTTAGTACCGTTTCCACTTGTAGAATCGTTATTGAATCGCCATTAAAATTTACATCAGACCCTCGCCAACCCGTCTGGCCAGCAGCGTGGCGAGTATAGGCCAAATTTTCCAGAATTATGTTTTGGAAGGGCCTATCCTCCATGTTCTGGGGGCTGTAATGAATAATGACGAATATAAATCAACGACTGTAATCGCTAGACCTAGCATTATATAATTAGATAGCTATAGTCAAATTAATTATTTTTGTGTGAATTTGCTATGAATATCTAACAAAGTTAGTCAGTAGTAATTTAGTCAAAAATAACTTTGTACCTATAAGTATTTATTATAACAAATGGCTTCATTTCGATCTTTTACTTTAATACTGATTTTATAGCTAATTAAAATCATTGGATATTAAAAGTCTTTCTTTTAATTTTGTCAATTGAGTTTAATTCATTAAATAATTTATAGTATATTTATTCTTGTAGTTTTTTCTTTGTTATTTTAATTTTGTCAATTGAGTTTAATTCATTAAATAATTTATAGTATATTTATTCTTGTAGTTTTTTCTTTGTTACCGCTTTCCCAGTAACAGTTGCTAAATTACATTAAGTGTCATAGTTCAGCTAAAGAAAATGTAATTTGACAGAGTTATATTTAATATAATACGAGTCTTCTATTGAACGAAAACATGATGTGGAATTTACACGTCCATCGACGTTATCTGCATTAGTCTAACCTTTATAATAGCACACCTGACCTTGCGCCCATCTAATGGTAAGTGGCGCGCAGGTCCATTGATTTTAGTAACTGGAATCATACATCGGACCCTAAAACTATGCCGGCTTCACTAGATGCTTTTTCACACTTCGCTTGAAGTACTCCAGGTTATAGGAAAGTGGAAACACAGAGACTGGAGGAGCATTCCACAACTTTATCGTGCGATATATGTACTACCCAATTTATTTAGTTATACAGCTGTTCAGAGTACTCACCAAAGTATGCCCGATGGAACACTCTCAGAGAAGACACATCTCGGCGAAGCTCTGGAGGGATTCGAGAGTTGCAGATATAGTGGCATTGTCTTTTCTTGCCATCCAGGAGAGATAAGACTTTTGGACTTAAAGTTAAATTGAATTTTTGCGCACATTTTGCACACATGTTGTGCGCATTTAAACGCGTATTTACGCGAATTACCTAAGAGACCTGCCTCTGTAGTCTAGCGGTTAATTTAGACACGGAGGTACCGAATTTTATTCCTGGTCGGGACACAATAAATAATTTAATTTATTTGTGACATTTATCAAGTACATTAGAGACATCGACGAGCTTACCACTTGTCATGATGGGCCTATAGTAAAGTTGGCTAAATGTAAATCCGCTTCAATAAATAAGAAAGAGTGGTTTCTGACTACCCCGGAAAGGATACGGTCATGATACATTACTTTTTTTGAAAATTAGTAGATATAGATAAGGCTTAGGCTCTCAGTGACGCGATGTTTGGGTTTACGATACGATGAATGTTCACTCACAACGAATTCAATGTAAAAATATTATTATTACATAAAAATGAACAGCCAATTTTATTGTGTGTCAAAGTTCGACGATTTGAGCGGAAAGAGAATATAAAATTCGTTCTAGATAAAAAAAATATATATTAAGCATATCAAACAGTAACACATTGAATATATTATAGTACATTTAAATAAACAAATTGTTATGTGCTCTACCAACTACATAAACCACAAATTATATATGTGTATTAAAAATTGTACATGTAGTTCATGTATATATATGCTCTTTTTACTTTATTGTTTGGGATTTGTGTAGATAGTATTGTACACACAAGACACACACGCTCACACTACACACACATACACACGCTCACATTACACACACACGCTCGCACTACACTCACACGCTCACACTACACACACACGCGCTCAGACTACATACGCACGCATACTCACACATAAGCACAAATGCAAATGTTAATCATAAATTTTATTAAGGATAACTATCGACTAATTGTCAATTTATTATATTTATGCATTTTAAGTTAAAGCGATTGCTCTGGTCGTGTCTTATCAATTGGGAGCTGGGAGAATTGGTTGTTTCTAAATGAATTAAGTGTTGAATCGAGTGAATGGTCCTTGTTGGCAGTTGAGTTGTTGTTTCATTACATTCTGTCTATAAATGATAATTTAATATTTAACCTAACAGTATACCTAATTATCTATCGATCTAAAGCTATGCATATCTTCCCTTAGTTTCCTATTATTTCTATATAATATAATGATTAACTGATTTTCACTAACTAATTTCATAATAATCCTATGCTACTTGTATATAGCTATTTGTAAATATTTTAATTTTAATTTTACTAATGTTTATTATTTTTAATTTGTAAATTATTATTTTTTTAGTATTTAACCCACTGTTTTTGAGAAATGAAATGTACAAATAATATAAAATCTTCCTGGCTTAAGATCTAATAATTTATAATATTGTAATTTTTATGTCCTAGTTATAAGCTGTGATTTTTCTGAAAATAAATAAATAAATAAATAAATAAATACATAAACAGGTAACAGATAGTGGAGTAGAGTGGTTAGCAGATCGCCCACATAGTGATGAGTTTATCCGTGGGATTGAGGTTTAGCACGAACTGCTGTCCACTGCACACACACACGTTTAAGAAGTAAAACAATTACTTATACTACAAATATATGTAAATATAAAATAATAAGGTAAACAAATGTAAATCAATAATAATAATTATAATGAAAGAGAATTTATATGAAATTATTACAAAAACAACTATTAAACATGATAAGGAAAAATAAATATGAGGAAAGAATAAAATAAAAATAACAACAACAAAAAGCCAGGTGAACCATTTCATTGGTTAGAGCATAGTGTTATGGTCTGATATCAGCTGCGAGTCTGATTTCAGTTGCTAACCTTTCTATCGCATTTCAGGCGCGAGGTCAACGTCCTCAGTATAAAAACTACGTATATTTATTTATTTATACAATTTCACAGCATTATTAACTTTCTTATATAAACAGTTAAACTTAAATCTAAACACATAGCCATTTACGAAATTACATTTTGTTAACTAAACTTATAAAAAACATTATTGAAACACATTTAGACGTAGTACCTGCTGGATTCGATTCCTAATCAGTATGCTTAAATCATTTATTTGTGATAATTCTCAAGTTATGCTAGAGATATCGACGAGCTTCACACTTGTCATGATGGGCCTATAATAAAATTTGCTGACCCGTCCCTAAAACAAATTGTTGTTTCTGACTACAATGGATTAAGGTCGTGATGATACTCACATAAGATTAGTTTTCGGGCGACGGTACCTTAAAAGCGGCGCTGCAGAAGATAAGAAAAGCTTGAAATATGGAGATTTTAATTTCTTATCATAACAATTGAATTGATGAGGTTTGAACGGAGGTAGAGTTGAGCACAGGGTTAATTCCGTTCGCATGGAAGATCACACGTTAGGTTTATTAATAGATGACTACAAATACCCAGATTTTCTTTTAGTAACTTAAATAATTAATTTATGCAAATAATAGGTCGATATCAAAAGCATAGTAGTGGCTGCTTACAATGAAATTTTATAACAGTACATTTAATAAAATTAAGATGATATAAATAAATTTAAATAATAAAGAACAAAACTAAATAATAAATTTAAAATCCATCGGTTCCTAGTTGGTTTGTTGTAAATGCATTAAATTGTAGCTTAAACAGTATATGTGCAATTTGTATTTAATAACACTATAAATGGAGTTTATCGTCTTTTTGCTTTTTATTAGGTTGAAATTGTCACTTTATTACAGGTACTGGGGAAAAGCAATTTTTCATTGCCTTGGGAGAGCATGTCATAAAAGGGGCTAATATGGCGTAACAAGAAGACGGACGTCTATCACTCCGGTTTAATATTGATGTACTGGTAAAATAAATATTTAACAATTATTTTACGAAAAATACACATTATATTGTTACTTTTTTAAACGCTTTATTACTCCCCAAATAAAACATTTATTGGACGTACAATGCTATAGATTCTGGAGAATTTAGCTTTATTGTGCCACGCTTTGGCAGGACAGGATTTGACACACTCTGTCAGTCACATATGACATCCAGCTATAAGAAACCCGGGGCCGGTGCAGAGTCAGCCGCATCCTTTAAACGCAATAAGTACGCGGAGATCATCATTAAGCACCATCATCATCACAGCCCCCTAGAACACCTAGAGTCCTAGGCGTTCATTGTTGGAGATGGCCCTTCCAGAAATTTCTGGAGCATTAGGCCTACACTCGCCACGCTGGTCAGACGGGTTGGGGAGCGAGCGATTAAGCACCACCTTATCCCATTTGCAGTCAATGGGTCCGTGGTCCGAGGGGGCTCTGGCATTCTCTCATGAGCTTGATGAATAACTCCAATTGGCGACGGGTAACCCTTTCAATAGAGAATTTTTTTTTCACAGGGTCAGCCTCACCGTTCAACTGAGGAACGCAGCAAATGACCTCGGTACACTACGCCCATTGATAATAATTTTAGTATATTTTATTTATAATTTAAAGAATTTGATTTTATATTTTGTAAATATTTTATTTAAATAACTGATTTATAAAAAAATGTTTAATAGACGATGCCCAAAAGAAAAAAAAATATTAAAAAGTTATAAAACATCACTAACTTGTACTGTAACTCTCGTGTACTGTCTATTGTCCTTTTACTATTTATCTTTTCCCGCCCTACTTTTATTATTTAAGGCGCTCGTATGTGCCGCTGTATTTCATCAATATCCGTTCAGCCATTATGTTACGCTGCGCAGCGTAATTAAGACAAAATAGACTTATCTTTAGCGAGCAACCTTGTACTCAAAACAATAAAATTATTGCGTTTCAGGTTTATTTTGTGTATAGAAAGCTACATCTGATTTAAAAAAATAAAGACTGCGATCGTTTGTAATCCTAAAAAATATTAAATAATTAAGCCAGTATAATTAATAATAAAGGTATAGTTCGGTCTAATGGCGGGTGCCGGATTACATTTCGGTTGTACAATGGTTTGGGATAATACACGTGTCGAAACGATGGTTCCGTGGTCCGAGGTCTAGCGTTCTCTCGTGAGCTTGGGAAAAAATTTCGCTTGGCGACGGCGGATTCTTTGAGTAAAGAACATTTTGTTGAAAACGTCAGCCTCGCCGTTCAACGGGGGAACGCAGCGAGTGTTTACCGCCGAAGAGAAACGTTTCCGGAACTAATTTTCATTCTTTGGAAAACGGTTGCATTTCGTTTTCAAAAAAATTTACCCACAACTAACTGAGCTGATGGCCTAATGACGGCAGGATTTCAGCAGTACTCGTAATTCATGTACTTTTAGTACTGGGCGCCGCGGCGCCGTTACTGGTATACGAGTAACTATATACTTACTGATCTTGATATATTTCATGACAGCCTGATTGTGGTGAGAAATGCGTTCAACTTATGGTTCTTTAAACGATAATAGCTTTATTTTTGTACAGTTATTACTTTGTTGCATGAATTAATCTGTATTATTCTAACGCTACTAGTGAAAACTTGTAAATGACTTTCTGTTTCTATTTTTGTGTTTATACTTGTATATTTAATGGCAATAGTTTTCCTTAATAAATAAATAACAGCGCCCGTGCCCAAAAAACATGCAGTATGCGATTTTAAATATACTACAAATTGGCAGCTCAGATGTATGAACATTTACAGTTTGACTGCTCGGAAGTAAAACTTTATGTTTAACAAAGTTTTTGCGTGCCAGAATGTCGCGTACACAAGTTTATACTTGTATGTTAGAATTTCTTAGAATTTCATGAAATTTGCGGGTGGAGGCTTCATTGTGTGTGGGGAAGAGTGTAGAAGAACTATTCACTATTCTGCTCCTCACCCTACCCAACCAAATATGATTTCGTTAATGCTAGCTTTTAATTGTATAATGAAATAAAATAGTTGATGCCATACAAGTTTTCCGACAAAACACAAAGAAGGAAAGATGAAAGCATTTCTTCTACTATTTAGTTATTTATTTTAATTCAAAAGACGTAGTTTTGCCTATTCAGAGATAAATATTTTCACCTTGAAATAAAAAGGACTACATTTGATAATAAGGTAAAAGTGTAAGAGCTCTAAAGAAATGGCCAGCCAATACAACCTTTTAGTCGACTCAAAGAAAATAACATAAAAGAGAAAATATTTATTTGCTAATTACGAGGTATTTAAATTAATTAATATGTTGCTTTGGTATTTGTGAAAATTATTTTACGTTAAAAGGCTCGTGGAGCGTCGCTCACTCACACATTTAAGAGTCGAGGCGGGCGTCGAGGCGTGGAAGTTCACGCGACTCGCCGCATCTGGACTCTTCGAGGCCGAGCCGCGGAGCAGGCAGGCGATAAGCATATTTTTTTTAAAGAAAAGTCGTGCTATGGAGACAACAAAGCCACAGCCACAAATATTTTATTATATAGCATTTAATGCAATAGTTTAATTTCAGAATTGTTATAAAATCGAGGTTCGAATCGAGAACATGAAATATGGGATTTTAGACAGGGTCATGAGATCAGGCCACGGAAACGAAAACGGAATTGGCAGCTCGCGTATAGGTTTGAACATTTACAGTTTGACTCTTTATGTATGGAGTTTTTTGCTAGAGCTTCTTTATTTTATACTAAGAACGACATGTGACATCACGCTGACTTGATCGTCCAAGAATGAGAGCAACTGACGCCAGCCACTGACGACCGACATCAGTCCCTACCATTATGCCGCCCTTGAAGATGTTCTTCACACTTCGCTTGAAGGACTCCTAGCTTCAGCTTCAGCTAATAAATAAACTTTTATCAAGGTCTTAAAGTCAGGAATGAATAATATAATATTTATTGCAGTAATAGAATTAAAATTATTGAAGTGAGAAATTTTCAAGGTAAATAAGTAAAGCTTAAGAAAACTCTCGATAATAATCTGTATCTGTTTGTATATTTGTTTGTCTCGCTTTATTACGCCTATATTACTGAACTGATTTTGATGAAATTTGTCAGAATCATTCCTTGGAACACTAAGAGGACATGTGATTTATTTCACCTTTACGCTATATAACGATGAAATATGGCTGAGATCTTCATAATTTTTAAACATAACATGTGATTAAAGGTTTTTTTACACGGGCAACGTATAAACAATAAATAAGTTCCTAATAAAAAATACGACAGTTATCATTTAAATAATACACCAGTAGGTGCTGGCCTTTTTGTGGTTACATATGAGATTTTATAGAGATTATGTCAGTTAAATTCCTGGGAACTAAAAACTTGTTGCCAAATTGGATATTATCAATAAATACAGTTATTATATTGAAAACACAACTATTAATTACTTTTTGTGGTAAACATCCCTCGTCCTCGGAAGTAAAATTAAAAGTCGACAACTGAGAACAAAAGAGAACTGCGGAGCACAATTCTATTTCGTACAAAACATCCGTGAAATGGACTTTTTAATTGAATTGATGGCCTCGACATTGAAATTAATAAACAAAACAAAATGTTACAGCAGCTTTGATATCTAAATGGAAACGTTTACTGTGTGCTTTTCGTTCACAAACGGGTAGTTAATTCTCCATTTTGATTGGCAGTTAATTATTAACAACCCGAGGCTTCATTTGATATATCGTCTGACTGGGAAATTTAACTTTTAAGTAGAATAAAAATATAAGCATAAATAAAATATTGTTATTTGTGGCGTAATGAACACAACTCAACCACACGTGAAAAGGCATCTAGTCAAGCCGGCGTAGTGTTAGGAACTGATGTCAGTCAGAGTACCATCAGGTGGGCTTAAGGTCAGATGATGTACTAGTATATGAAAAAAAAACATCCTTAAACCATCGGAGATAGTTAGGTCGGATGGTAGGCGTCTGGATGGGATTTCATTGATTTTACACAAACGAGGTCGTGCACTGGTTTTGGATGCCACTTGTGAATAAGAAACCCGGAGCCGTTGCAGAATCAGCGGCATGCACTAAAAGCAACAAGACATCATCATTAACCACCATTTCATCCCATTCGCAGTCGAAACGATGTTCCCGTGGGCCGAGGGCGCTCTGGCGTTATCTCGTGAGCTTGGGAAAAAGATCGACGGCGACGGGTTATCCTTAGAGTTGAGAATATTTTGTTCAGCCTCGCCGTTCAACGGAGGAACGCAGCGAGCTGGCTTCAGTAGAAAATAAATCCGGCCACTAGGTACATGCATTGCATTCTGCAAATGCTGTCTTGGAGTTCATGGGTTATCCTGAACCAAAAGTGCGGGCAGATTTTGCACGGCTCCTTTATTAATACTATTTAAAGTGCTCTAGTCACAATCGAGATTTCAGGTCTTATGGCGACTGCTGAGGTTCTTGCCACCATTCCACGCGGACGGGACCTAAATAAGTTTTCAGCAAAAAATCTAATTAAAGCTCTTAAAATGTGCTGTTGGTGGAGAATGTTGGGCATATCGTGGATGGAGTTTCGAACCAACCAGTTCATCCTAGAAAAATTGGGAATAAAAACTTTATACTCACTCTTCACTTTTCTCATTCACGTGTAGTCGGCGGCGCGAGAAACATACGAGTACATAAAGCGCCTAATAGTAGTTTAGGTGGAAAACCAAGACAGCTGTAGTCCATGAGGCAACGTGCCACTAATGCTGAAATGGCAACCACGACACAGTGTAACGACAAAGAAGAAGAACATCATACATGAGTAAATCAGTTAAATTCCTGTTAGAAGTCATAAAATAGGTAAACACTGATATAAAAAAATATTTAGGTTAACATTTTAGTTATTTTTTATTGTTAGTGATAGACAGACAGAGGAGTCGTCCAGGCCTGGATGGCTCATGGGCCTGAGTTGGGAATGGGAACTTTCCCTTGTTCTCCTCGGCAGGATCTCAGCGGGTAACCCGTTAGTAATTCATACACTTTTAGAGCTTGGCGGCGTTACTGCGTAACTGCTCCCGTGTGGCTCACGAATCCAGGGGTTCGACTACTTCAATTCTTCTCCAGAAGCACTTCTCTAGGCAGTGATCCCCCGTCGGGGGCAATATTCTGGATACGCTTGAAGTGTCCGGTGTCGGCCCGAGAGAACATACGTCTAGTCAGGCCAACGACGAACTCAATAGTAGGCATTTCCAGATCTCGAGCTATGACGGAATTACGCACGAACCACGGCGCTCGGGAGACCCCACTGAGCGATATGTTCTGCTGACTTTGGATCTTGTCCCTATTGGTCTTCGCCAGAAGGTGGTGCCAGGTTGACTCAGCGTAAGTAAGACGGGAACGTATGAACATCTTGTACATTTATTTATATTTTTTTACTAGCACGACATGTGACCTTACGCCCACCTGATGGTAAGTGGCGCGCGAGGTTCATAAATGTTAGCAACTGGAATCATCACCTGTTACATGGCCATTAGTGATAGACCTACCAATGATACAAAATTAGTTTTCAAAGTATTGTTTTATATTTCACAAATTCTTTTTACAAGTATGTTTTACGAGTTTTTTTTTAAATAGTCATATTCATTATTATATTATCCTAATTATAAATATATATATATAAGTTAAATAAATATCGTATCCACACGGTACGAGTATGGTAGCAAGAACGCTGGCCGCATTTTCTCGCTGAAGCGCTATGCTAATTCTCTGAGTAAGGAAATAAACAATCCTCTTGTCAACAGAAGAGACAATCAGACGAAACATATATTTTTTTAAATGTTTTATCGCTTGTATATCCGCGGGCCTAGAGTCTACCTACAGCAAACAACTCAAACGTTTATATATACTGATATATAGTGTTTAATTATACTCGTAGAGACGCATTTGCGCCGCTTGCCAGACTGCGCTTTCGACTGCCGCTCCCGCTTTTTGCGCTGTTCTTCTGAGGTGTGACAAAGCCAATGTGTCAACGCATGTGGCATGTTTTTAATTATATTTAATTTATATTCATTCATGTTTACCCTAATAAATAAATTTATTTATTATGCTTGGAAAACTTACAGTTATTTTACACTAGATTATAATAAGTAATAGTTGTAAATGTCATATTATCATTTATATACTATGACCTATTGAAATTGCAACACTATTTGCTTCAATAATTCCGTTTGAACTTGTATTTCCGATACTTAAAAGCTTCCGGTATTTTCCAGGAAGATTGAAAATATAAGATCTTGACATTGACTTTGAACTTTAAAGGCAGTATAAAATGCCGCCTACATAAAATTTATTATAAGCATTTACAAGAAATATTCCTCAGTATTAAAATTCATTATTAAAGTTGAGTCTGCAGGTGAAAAGTATTTATCAAGTGTAAAGTTTAATAAGTATTCCTTGAGAAAATGCTCTAAGATACCTAATATTCTTATTATGGCTTATAAATAAACATTGTGATGAAGGGATTTATGCTAACACACGCTATCTATTGATACGGTGAGACCAAAAAAAAATTTTTTGGTAGCGTTTATGGCAAAGACAAACAACGCGCATCGTTTATAGATTCTCACTACAATATATATTTAACCGAACTAAAGAAACAAAATATTTTACAGAAAGAATGCGAGACGAGGTTCCAAGACGGCTTTACGAAATCAGTATTTGGTTTGGGTAGGGAGAGGAGCAGAATGGTGGATGGTGAGCCTATTATTGCACAATAAATTAAAAAAGCAGGCCTCCTTTTTAAACCAGCTTATGATCGGTCGCAAGCCCGAAACACTATTCTTCTTATCCCTCTTTCGAACATACGATGGACCCGGTACCCACATTGTGAAACTATCCCACTCCACTAGCAGATATTCGGATTCGTTTACTGTGTCTGCAGCCCACCAGTGGTACAAACTGACACTGGCTATTAGTCACGGTTATGAGTCTTCGTTACTGCATTATTTTTAGACAAACAGGAATCAGCATCGGGCTGACAATAAATATTTGGCAAATATATACTTGTATAATATGTATGTATTTCTTAGATTATAGTGAATGTAGTATATTATTTATTATTTTATTATTTTATATCAACATTACCTTTCATCTCATATCTCCCAAAGGTTAGATGTTAGAAAATGCCTCGTAGGCATTAATCTTCGCCTTTGTACATTTTTTTTGTCCAAAAAGAATTTAATAATAATAATAATGGAATTCTTGGAAATTTGTCTTCTCTCTCTTTATAGGTATATTAATAGTAATATATCATAGAGTACTATTATATATGAACAGAATAACTAACATTTATTAAAAAAAAAAAATACTACATATATAATAAAATTAATATTAATACTAAGGATAGGGATATACTCGTAAGTCCCGTTCGCGTGGAATGGTGGCAAGAACGCTGGCTGCATTTCCCTGCTGAATTGCAATACTGATTCTTTGGGCGAAGAAAGAGCCAGCCCTCTTGTCACCGGAGTAGACGACAAGACGCGGTATTATGTCTTTTAAAAACTTTTTTGCGCTTCAAATCTATGGTTATAATCAAATCAAAAACATCAAAACTATGGTTATAATATAAGTACAAAATATGCAACCAGGATTATTAAAACATTAAACAGATAAAATAAAACTATTACGAGTAATGCTTTGTCTAAACATTTGGTTTTCGGTTGAATTTTATAAACCTTGTTTAAAATTTGTCTGATATATTATCATCGTCACCGCAGCCCCTAGGATACAGAGTCCTAGAACTCCACTGCTGGAAAAGTGGCTTCCAGAACATACTTCTGGGCAATTTGGCCTATACTTACCACGCTGACGAGACAGTTGGCGAGGGGGAGGTGATTACAGAACTTGCATTCTACATACTACTACACTACAATTTAAAGATTTAGCCACACTCTTGGCAGGGTGGTCGTCGTCGTCACTTGAGTGTCAGTGGCACGCTTAACAAGCCGTCGCCACTACTCTCAAATTGCAGCCACGCGCACTCATGTAGGGGTTGATCCATTGCTGCTTTAACCTGGTCAGTCCACCTGATCGGCGACCTACCACGCATTCTTTTGCCATCGACTTTACCCAGAACCATCAGGGGCTCAATGGATGTATATCCACGCCGCGACACGAGTCCGAAGAAAATGAGAATGCGTGATTGTATGATTGAGGAAAGGCGCTGTCATATTTCCAGTTCCTCCAGGATCGACTTGTTGGTCGGAACTCCGTCCATTATACACCAAAACCACATTTCTAGAGCATTAATGCGTTTTAGTTTTGTTACGCGCAGGGTCCACTTCTCTGCAGGATATAGGAAACACAAGAACTTAAATATAGGTAACTAATATGAGACAGAGAAATATAGCAAAAGTTGACTTTAGCCCACGTTATATCTAATTATGCACACTACAGTTTGTCGATAAATGTGATAATATCTTAACTAAACGCCTAAAGGTCAGGGCCTTACGAATATATCTTAGAAATATTATATTATGCTTCCAACGAAGTTCAATGCTAAGAAGTATTTTCAAGGCAGAGCATAACTAATTGCCTCCTAGACCTTCCATATGCACAGTGAAGCTTACATAATTAGGTATCGTCGGCACTACTTATATTTTTCATAACAATAAAGCGTTTGTTACTTTCATGATATATTTTTTATATAGTCTAAGTACAATTTAATTTATTTCATTTAGGTAGTAACTTTTAGTTAAATAATTTAGTACTGTTAATGCTGACGTAACCTCGTACAGAGAAACATCGTAAATACGAGTACGACAGGGCAGCTGAAGATCTTAGAGCTTCGCCATTGGTAATCTCGTGTGATGGCTCATTAGGTTTTGAATACGTAGCTTTTGTTAATTTTACCACTTCACCGCTTTCTGAGAAATGGCAGAATCTAATGTCATAAGTTGTGGGCTGGCTAAAAACCAAAATTGAAATTTTAATAATAAGGGCTGTAAGTTTAAAGATCAGGAGCGAGAAAGCGAGTAAGAAGGAACGAATTAATGATTAAATTATGAATTATTTTATATATTTAAAATATTTTTTATATACTTTTGTAATATTATTTTAATAAATAATATAGATTTAGTACTGTTGTTTTTAAAATATCGTATTATTTCCGAGAAGATGCAGAGGTATCGTGTATTTATTTAACAATATCACTATATATAATGAGTTGACCGAGTGAAATACCGCCAACAAAATGTTTGTTTCTGTTTGTAAGTTTAAAAAAATATATTTGGTTACCTAAATTCTAAGCATGTGTTATATATAGGCTCTTTAATCCAATTACTCTGACCTAGCGCAGATTGGCGGATAGCGCAGATTGGCGGCTAACGCCGATTGGCGTAAGATCGATAAGGAAACAGTACTGTGGGTCCGATAGTACCTATGGCAGACGTGTTGTCAGCATCCTTGCAAAATATGGACACCACAAGTACACCTATTGTGAAGTCAAATACATTTTAATAAACAGTTATTCTTACTATGTTTCTAAAAAGACTTGATCTAATAAAATAATATCTACGAGTATACTTGTATTTTTTGTCCAGTATTTATTCATCTATTTAATAGATCTGCTTATGACAGGATTAACATGCAGGCTAAATGGCCTTCTTCCTATTATTTGATTAGTTAGACTTATCATTTTTGTAGGTATGTTAGCGATTTATATTACATCTAACACTACAGTGTTAACGATGCTGTAGGTCCGATAGTATGGCAGACGTGTTGTCAGCATACATAAGAAATGTGCACAACATAATTCTACACCTATTGTAAGTAAAGATCAATAGATTTTAATAAACCGTAATTCTTAGTGAGCTTCTAAAAATAATTAATCCTATACTTGTATTTTTTGTCCAGTATTTGTTCATTTAATAGACCTACTAATGACAGGATTAACACATTTTCTTCCTATCATTTGTTTAGTTAGCATCGTCCTTTAGAGAAGAAATAGCAGCGCTATTCACTTCTCCTTTGTTTGCCATATATAAATATTTAAGGAAGAATAGTTTTGTTTTGATTGCATCATTACGTCAGTCGCTCGTCATAACTTTATCATTGACCAAAATATTATCGTTCAAATTTAAGTTAACATAACATAACTGATAATATGTGCTATTAATATTTAATATTTAGTATACGGCCATTCGGCATTAATTTTAATGATATTAATATATAACGACATATTTTATTTACTATTAAACAAATAATTGTTAAATTTATTCAAAGTAAATAAGGTACAATGATTTAAAAAAAAATAAGATTTAATTAAACTAATAAACTTTTAAAAAGCCACTTAATAATTAATAGGACAACCATAAACTAAAATAATAATAAAATATAATAAATAAAAGAATTGCTCCAAAACGCTACAACAAATAAATGAATAATAATAAAAGATAATAGTAATTTGTAAGTAGACACGTCATTTTTACAACCATGGTATTGTTATATTATTAATATTAAGTATTATAAATTAGACGAAACTGCAACAGTTTTCGAGATGTCTTTGCTACTCCGTATCCAAATGTCACGAACGAGAACGTTTTGAATAAAAATGAGTTTAGTAAACTCGGGATAATTGCATATTAGGTTGATTCAATATTATTACCCCAAAGAAATGTCAAGTTTTTATGCAGATCTTAACGTTTCATGAGCTATCAAAAATATTTCTACAAACAGATTACTACTGTAATTTCACAGAATGCAAAGTAACGTCTAGACAAAGAGAATGCCATAAAAGTTTTACATAAAAAACATGGACATATACATAAGATAAGACTCTCGCCGAAATCTTGCGCCTGACGTAATTTAAAAAAATATGCAGATGGTAATACTGGTCGCACGAGCGTCGTCTGGCGGAGGCAAGTTTGCGTTTTCAGATTCCCTTTGCACGCGCCAGACTATGCTACGCTCGGCACCTGCTACTTGTACCAATCACGGAGTCGTAATGGCGGGCTCGCCGCTTGGCTCGTATACTTCAACCTAGCTTTCCACATTTCTTGGGCTATACTGAGGTATTGCGTTGTGTTTATTTATTATTTATTTATTTATTTATTAATACAACATTACATGGCTTAACAGTAAAGCCCAATTTACCATGCAGTCATTCTTATAATTAATACATACATTTTAATTAAAAATGGATTGTCAATATACCTATAATCTTTTAAATTTAATATACAAATATTAATATTAATGAAGCTTTACTATTAACAATAGTTATATTAATTAATATAAAAAGAAAGAAAAGACAAATAAATAATAGTAATAAAATAAATCAAAATTCAACACTAATAAAATCAATGAAATAATAATAAAGTTAATACAAGACAATAAAATTAGAATAAAAAGTGAGTAAGTAGGTATATAAATAAATCAATCAATTCTACATCATGATAAATTAATACAAGAATAACAATAATAAATAAATCCAAATATTTTAACTTATAAATAATTAATTAATTATTCACAAAATTTAAAGAATATGCAGATGATCAGCAAAAATATCTAGATGTGGTGTCGTCTCGAGAAGCTTCCTTAGGCTGCGGAGTGCGCGAGGCAGAGGCGAGGAATCGTGCGCCACTGTGCGAAATAATGGCAATGCCAGCAACTGGTGGTGACGCGCTCGCATATAGTTGTTAGGCACAAATAGGCGGCACACCTGCGACAACAAATCAGGACAGTCGCATTCACCACGAATCATTCGACAAATCAATACAAGTGATTCAAAGTCTCGTCTAGTCTCAAGAGAATTAAAGCCCAGTGCTCCTAAGAGAAATTTAGTAGGATACATGAAGGGGTAACATCCATACTGCATCTTGTATGTAAAGCGGAGAAACGCTTTTTGCACCTTTTCAATAAGTAGTATGTATTGAGCTTCATGTGGGTTCCAAACCATCGAAGCAGTCTCAATCTTAGACCGCACCAAGGATGTATATAAAAGTTTAATGGTCCTGACATCTTGAAAACTCCTGGCGTTGCGAATCACGAACCCCAATCTACGAAAGGACTCTTTAGCCAAACCTGTTATATGGTCATTAAACGTAAGCCTGGTATCAAAAACTACACCCAGGTCCCTGACTGTTTCAACCCGATTAATGCGATCGATGCCCAAACTATAGTTGCCAATCAGAGGGTGCATCGATCGAGTAAATGACATAGAACAACACTTGGCCTTATTGAACAAAAGCTTATTTTCAATGCTCCATTTATGTACTGCATCTACGTCCTCCTGCAACTCCCTACAATTTTCCGCGTCACCAATGGTATGGACGAGCTTAAGGTCGTCAGCATACAGAAAGCACTTTGAATGCTTTACTACACTATCAAGGTCGTTGACCATCAGGATAAAGAGAAGCGGACCCAGTATTGATCCCTGACTAACTCCGGACCTAGTATGATAAGGTTCGGACATATAACTTCCGTAACGAACGACCTGCTTACGGTCGCTCATGTAACTTGCGAACAATCTCAGTAGGCTCGGCGAGAATCCCAGGTTGCATAGTTTCGCCAACAGGATACTATTGTCTACCCGGTCAAAAGCCTTCGCAAAGTCGAAGTATACGACATCAACTTGCCTTCCTCGATCCATGTTTCTGGATATTATATCAACGACAGATAACAAGTTGGTCTCGACAGAGCGACCACTACGAAACCCATGTTGGGAATCACTAAGGTAAGGACGAATCTGGCTTATTAATTTCCGGTGCAACACGCATTCAAAGACCTTGGCAGTTGCTGACATGATGGCTATGGGACGGTAATTTTCCACTTGTAACTTTTCTCTCGTCTTAGGAATTGGGGACACTCTAGAAAGTTTCCATTGTATGGGATAGTCACCCAGGCGAAGCATGAGGTTAAAAAGGTAAGTTAGGGGCTGATTTATTTTATCCCGACAGGCCTTGAGAATATACGGAGGAACTCCATCAGGACCAATAGCCGATCTGGGTTTTAATTCTAACAGCCCAGCATTGACATCACTGCACGTAAATTCCTTAACATGGATATAATTAGCTGACCGACTTTTATCCTCAAGAACAGTTTTCTGGGTACTTAGAGTTGAAACATCTTGAAGGAAGACACTCGAGAAAAAGTCAGCAAAAGCATTAGCCAAATCAGGGCCCTCAGTGACTGTACCACAATACGACATTTGGGGTTCGAATCCGCCCGGAATCCTCAAACCATTAATAAGCTGCCAAAATCCACGAGGGTTGCTTCGCAAATTTACTTCGAGTTGAGCAGTATGCAAATCGTAGGCCTTTGCCACCCGCCTCTTAAGATTGGCTCTTAACGTGCTGAACAAGACGTAAACATTACAATCACCAGAGGCCCTCCATCTACGGTGAAGCTTTGATTTACGCCGCAAATCATTAATTATATCAGGAGTGTACCAGACAGGGTACCGCCTAGATGGCCACTTACTACGACGCTTCATAGGAACACATGTGTTAAATATGTTATAAACAACATCGTAAAAGGCCTTGACTGCTTTATTCACATCCTGAGACTTGGTAACAGGGTCCCAATCCGCATCACCTAGTAGAACATACATTCGCTTAAAATCAGCCCTCGCGAAATTCCAGTCTGTTTGGGAGTCTATATTATTTGGTGGTAAGACACCTGGGTTGTGAAAAACAGGACTTAATGGTATAGAGACGTCCAACGGTGGGTGGTAACAATCAGCATGCGGTACCAACCCACCATCGCCCGTCCCACACACCATCACACCTGTTCCGACGCGGTCCGAGATCAACACCACATCTAGTTTTCCACCATGGTCGTTCAATACATTATTCATTTCAGCAAGACCACACACAGTTAAAAAGTAATAGTAATATGCAGAAATACATTTAGAGGCACTATTTAAATTCAAATCTCCCACAATTATTACCGTACCAGCCAAATTTACAATGTTGGATTCAACTGTCAAGAACCATGACATATACACGTCATCAGGAGAGCTTGGTGGAATATATACAACACAACAGTAAAACATTAGATTTCGGTAAGTGAAGGTTGTCCAAAGATCCTCGCCCTGCTGAGTCTCCAGATCCCTGCGTCGCTGCAAGGGGACCATCGATCTAGAAGCCAGGAGCACTCCACCTCCCAAGCGCTGTGCACGATCCCTGCGCAGGATACTCCAGCCCCATGGCGACAGCTCACAGTCACTAATGGAACCATCGAGATTTGTCTCCGTAACAGCTACCAAGTCACTCTCCGCCAAAAGTAAGCTCATCCTCCAGTATTTAAGCTTAGTTTTAAGCCCTCTAACATTTTGGTATAGCAACCTAAATGTTGGCTTTTGGTAAGTGCGTGATGGGTTAAAATTTCGTGACCGGGTTGTTTTCCCTGACGAAGTCGCGGGGGCCTCGAAAAAATTTCCACTCTTTAATCCTTGCATTGATTGGCCAGATGTCAACGGAAAGGCACCTCTCGTAGAAGGATTCAGGTACTGCCAATTTAAACGACCTATAATTACCGCGTGGCTTTAGTTCCTCTACGGTACATGAACCAACGTTACATATGCGCTGAAGGTACACACCAATCTCCCCCGCACCGGACTCCATGTTCCATAAATGAATATACTTGCGAGGTTCCATAGCTCTCAGTGTGGTTACATCAGGGCCCGCCGTACCACACTGAGAAGTAAATTGACGTGGCCTTTTACGTGTTTCCTGCTGCAAACAATTACTAACATTCCTGGAGCCATCGATTATTGAAGTGTACTGGCACAGTTCAGGGGTGCTTGTAAGTACTTGATTTACCAAATTAGCTTGTTTCATTTGATACCTGTCAACGTTCTCGGCAACAACATTATTAGTATCTTCAGCATCTTGGATATCAATATTTTTTCTGGTAAGCAAAGGTTGAGCCTCAGGTGGCGAAGGAAGGTGGACCACCAGTGGTACAAATGGAGACATACTTGCATTGGAACTCTCAGTTAACGTGTCATCCTGCCGATCCACAGTCACTTGTGTATTTCTATTTTCCACACGACCAATAGCACACCGACAGTACGGCCGATCCGCATTTATTGTTTCCAAGTTTATAAGTCTCTCATCCATCTCGCTAAGTTTAACGCCAACTTCATCTATTTTATCGTAGCATCGCTGAGTGGATTCGACCACCTTTAAAAGACTGTCATTTATTATGGATATATGATCTCTCAGCATTTGTAGTTCCAGAGCGATATTTACATCCGCTACTGGGTTTTGCCTCTCTACGGCCAGTGTCCTGAGACCACTTCCAACACCAGCACTAGGTTTCTTCCAGTCCTTGCGTCTCACGGTTACATTAGGTTGGTCTGCAAGCATACTAGGTGCGTTCAAAGATGAGACAGCAGCCAGAATGTTAGGACGAATTGGAGTATTTGTGTTGCCCGATTTTGGTAATTTGCTGCGGCATCCTTGACAAATCCATCTATCTTTGTGTTCCTTTTCCATTAGTCGGAAGCGGGGATCTGAGACATTAGCACATAGGAGGTCATAATTTTTGTCACAGGACGAACAGTGCAAACCCCAGCACATAGTCCACCTTCCCTTTTGCGTGACATTTCCAGCTTACTACGATCGATTACTAAACCAAGCTAAAGCCTAATATTAATAATAATCAAAATCACAAACAAAACAATAATTACATTTATTGTTATATTTTATTTTATTTTGAACACTTCTTTAGATATTATTCAACTGGCAACATTAACCGATGACAGCTGCCAAACATAAAGAAAATGTCTATGTCAATGACTGACTATGTCAGTTATCATCACTTAAGTCTATCAGTCACTGTCTATGGAGTCCATGGTCAACTGCAAACAATAATAATGTCTAAATAAACTGTGTATATTCTCATAACCCACGGGCGGAGTTTATATTATAAAACTCTTTCAAACTGTCTTGGCTAGATAATAATTGCAATTGTATTTCGCAAATAGACAATAAAATATTAAAAGAACTCGTAACGGATAGATCCAGCGGTGTGTAGCACTATCTCGTGGCTTGTAGTCGGCCGCACCGATTTCGTAGCGACGCGGACTCGTTGTGGTGGGGTACTTGCTACGCGACGATGGGTCAAGGACCGGTTCGCGGGCGGCCAGCTAGCAGCTGCAGTAAATTTGCGCGTTCAAAACGACCAATGTAGTATTCTATGCAAATATTTCGCGATCTATATTCACTATTAGTTTTGCAATCCGTCGATAATCCAAAAAACTACTTATATAGCGTTGTAGTATTTTTCACGAGCTATCTGATAGTATAAGCACAATATATAAAATCACTTTTTAAACACTAATAGAAAAAAAAAACAATACGGAAGCACAATTAAACTACTGCCAGTTGATCCAAGTAAAAACCGGATATGTATGTCTATGGCAGATAATAACAAAAGGTAAATAAAGCATTTAATCTCAATCGATGCTTGGAATTAATAAACATTGTTGGTGACACATTTTTTGGCAGCCTACTTTGTATTTTAAATGTACATCAATGTAAGTTCATGATATGTTTTATTTTTGAAAGTAGCTCTTACGGTCAAGGAAAACATCGTCAAGAAATTTCCACGACAATCGACGTTAGCCACCTGACATCCATGCTTAATCAGCAGCGGGAAAAATAATTTAAATTCTACTAAAACTAATACTATAAAATATATATTTCATTTATATAATTTATTTGTGGTATTTCTCGAGTTTGATACGCTAGAGACATCGACGATCCACTTATTATGATATATATATTATTACAGCCCCTAGAAAATAGCGTCCTAGACCTCCACTGTTGGAGATTTCAGATTCCAGAACATACTTCTGGGCAATTTGGCCTATACTTACCACGCTGACGAGACAGTTGGCGAGGGGGAGGTGATTACAGAACTTGCATTCTACATACTACTACACTACAATTTAAAGATTTAGCCACACTCTTGGCAGGGTGGTCGTCGTCGTCACTTGAGTGTCAGTGGCACGCTTAACAAGCCGTCGCCACTACTCT
This sequence comes from Tinea semifulvella, assembly GCA_910589645.1. Classification (NCBI taxonomy): domain Eukaryota; kingdom Metazoa; phylum Arthropoda; class Insecta; order Lepidoptera; family Tineidae; genus Tinea; species Tinea semifulvella. Next base: position 11,725,145 of record OU342584.1, on the reverse strand, counting down.
CAAATTGCAGCCACGCGCACTCATGTAGGGGTTGATCCATTGCTGCTTTAACCTGGTCAGTCCACCTGATCGGCGACCTACCACGCATTCTTTTGCCATCGACTTTACCCAGAACCATCAGGGGCTCAATGGATGTATATCCACGCCGCGACACGAGTCCGAAGAAAATGAGAATGCGTGATTGTATGATTGAGGAAAGGCGCTGTCATATTTCCAGTTCCTCCAGGATCGACTTGTTGGTCGGAACTCCGTCCATTATACACCAAAACCACATTTCTAGAGCATTAATGCGTTTTAGTTTTGTTACGCGCAGGGTCCACTTCTCTGCAGGATATAGGAAACACAAGAACTTAAATATAGGTAACTAATATGAGACAGAGAAATATAGCAAAAGTTGACTTTAGCCCACGTTATATCTAATTATGCACACTACAGTTTGTCGATAAATGTGATAATATCTTAACTAAACGCCTAAAGGTCAGGGCCTTACGAATATATCTTAGAAATATTATATTATGCTTCCGACGAAGTTCAATGCTAAGAAGTATTTTCAAGGCAGAGCATAACTAATTGCCTCCTAGACCTTCCATATGCACAGTGAAGCTTACATAATTAGGTATCGTCGGCACTACTTATATTTTTCATAACAATAAAGCGTTTGTTACTTTCATGATATATTTTTTATATAGTCTAAGTACAATTTAATTTATTTCTTTTAGGTAGTAACTTTTAGTTAAATAATTTAGTACTGTTAATGCTGACGTAACCTCGTACAGAGAAACATCGTAAATACGAGTACGACAGGGCAGCTGAAGATCTTAGAGCTTCGCCATTGGTAATCTCGTGTGATGGCTCATTAGGTTTTGAATACGTAGCTTTTGTTAATTTTACCACTTCACCGCTTTCTGAGAAATGGCAGAATCTAATGTCATAAGTTGTGGGCTGGCTAAAAACCAAAATTGAAATTTTAATAATAAGGGCTGTAAGTTTAAAGATCAGGAGCGAGAAAGCGAGTGAGAAGGAACGAATTAATGATTAAATTATGAACTATTTTATATATTTAAAATATTTTTTATATACTTTTGTAATATTATTTTAATAAATAATATAGATTTAGTACTGTTGTTTTTAAAATATCGTATTATTTCCGAGAAGATGCAGAGGTATCGTGTATTTATTTAACAATATCACTATATATGAGTTGACCGAGTGAAATACCGCCAACAAAATGTTTGTTTCTGTTTGTAAGTTTAAAAAAATATATTTGGTTACCTAAATTCTAAGCATGTGTTATATATAGGCTCTTTAATCCAATTACTCTGACCTAGCGCAGATTGGCGGATAGCGCAGATTGGCGGCTAACGCCGATTGGCGTAAGATCGATAAGGAAACAGTACTGTGGGTCCGATAGTACCTATGGCAGACGTGTTATCAGCATCCTTGCAAAATATGGACACCACAATACTACACCTATTGTAAGTGAAGTCAAATACATTTTAATAAACAGTTATTCTTACTATGTTTCTAAAAAGACTTACATACATATCTTCACGCCAAATCCCTTGCGGGGTAGACAGAGACAATTGAGCGCCACTTGTCACGATCACGACATACCTCTTTCGCTTCTTCGACATTCATCAACCTCTTCATACATGCCCTCTTGTTTCGATGGCTTTTTAATTCACCTTCAGCTAATGTTTTATTTATTTGATCATGATAGGCAAGTCTTGGTCTGCCAGGACCTCTTTTACCCACAACTTTCGCATTATATATCTGGTTCGTCAATCTCTCTTCGCTCATCCTTTCGACATGCCCGAACCATCGGAGCATGCCTTTCTTTATTTTTGTACCTATGCTTTCTTTTATACCTACCCTTTTGCGTATTTCGTTATTACGTATACGGTCCATCAAAGTTACGCCGCATATCTGACGTAAAGACCTCATTTCTACTGCATTAACTCTACTCTCATGCGTATTCTGACATATCCACGTCTCGCTTCCATACATAAGTGTTGGTATTAGCATGGCATTGTGTATGGCGAGTCGAGCTTTATCACTGACATTTCGACTGGCGATCAGTGACCCCAGGGCCCCATTAACACTATTTCCCGCGTTCACTCTTCTTTCAACATCCCTATCATACTTCCCATCCGCAGTGAAAACACTGCCCAGATATATAATTTCATTTACCTGTTCTAGCGTTTCATCATCAATCTTTATCGTCAAGGTTGTCATCCTTCTTCTTTCAAACACTAGTACCTTGGTTTTTCTCGCATTTAAACGGAGTCCTTTTTCTGCACATCCCTCTTTCGTTTCTGTGACTAGTGATTGCAATTGTTGTTCGGACGATGCCATAAGAACAGCATCATCTGCATAAAGCAGGCAGTTCACCACAAGATCACCCATTTTTATCCCACAGTCACTCTCCCTTACTCTTTTTAGGCATTTGTCGAGATATAAAGTGAATAATCTGGCGGACAGCACGATAATAAAATAATATAATATCTACGAGTATACTTGTATTTTTTGTATTTTTGTATATACTTGTATTTTGTCCAGTATTTATTCATCTATTTAATAGATCTGCTTATGACAGGATTAACATGCAGGCTAAATGGCCTTCTTCCTATTATTTGATTAGTTAGACTTATCATTTTTGTAGGTATGTTAGCGATTTATATTACATCTAACACTACAGTGTTAACGATGCTGTAGGTCCGATAGTATGGCAGACGTGTTGTCAGCATACATAAGAAATGTGCACAACATAATTCTACACCTATTGTAACTAAAGATCAATAGATTTTAATAAACCGTAATACTTAGTGAGCTTCTAAAAATAATTAATCCTATACTTGAATTTTTTGTCCAGTATTTGTTCATTTAATAGACCTACTAATGACAGGATTAACACGCGAGCTAGCAGAATTTCTTCCTATCATTTGTTTAGTTAGCATCGTCCTTTAGAGAAGAAATAGCAGCGCTATTCACTTCTCCTTTGTTTGCCATATTTAAATATTTAAGGAAGAATAGTTTTGTTTTGATTGCATCATTACGTCAGTCGCTCGTCATAACTTTATCATTGACCAAAATATTATCGTTCAAATTTAAGTTAACATAACATAACTGATAATATGTGCTATTAATATTTAATATTTAGTATACGGCCATTCGGCATTAATTTTAATGATATTAATATATAACGACATATTTTATTTACTATTAAACAAATAATTGTTAAATTTATTCAAAGTAAATAAGGTACAATGATTAAAAAAAAATTAAGATTTAATTAAACTAATAAACTTTTAAAAAGCCACTTAATAATTAATAGTACAACCATAAACTAAAATAATAATAAAATATAATAAATAAAAGAATTGCTCCAAAACGCTACAACAAATAAATGAATAATAATAAAAGATAATAGTAATTTGTAAGTAGACACGTCATTTTTACATGGTATTGTTATATTATTAATATTAAGTATTATAAATTAGACGAAACTGCAACAGTTTTGAGATGTCTTTGCTACTCCGTATCCAAATGTCACGAACGAGAACGTTTTGAATAAAAATGAGTTTAGTAAACTCGGGATAATTGCATATTAGGTTGATTCAATATTATTACCCCAAAGAAATGTCAAGTTTTTATGCAGATCTTAACGTTTCATGAGCTATCAAAAATATTTCTACAAACAGATTACTACTGTAATTTCTCAGAATGCAAAGTAACGTCTAGACAAAGAGAATGCCATAAAAGTTTTACATAAAAAACATGGACATATACATAAGATAAGACTCTCGCCGAAATCTTGCGCCTGACGTAATTTAAAAAAATATGCAGATGGTAATACTGGTCGCACGAGCGTCGTCTGGCGGTAGGCATGTTTGCGTTTTCAGATTCCCTTTGCACGCGCCAGACTATGCTACGCTCGGCACCTGCTACTTGTACCAATCACGGAGTCGTAATGGCGGGCTCGCCGCTTGGCTCGTATACTTCAACCTAGCTTTCCACATTTCTTGGGCTATACTGAGGTATTGCGTTGTGTTAAAGGTTGATCCAAGTAAAAACCGGATATGTATGTCTATGGCAGATAATAACAAAAGGTAAATAAAGCATTTAATCTCAATCGATGCTTGGAATTAATAAACATTGTTGGTGACACATTTTTTGGCAGCCTACTTTGTATTTTAAATGTACATCAATGTAAGTTCATGATATGTTTTATTTTTGAAAGTAGCTCTTACGGTCAAGGAAAACATCGTCAAGAAATTTCCACGACAATCGACGTTAGCCACCTGACATCCATGCTTAATCAGCAGCGGGAAAAATAATTTAAATTCTACTAAAACTAATACTATAAAATATATATATATATATAGATAGTTAGTTAAGTCTGTGGAATTGGACGCTAAGGTACCGGGTTCGATACCTGGTCAGGACACAATCATTTATATAATTTATTTGTGGTATTTCTCGAGTTTGATACGCTAGAGACATCGACGATCCACTTATTATGATATATATATTATTACAGCCCCTAGAACATAGCGTCCTAGACCTCCACTGTTGGAGATTTCAGATTTCAGAACATACTCGTATATCTGGAGAATTTGGCCTACACTCGCCAATTATTAATGACAATTTGTTAACGATTTCACAAGTTGGTATTAGTGGAACCGGGACCGACGGCTAAAATCTCCAAGGCACGGGATCGGTGGTATTGTAAATAAATGACAAATATATGTAAGAAAAGAAAAATTGGTACATGCCCGGGGGGTTTTGAACCGACCTTTGTAGGATTTTAAAGAAAGGGTCCTTACACTGTTGTAGCCAATACCAATTTTTTCACTAGATTAAAATTAATACAAACAAATGTAACATACAAATATATTTAAAAAAACAAGTAGAATATCTATAAATAGAAAAAAATACCGAAGATTTGTTCAAGAGGCATTGTGCTGAAAACACTTGCAGCTTTCCTTTGCTACACAGCGATGCTGATTTGCTGCGCGAGAAAACTGCCAGCCCTCTTGTCACATACAGCATTAAACAGCCGCTTAGACATACATTTATAATTATATTTTAAGGTGCTATAATGTAGTTTCTAAATGAGGCCATATAAATATGCTGAAAGTACTACATCATATAGGGAACCAAAACAATTCTGATAGCATCATCGCAGTGCACCTTCAGTCTTTTGTGCGACTTCTTTATGTACAGAGACTACCGGTCTCTAAGTAAATGCTAAATAGGAAAATGAAATAACTACGGCAGAGATTCTATATTAGTGTATAGAAGACCTTAGAAGGAAAGAAAGTATAATGTATCACCCAACGTAGTTACTTGTTAGTTCGGATGCAATCTGTTAGAAAAAGCTTCTTTTCTCGTTGCTGCTGCGTAGTTCAAGGTTACAAGGATGCGTTGGAGCGAAATGAAGCAAACATAATTAAATTTATTTCTTTTTAAGTGACTTTCATTGGATTCTTTTAAACCTTGTAATATACGTGTTTCTTTTGTAAATGTTACTTAACAATATAACTTGGCCTCCAAAAGATAAAATATATTACGCTACATGGCTCCTAGAATAAATCCGCTTCAGAAAATCTACCTCTATTTTATAGGATCTCATGATATTCTTACAATGTTATTTTGTCTTCAACTTTTACATTTCTTCGTCCCAGCTTTCGGATTAGATTATTGGTCCGGAATACAATCACACTTATTTTATCTTACGTTCTTTATTTAAATATTTAAAAAACTTTATTGCACAAAGTACAAAGGCGGACATTCTCTGACAGACAAATTATGGAAAACTTTGAACAAAGGTGCAATGAAAGTAACAGGAACAATAATATACAATTATTGGATACTTGATGAAATAATACATACCTTTATACTCATATATGTATTATAATATTAAAATACTAATACCTTATTGCACATAAACATATACAAATACAACTTACTAACGTGGTTTAAGTACCTCCGTGGTCTAGCGGTTAAGTCCGTGCATTTAGACTCGGAGGTACTGGCTTCGATTCCTGGTCGAGACACAAAAATATTTATTAATGTAAATGAATACATTTAATTACCATTTAATTTATTTGTGATATTTCTCGAGTTTGGTACGGCTGGAGACATCGACGAGCTTGCCACTTGTCATGATTGTCCTATAGTAAAGTTGGCTAAATGTGAATCCGCTTATTTATAAGCGTGGTTTCTGACCACCCCGAAAGGGATACGGTCATGATGATACTTTACTTTTTTTACTTTACTAACGAGGTTTAATTCATAAAGTGCGAATAGATCAGTTTTTTAAACGACAATCTGTTAGTTGTCTATTTTATGTTCACTGGAAGATCATTTCATAATTTTGTGGCAGCTACTACGGAGTTGAAAACAAATTCAGGATGATGTTAGGGAACAGAAAGAAGAGAGTTGTGTGAAGAACGTAAAGATTTATCGTGAAAAGAAGAGAGATAGGTAAAATTGTCCTTGAGGTATGTCGGTGTCGCAGGCTTGTTTAAAACAGAGAAATAGGCACAGAGAACTCTAAGAATTCTTTATTACTTAGGGTTAGTGTTATCAATTAGGTAGGTTCTAATTGTTTACAATATATTTTGTTGACGAATAAGCATTGTTAATAAAAGCTGTTTTACATTTAGCGAACATTTTTATAGGCCCATCTCGACAGGTGACAAGCTCGTCAATGTCCCTAGCATACCAGACTCGAAAATGTCACGAATGAAACAAATTATTGTGTCACCAGTGGGGTGAGGCGGAGCACATTCGTTTTCACTATCGTATCGACTAACGTTCGTTCGATGACAGCTGACGATTCGTCGTAAAAGCTAGGTTGAGCACATTCGTCCACCCTTCGTTCAACTGTCAATAGTGATAAAATACTTCCAAAAATACTGGTTAATATCACTAAATATTGTCTATGGCGCAAAAAACTAGTTATTATTTTTGAAAGCAAAGCGCAAACTGGTACCTCTGTATCAAATTCTACGGTCCTAACATAAGCTAGACCACGAAGGCAACTAGAAAACTACTTTTACAGAATCATACTCGTTTATGTGCAGTCAGCAAAATGTACATACTACACTTACCAATACATAGGCAAATATAACAAAATTTTATGTTAGTTTTATTTACTTTCATTTTATTGTTTACAGAAGGTTTTCGGCGCGGTGCGGTTGTAGATCGGTTGTACCAATGCGAATGCTTTAATTAAAATAAAAAAAAAACACATGCTGCTAACTCAAAAAGCATCCCAGCCGGATACCTAAATGTATTTTCTGTATACTCCTCATTATTATTTTATTTATTTAATATATAATAATAAATAATATATGTATAGGTACGTAATAAATAAATAAAAGTATATATACATTTCTCTTAAGTTACCTATATCTTCAATTACTCGTATTCAACATATTTTTTGCCTCAACGACCGTGACCATTTCAGAAAAGGCATCAGCTGAAAATCAGCACTGCAGATCAAGCTAAGCTAAAGCTGTAGCTTGTACTGAGCTAATTTCCTATTTGTCGCCACACTTGTGTTTTTGTATAATGTAGCTCAGTAACATCTACCTTTACTACTGTAATAATGTATAACAATTTTCTACTGTATTTGTGACGACAATAAAAATATTTTCTATCTTTCTTTCTTTTAAATATAGATGATAAGCAAACTGTACCAAAACTTTAAAGGAAATGATCCTGGCTCTACGATATTATAGTATTATCGGAACTGGATAGAGCGGTTGACTCGTACCTTGTTAGTACCTTTTTATTTTTGTGAAACAAGCAAATTTTATTGTATATTCTATTCAATCAATTTATTATTAGTATCAGGAGAAAAAATACTTTTTATTTTGAAAATAATAGTTGTTTGTGACACCTACCTACACATACTTTAACCTTTAAGGCTCCTGCCACAGGCATACCTGTCAAAGTACTAAGATAATAATAACGACAGATAATTATAAAGGTCTTGTATGCGACTTTATACTTATTTATTTTAATTTCTTCAAGCGAAAACTTTATGTAAAAGAAGATTATAACTAATTGACACTTTCAATGACAATTATTAATATTATTAATTTTCCTCTTGTTACACGTTTGGATAAAGACTGTTTAAGAATAGCAGTTTCCCAGGTAACGTAATAAGGTAAGCCATTAGTTTATTTTGTAGAATAGTATTAATTTCATATTTATTTTTAGTTTCATCATTTCATCATTACAGCCCCTAGAACACAGCGTCCTAGACCTCCACTGCTGGAGATGGGCCTTCCAGAACATATATCTGGAGAATTTGGCCTACACTCGCCACGCTGGCCAGACGGCTTGGCAAGGGTTTTTAGTTTAGTTTTATTTAATGTATTTTTTTTTGTATCTTGTGATAAATATTGTTAATAAAGTTGATACGCGTACGGAAACAGACAGTGTAAGTAAAATTAAAGAAAAAACAAATTTGTAAGCATTTAAAAAGGAGGCCTCTCTGTTTTATTTTATTGCGCGATATACATATACGAGTATGTATATCGGCAAAACTAAAACTGTCAATAAATAAAATAATACACTATTTTGACCATCTAATGTTTGCGCTTCAATAAACAAAATTTTAATTTAAGTGCGACCTTCGCCGAACGGTAATTCGAAAACTGAAACTTTTTATAATAAAAATACGCTAACAAATGGGTGGTATAAAGACCAAGTTTGGGCAACACTATATGTTCAAGTCTCTTTTAATCAAATAATTATTATTTCATAAGCTGATAAAAAGTGGATTTCATTCGGATAACGGTAAAGGTAGCTCTGCTACGGATGTTGATCTATTGTAAGAATTTATGTTTTGTTTGGCTTGACACTTACGATAACGGTAAAGGTCGCTCTTGTACGTATGTTGTTCTGTTATAAGAATTTATGTTTTGTTCGGGTTGACACTTACGCCAGGTTATATTTTGTTAGCATATTTTATTATATAGAAATGAATTTCATAGGTAAAATCGTAAAGTTCGCTCTTCGACGGATGTTGTTCTATTATAAGAATTTATGTTTTGTTCTGCTTGACACTTACACCAGGTTATATTTTGTTAGCGTATTTTATTATATTAAAAGTGGATTTTATTCGGATAACGGTAAAGGTAGCTCTGCTACGGATGTTGATCTATTATAAGAATTTATGTTTTGTTCAGTTTGACACTTACCCCAGGTTATATTTGTTAGCGTATTTTATTATATAAAAAGTGGATTACATTCGGATGACGGTAAATGTCGCTCTTCTACGTATGTTGTTCTATTATAAGAATTTATGTTTTGTTCCGGTTGACACTTACGCCAGGTTATAATTTGTTATCGTATTTTAATATATAAAAAGTGAATTTAATTCGGAAAACAGTAAAGGTAGCTCTGCTACGGATGTTGATTTATTATAAGAATTTATGTTTTGTTCTGCTTGACACTTACGCCAGGTTATATTTTGTTAGCGTATTTTATTATATAAAAAGTGGATTTCATTCGGATAACGGTAAAGGTCGCTCTTGTACGTATATTGTTCTATTATAAGAATTTATGTTTTGTTCGGGTTGACACTTACGCCAGGTTATAATTTATTATCGTATTTTAATATATAAAAAGTGAATTTCATTCGGAAAACAGTAAAGGTTGCTCTTTTGGGGATGTTGTTCTATTATAGGAATTTATGTTTTGTTCGGCTTGACACTTACGCCAGGTTATATTTTGTTAGCGTATTTTATTATATCAAAAAATAATTTCATTCGTATAATCGTAAAGATCGCTCTTCGACGGATGTTGATCTATTATAATAATTTATGTTTTGTTCGGCTTGACACTTAATAGAAAGTGACAAGAGGTTATAAAATCCTTCTTTAGGAAAAATGAAGAGCATGAATACAGAGTGCACGCGATGACTAGAAGTTTAAAATGACTGGGTAACTTAGGGCGATTTTTACATCTCTTCAGCCCCGAAGTGGCGCACACTAATGTACGATTGGTCTACTGCGATATTGAAATTTTACCTAAACGCTTTTTAAATGTCCCTCCCGGACCACAGTAATCTGGTAAGGTGGGGAAAAGCTACGGAAAAGAATTTTACATTGTGTGGTGCTGCCATAGGAACTGCTAGACACATACTTGTAGAGTGCGTTAATCTTCTAGAAAAGGGCTATTACTAGCGCAGACATGACAAAGTCCTTAGTGTTATCCGTCAAGCAGTAAGTCTTTCTATTGCAAGATCCAGAAAGGGACTGACTACAAATAAAATTATGACCACATTTGTAAAGGAAGGGCAAAGTACGTAATATAAATGTAAGCCCACCTCAAACCTTGGGCCCGCATTAGACTGGAAAATTCTCATGGATACATTGAAACATCTTTATAGGATTCCAGATCAACTAGCTGTATTAGCCTATAGGCCAGACATCTTAGTGTTTTCTCGGAACTTGAAAAAAGTTGTCCTTATTAACCTTACTTGGGAATCAAATATACCAAAAGACCACAACATGAAGTCGAATGCATATTATGATCTCACAGAAGAAATGATCAGGAACGGGTTCATGACTCAACTTTACGCAGTGGAGTGCGAGAGGAGTTCCAGCAAAATCTTTGCACCACTTACTGAAAGAAGCCCAATAAGCAGGTCTGCCGTCAATACATTTATGGAAAGAGCTTTCAAGACGGCATTAACGAAATCATACAGTAATTTGGTTGGGTAGGGAGAGGAGTACAATTGTGGATGGTGACAAAAAAGTATAACGCCAGGTTATACCTCGATATGCAGACACGAGACGGACACGGAAAGCGAGTTCTACGATTGAGTGAAATTGACATCAGTTACTGTCGTATTAATATCGACCACAATAGAAGAGAGTGTATTAATTTGCTGAGATTCAGAAACTACGTTGTTTATATTGCTTTTAGCAACTTTACTATATGCAGTTAAGTTCGTGGATTTAGACGCGTTGATACCGGGTTTGATTCCTCGTCGGGACACAATAATTCATTTTATTTATCTATGAAATTTCTTCCGTTTGGTACGCTAGAAACATCGACAAATCCTCTTCTTTAAAAGCATACTTTCTGCCCACACCACAACAGATACAGTGGAGATGATACTTGTTTTATTAAGGCTGACCATGACGTGTTAGCAAGTATATCAGGGTTCTCATTTAGTTATGTAACGGGATTCTACTTGGCACCCGGACCAAGTGGCAGCTTGAAAATAATAATAAATATTTTAAAAAATGTGCAAGCGGATTGATCGACTACTTTCTAAGTTCAGCACACGAACACACATGTCAGCATAGACAAGGCGAGTTCAAAGGAAAAACTAACATTCAGTTTTTCCACATGAACGCATCAGTTACAGCCCTTTACACCCTATACGTCAAACGATAAATAGAACCCCGAGAAATATTTCGTTTTTATTTTATGCTATCTGGATTTTGTGTAGCTTAAGGGCTCATGGGCGACTGATAGGGTAACCAAAAGTAATAGCATTATAAGCCGATCGCATGTATAAAAAAAAGTAAGTAACAAAACTACCTAATTTTTGAAGGAAAAAACTGTACCAGAGACGTCAATGAGCCTTGGAATTCTTTATAAAAACCTCTTAGTTCTGATCCCCACGAGCCCATTGTTCCTACCGCAAACGTGGAAAATAAGTAACTATTGCAAATTGTTTCATATTTTCGTCGATTGCTGATCTGCCGCGGCACAAGCACTAACAGGTAACCTTGAAGGCGGGAAGGGGCTAGGGTATGCCAACAGGTGAAATTCCATACCAGAGATTATACCAATTTCCATGTACCAATGTAATTTTGGCTGAACGCTTGCCATGGTCTCGATTTAAACTGGTAATTAATTATATGGAGGCAACTTTACATAGTTAATCACGATTCCATTTTTAACAGATTAATTCATATACTGAAAAATCAAAAAGTTGTGTTTTTTATCATCTTAAGCCACTTTCTTCAATCCTTTCCTTCTTCATGCTATAAATTAACAATATGCTCAACGATTGCAGTCCCGCAAAACGGGATCCCTCAATCCCGCGGAATGCCGCTTCGCTTATTGGCCCACGCGAAGCATCTCTAAACGCAGATCCATATATTCTGCAACTTAGAAAAATTGCGCCAAAGTTTTCGAACAGTTAGGAACATAAGTTAGACTTAGGTAGTTATAGTCATAGAGAAAAGTGGTAAACAATTATGATTTGATTATGACATTGGATAAGCATACAACAATTTCATAATCATGTTGGGTATTAGGTACAAAAGCAAGCAAGGATGGATGATATTTAAAAAGTGTCACAATTAATACTTAAATTATTATACTATAGTAGGTACTGTTATATGTTGATTGTTAATTATATATATAATATATGTCATAAATATTGGGTTTATAAACAAAATAATTTTGTTTTACTATGATACTAAAATTATAAATTACGCGGAATCGAGATGCAGCAATCTAACACAACAATGCCGCGAAATTAAATAATCTGCGGGATTCAGTCCTTTAATATACTCAATTTAATTCAAGACGATAATATATATTTTTTTGTTTATACTAAATAAAAATATATATATATTAAAATGTTAGGTACCTAATGAAAGTAGGTGTTTATTTTGTGAGGGTAGATAATACTAGGTATTAAAGATCAAAGAAAAGTATTAATAAACTAATTAAAAGTAATAAGTATCAAGGTTTGCAATGAAAAATATTAAATATTATTTTCTATTATGAAGAAGCGACCTTCATTTTATAACTATATCCGTCCAAGTAACATGAATTAAAAATATCACAATGTAATTAAAAATTTCCTCTTTCTAATAACAAAGTTTCCCCCCGGTGTATCTGGTTGTCATAGCCAGCGCCGGCCCTTGATCAGGGTAGAGATTGTCTTTTAGCGCCCTTTAGTCGTCACTTTCACTTCACTAAAATTGTACTTCGGTTTTATATTAAATAAATAATAGGGTAAGATACTCAATTGTTAATACCCCACGAATTATTGACACAACATATTTTTTTGGTAAAATGTGTAGTGTTGCTACGAACAAAATAAAGGTTAGTAAGTTTTGATTTTACGTTTATTATTATTTAGGATAAAGCAGAGTTTTGGATGTTTTAATTGTGAATTATGTGTTGTCAATAATAGATTAAATTGTGTTAAAATGACGTTTAAACTAATTTACGTGAGCTGGTAACATTTACTAAGCTTTGATGTAACCTGCCAAATATATATATATATAGGCTTTCTACGGAATCTACAGCGTTGTTATTAAGCTTTTTTTTCTTCTTTATTTTGTTAATTTTGATAAAATTAAATATCCTGTGTTATAAAATAATTGAAAATCTTGCTTATGAGAATCATATTTTAGTAAGTTATTTTATGATTAATATCGCACAAAGGTAGGCTCATACCTACGTCAAGATTGTCTAATGCCATACGGACTGCGTATAAAATTGGGTTAAATGTTTTATAAATTAATACATATCATAGTTGGACTCTCCGAGAACATGTATAGAAACCGTGATCCTATTTTATCATTTATTTAGTTTTATTTGAAAAAAAGCAAGTAAAATATTATAAATTTTCGCCACCATGGTTAAAACCATTAATTTCCCAATATCCGTCCAGCATCTCTACAGAAACTACGTTTTCCTTAAAAACGCAACCGTTTGATTCACGATTTTGAAAAAATCTTTTTGCGCCATCCGTCTGTACGTTTCGGATATCCCCCCTCCCCCCTTTATCTCCGATTCTGTCCATTTTAGGTTATGAGGTACTATACAAAAAAGTTTTCAAATTGCCTCAGAAACTTAAATACCAAGAGTCATCCGGTTGATTTTTTCTGATCGAAATTACGCACCATTGCTTTATCTACGAGTATTAAATAAAATTTTGTTTTTTTCTCGGGTAACCGAACTGATCGGTGAAGGGCGTTCTACGGATCTTGAGAACCCTCTAATATTTATTTATGAATTATCTAAAATTTTGGTTTCCTCGATTTTATAAGATACATCTTAGACTATTATTTTTCCTAAGGGATTTTATATATTTTTTTCTTTTCACCCGAATAATGCGATTGAAATGATTTGCTTCTGAGATTGGCACGAGATTACGTGATAGGCTTATGATGAACATTACATAAATCTTTAAAACTAAGAGCCGGTAATTAAATCCTTTCTTCGTGACATTCGTTCACATAAATAAATAGCCGAGTTTCCATACAAATTTCAGTATTTAAGTGAACAAATCTCACTTAGTAATGTTTCAGTAAGATCCATCACGCTTTGTTCACTATAGTCGGTCGCAAGCTTGACACCATTTCTTTGAGACATCTCTCTTTCCCACACAGTATGGACCCGGCACCCGCACAGTGAATCAAAGAAATGCTTAAAATATTATCTTCTTTTCTTCTTCTATTACCTATAGGAACAATATTACTCCTAATATTAACCGACAAAAAGTAATTGTTGCAAAAACAATATTATTTTATTAAAACATAAAATGTTATTATTTATTTAAATTTTATTTATTAGATGCACAAAACAATATGTAATATTATTAGATTCAAACAATTAGTAATGATCTATAGAAGTTTCTTTTTCCTAATTTGGAATAATTAAACATCATCTTAACATCCTACAAAGGTCGGTTAAGACCCCCGGCCATGTAACAATGAGAAATACACTTTTATTACTTACATTTGTCATAGATTTACAACACCGAAGTTCCCGTGCCTCGGAGAGCACGTTAAGGCTCCACTAATACCAGATCAGATCAGGAATCCAACCTCTCTGGCCAAATTCTTCAGATTTATGTTACATGAATATGATTTATGTACGCTGTGTTCTAGGGGCTGTAATGAAAATAAATGTTAAAGGTAGGTATAATGTTCCCATAAGGATTAAAACAAATTAATAATAATATGTAACAGAAAAGAGGAAAGAGTAATAAAAAAATAGTAAGTAATCGCCACATGTTTGCAAACTATGCTTGGAGGGTTATAGTACTAATTGGGATTAAAATAAATACATAAAGAAAAGGCGCAGTCTAGATTGTAGACAGAGCATCATTTTTATAGCGTATATAAAATATACCTACCTGTATAAAGTACTAACAAAGTAGCTGACGCTACACTGACTCCTGGATTTGATAGCGTCAGTGTCTCTGGGCGGTCTCAACTAGAAGGTACATTGTGCAAATAACTTTACAATAAAAATAGTCTTTTACAACAAAGATAAAAAGTTAAACTAATAAATAATTACTTAAAAATATAATTTAATACCGATAAACAGTTTTTTTGGTGTAAACATTGTTCTTTTTCAAATTCCTAAAATGAAGCTTTTACCTAAAGTTCTGTAACATGTAAAGTTATATACTTAACTTAGCTGAGGGCATAACAATAGGCATGTTTTAGAATTCTGCGATTGTTTTCATTTAACGCATGAACTCGACGCCGGATATTGTTATGTTGTACAAACTTTGGATATCATTCAAATAAGTGCATGAAGTTTCTTAGAACTGTAGCTTGGTTTGCAGTAATATATTAGTTCGCATTCAGAACCGCTCGGTCCTTGGTCCGTGTAAGGCGCATTATTAGTTTTCATTAAAGTTTCAGTAACTTATTTGGTAAAAAACTTTTTAATAATATTAACTATATCGGGATAAAGAATTTATATTTAATAAATATAAAAAAAAATACTTATTGATATTTTTATTTATTTGTGTTATAGATTACAATGAGTGATAGAATGGAGTCTTCCGTTCAGTGGAGAAATCAAATACGTGCTGTGGTAAGTTTTCATAATAATTATTTATTTATTTTAGTTTCTTATCGTATTCTACACTAATATTATTTATTTTATTTTCATTTCATTTATTTTTATTTATTTAGGCAACAAACAGTCAACATACAAGTTAAAAGGAAATATTTGTTTGTATTATAATCTACACTAAAATTATAAAAAGTAAAGATTTGTTTGTTTGTATAATAACCTACACTAATATTATAAATATTAAGATTTGTTTTTATTATAATCTACACTAAAATTAAAAAGTAAAGATTTGTTTGTTTGTATTATAACCTACACTAATATTAAAAATAATAAGATTTGTTTTTATTATAATCTATACTAAAATTATAAAAAGTAAAGATTTGTTTGTTTGTATTATAACCTACACTAATATTAAAAATAATAAGATTTGTTTTTATTATAATCTATACTAAAATTATAAAAAGTAAAGATTTGTTTGTTTGTATAATAACCTACACTAATATTATAAATAATAAGATTTGTTTTTATTATAATAGTGCATATTTCTGGCATTCGTATACTTGAACAAAATAATAATAAAACAATTATAATGTATAAATTTTAAAGTTATTTAATACTGTAAGTTGTTGTCTATAGAAACCACAAAAATAATTCGTAATTTGAAAACAAATTTTTGTTACGACTTTTTGCGGTCTAAAAAAATCATACACCCTCAGCCTTACATTTATTTCCGTTTAATACCGATCTTACATTTGTACTAGCCGAAAGTATCAAATTTTACACTTCACAAATCTTCAGGCTCTAACAATGCAAGGTGATGTGTTCATACAATGAATTCTAAAAATCTTTATTTCGTGCTATTCGGCACGTTAGGTTTTAAGAAGTGTGCAATCACCATATTTCAGTTAGACTAAACAATGTAAAATGAGTGGCTATAATTTAGCTACTAAGAATGTGCTTAAACTTTGTTGACACATGTTTAGATAATGAGTTTATTCATTACATATTATTTATGATTTCTTATGTTCTTAACAAATAATACTGAAAACACTATATGGACCTACTTATTTATCAGCAGTCTCTTGTGTGTGCTTTGTGTTGGATAGTTTATTATCAAAGCCTTAGAACATACGGGTACCTAACCTCCACTGCTGTAGGCTTTTCAGAACATATTTCAAAAGAATATGCTCTTCTCTCGCCATGCTGCCCAGATGGGTAAGAAGAGCCTGATGTCAGATTAAAAAAAAACATGTCAATGATACCACAAGTTCATATTAGTTGATCTGGAATCCGAAGGCTAACGCCGATTTGTCTGAGTCCTCCTTCATAATAAATAACTATTCCATGTTTTTAATTTTAGTCGATAATCGAAGACACAGAAATATCTCAGCCAAGGAGTTTGTTTTCGAGGTTCCTCAGTGCATTCTCTTTTCTGAACTGCATAGGTTTTGGACAAGCGTCTGAAATGCAGTGGCCAAACAATATTGATGGATACGAACTTATCGACGAAATTGGTAAATAGCAGGTTTTACAATACTAAGAAAATAATCAATACGACAGTCAACCCTTGCGGGAGTGGTCAGATACTAGGCTTTTTTTTACACATTTAGCCAACTTTACCACCGGTTTATCATGACAAGTGACAAGGTCTTCGATATCTACCAGACTCAAAAAATGTCACGAATAAATTTAATATATTTTTGTGTCCTCGACTAGAATCGAACCTAGTATCTCCACGGACCGAGGAGGCAGTTTATAATACTGAAACTCGAATAATATATATTTTTTGACTATTGTTTTATTAGTTGCAATAAGCACCACCCCTATATTTATAAGTCAATATTTATGTAACAGAGACAAACGGTGAATGCTCTACACCATGTTATATGCAACAGTTCAACAGTATTACTTTTAAAAAACACTGTCTTTGTTTAAAAATAAATCCAATATTTTGTCTAAATATATTTCAGTTAGTTAAATACAAACGACCGTATCCCTTGCGCTATGGTCTTAAACTTTCAAAGAAGCGAATCATATTTAGACAACTTTACTATAAGCCCATCATGAAATGGAAATCTCGTTGTGTTTTGACCAGAGAGAAAACCTAAACTTTCGCATCTAAATCTTAACCGGTAGACCACTAACTTTGTTTGTTAAAGAACACCGGATGCATACTTTTAGTCGTTAATGCTGGCGGTACACTCCGAGTGCGATCGTGTACGAATATACAGGTAGTAGCGCTCGCTTAGACTCGGTTTGTCTCGTTCTTTCTCGCTAGCTCTCGGCCCCGTTTAGGTTATTCCCGCCCGATTTAAAGGATTGAACTGACCTCGGCCGAGACTTCTAGGGGGTAGATAGCGAGAGCTTTCGGTCTTTTTGTATAAATACAAAACACTATGGATGAAGTTATTTGCGATTGCGGTGCATAATGCTTTACGAGTCTGCTAATGTTAGAGTTGTCGCATCTGATATGTTCAAAAGGTGCTAGGAATATTTTTTTTTACTAAATAATTTTGACCTAACCTTTATGTACCGGCGCGGGGTCTATCAGACACCTCGAGTATTCGAGTTTTTTTTTTATAATTTAGTAATTGTATTACGTCTCTAAACATTAGCATGCAGTCAGTTTCTTAAAACTCAACTACAAAATTGACAAAATAGTTTCTTTCTTTATTTACTATTAATTTTATCGTTAGAAAAGCACGAGAATTATAAGAAAGTAAGATTACATTAAGATGACAAAATATTATAAAAATATTAGATTTACCTATAATATATTTAATCGAATTATTAAAATAAAAACATATACTAATATAAATTACAAACTACTTAATAATAAAACATATAATTAAATAGATAACTAAAAACCATACCAAAAGAAATAAAATAAAAGAAAAAACCGCGTTGAATGGCTAGTCTTCTTTATTATGTTGACATTGACAATGACCGTTCTTTAAAGGATCCTTTAATTTATATAAAGTTTTGCGTTTTAATATACATAAAATACAAGTTATGTATAATAAAATATTGTAATTGGTTTTCGTAGAGTATTTTTTTCTGCTGGTCTGCCAGACCACGGTCATTATCTAAGTTTTACGAAGATAGCAGAGGGTTAATAAGAATCTGGTTAATCGAGTTTTAATTGTAAATAATGTACCTTACTCAGGTTCCGGCGCTACATCCGTCGTGTTTTCTGCAGTTTGCCCATCTCTCAACAAGAAATGTGCCGTAAAAATTCTTAACTTGGACCAAGAGAACTGTTTGATTTTTGATGCCATCAAGGAAGTTGATGTATGTTTCTTTTATTATTTTACTTCTAATTATTAGATTATAAATACAAACCATATTCTGGTTCATATAAGTCAGTTACTCATGCGCAAAGTAAAAAAATGAAATTTAAATTTGTAGTAATAATAATAATATTACATTCTGTTTTGTACAAAAACTAAAATAAGAGCTTACAACTAACCTTTGTGATTGAGATCTGTTATAACACGGGTGCAGACAGATTACGAAGACTTAAGTAATAATTTACACAAAATAATATATAATGTATTATACGACTACATACATAATCATATTAGGATATAAACTAAGAAATAGTTACTTAAATTATACATAAATATAGAATATATATATATATATAAAATAAAATAGATTAAAAAACTAATTATAAATAATACTAAACTAAAAAGACCTATGAAATTAAAACTATTCTACAAAATAAACTAAGGGCTTACCACCAGGGAGGGTACCTAAAACGCTCGCCGCATTTCCTCGTTGAATTATAATTGAAATATTCTGTTTTAGGTAGTTATGGCATTTGGGATCGCCACACTCTTGGAAAATTCGTTTACCCAGCTCTTTTATGAATTTGTGGGTATCAAGAGAATATACCCCCATTGTTTCAACCCCAAATGCCACAAAGTTATAATTTTGTTTAATGCTATTGTATTTGATGTGCTTTCTAAATTCGGCTGTATGAGCAGCCGAACCGGCCTTTTTTGATGTAGAGGAAATGTGGCAAGCGGCAAAGGTATCCACACAGGTGGCATC
The DNA here is from genome assembly GCA_910589645.1 of Tinea semifulvella. NCBI lineage: Eukaryota > Metazoa > Arthropoda > Insecta > Lepidoptera > Tineidae > Tinea > Tinea semifulvella. The sequence continues at coordinate 11,705,270 of OU342584.1, read as the reverse complement.
CCAAACAAGACATCTTCCCTCACTCCATGGTACAAGAGACATACCATCCGGCCTTTTACCATCACTACGTGAAAGTCCTGATGGTTCAAGGACGGACGGGATTTTAGCAGACCATAAACTTCTCTTTATTAACTCATTTAAGGCTTGGTGTCTGGAGAATCATTTATATATATATATAATTATTTAGATACGGTAGTAGAAGGTATTTAAATTTAAGATATTTTTTTAAATACTGGACTTCAAACTAAATGGAATATAATCTATATCTAACAATATAATTTCAGTTTTTATCACATACTCAACACAAGAATATTGTGAAGTACTACACAAGTTTTCTTGAGCATGCGAAATTGTGGATTGTGATGGAACTGTCAGAAGGTAAGTACCTATAATAAATCATCGCTGAAACTGTGACCATTTTTGCACTACGATTGCAAGTGCATAGAATTAAGGAGTTACATTGAAGTAAAATTACATTTATTGAATAGTAATAAAATTATTTATTGCACACAAAATATAAAACATAAAAGAACATGTAAATTGGCGAGCATGATACCATGAAGGTAATCTCTACCAACTAACCTAAAATTACAAAAAGATTAAACTATAATAAGTAAAATTAATAAATTAAGGGTTAGTAGGTAAGTGTATAATTTAAATATCTAAGATCATAATAAATATATATATACTTGTATTTAATCAAAAACGTATTCAATTTACAAAAAGTTGGTACTTGTTGTTCCCCAAAACCATGTATTGTTACTTGGAGCGGAGTGCAAGGAAGCTGAACGGTGCAAGCATACGCAGTAAATCCGTGAAATAGTCTGAATGTTTACACTAAAGATCTGCGAGGAAGCGGTGCGGTGCGAAGATGTGGAGCGAACTCTTTTCAGACTAGCGGGTGGGGTGCGGTGTGATGTAACTTACAGCAGCTTTTTATTAAAGTATAGCAACCTATCACTTTTTCCAAATCATGATTATCTTGCACTGCTTCAAATACACCAATTTTTATATAGGTACCTACTATAAAATAACATTAATATTGTAAAAAACTACGAGTCAATAATAATTTATGGAAGGAGTTCAAGAAGGCATTAACGGACTCATACAGTATTTGGTTGGGTAGGGAGAGGAGCAGTATGGTGGATAGTGTTCGTCTTGTTGCGTAATAAAAAAGGAGGCCTCTTTGTAAACCAGCCTAAAGTCAGTCGCAAACCCGAGACACCATTTTTCTCTTCTCTCTTTCCCACATACGATACATCCGGCACCCGCACGGTAAATACATAAAAGGCTTATAAATTTGTATATTCTTCATTAAGTATTAGTAACAATGGAATCTTAAATACTATTTTAGTAACTAATCTATTATACACAAGTACATATATACAACATAATTTGCGATCCATTGTTTTTTGAGCATAGAACAGTTCTCATGGATTAAATTATTTTAAAAGCTAATTATGCAGACTTCAAATTATGCGATACGGAATCGTTCAGTCCAGGTAGACGACGGCACGGATGCGCTACGCAATCTGAGAAGTCGAAACATAATTCTGAAGGTATTGTTGTACTGGATGTGGAGACCGGTAGTAAGTGCTTGATTCAGACAGTACTGGAGCGTTAAAAAAGCCTTCTCGCGATCATGTTTGCGCGTCCTGACAGCGAACGCTTCTCTCTCTTAATCAGTTCTTAATACATTTATTTTTGTTTTATGCCTACTTGCAAAATAAATAAATCTTTTGAACTAATGCACCGCCTCGCACAAATCCTGGCTCGTGTCTCTTATACATATTTTTTTGCATACATTCCTCGGTTGCGTCTTTCACACATATTTTTTGCTTGCGCTGTACAAATGTCTTGCTGCGGTAGCTTTTATCCATATATTGTGAGGCGCCTGCGAATGCCTCTCTCTTTCTTAATACGCAGAATTATTTATTTTTGTCCTATGCCTACTGCGAAAAAAAAATCTATTGACCTAATGCACCGACTCGCAAAACCCCTGGCTCGCATCCCTCACACCTATTTCTTTACACACATTACTCGCTTGCGTCCCTCAAACATATTATTTGCTTGCGTCCCTCGTACAGGATGGGTTTTTGAGATGGGACAGTACCTTAACTGTTATAGTTACAGAAAAACGTTCATAGGAGATCATTCATATTTTATTTAGATATTTTAAACTGCATTCTCAGATTTTAGAAAATTTTACACTAAAACTTTTTTTGTTGCCAATTAATTATATTTATTATAAATTGAAACTGAGGTTTAAGTATTAGAATTGACATAAATCGCGAAAATCTTTATCCATACATGTTTTTCGGCAAAACGAAAATCAACTCGAAAAGCCACACACGATCCTATTTCTTACTGGCATCTAAAGACTATTTGAAACCAACGGAAGTTTAGTAAATTAGTTTCTAAGGTAAGTTTACGAATAGTCGTAAAACTCTTCTACATTAGGATTGAAACCGGGAGCTGTTCCTTGGCATACTGTATGCGGTCATCACTATCTTGGCATCAGGTAGTTTATATTGTTTTCTAGTATTGTCTCTGTTTCATTTTATATTGTTTTCGTGCAATATAATTAAATCTTAAACTTAAATTGTAAAAATTAAATATTAACTAAACCTATAAAAAATAAAATATAAGTAAAAAATGTCCTCTAGGACGACCCATCAGGGATAGTCCCAAGTAGGCTGGCAACATTTCCCCTTTGTGTAGCGAGACTAAAACGTTTTTGTACTAAATATAAATTGGGACGTAACCTAGTGTTTCGATAGGTCCAAATGGTGATAAATAAAAACATACAAATTATTCGTTTTTCAGTCTACAACGTATAAGAAATCTTTTTTGCGATTTCTGAAATTTCTAGTACCTACTCGAACCTCTTCCGGTCAGACTCTTAATCCTTATTAAAAATCTACCTACTTTTTTCCAATATTTGTGAACATTCACAGATATTGGATAAAAAAAATGAATATCACAAAAAAATATGGATGGTCTTCTAGGAACTTTTTCCTGTAACTATAACGGTTAAGGTTACTGCCCTTACTGTCCCTATGCCCTTTTCAAAAATCCAGCCTGTATATGTACGAGGGACGCAAGCAAAAAAAAATATCTGTGAGGGACGCGAGCCAGGAATTTTGCGGGGCGGTGTTTATAGAGAATAATTGCACTCTTTTTTATTGTACAAATTCTTTGATATAGTAGCTTTTTACCACTAGAACGTGACTTGGAAAAGGAATAATTTCAATTGGTGAATAGTTTAATTATGCACCGATTAACTTGCTCGCACATATGTGGCAGAAAGTCAGCGTAATTGCAGAAGAAGCCACCCTAGTCGATTTACGTAAGTCGCAGATCTTGTTGCTGCTGCATTCCACGTGTCTAGCAATATCAAATACATTTCTACAAACATTTGATATCAAACATGACACTTTGAAATTGTTGTTGCATTAGTCACTAATTAATTGTTTATACTTTAGTAGTTAGGTGCTAAAATAATAAAAACTTATATTTTAAGTAATATTTTATTGTTTGTACATATAAAAAACGTTTTATCGATATTAAAACATCGTCACTAACGGTAAACAACTTTCTGAAAATAAAATTGAATAAAAAACATCTTGCTTTCATTTAACAAATTTCAATTTTGCAGGTAGATATTAATTTATTTTTAGTATATATATTAAAATAAAAGAGGTGTGACTTTTACTTTGATGACCAACTTCACTAATTATCTATTTATAAATTACGTACGAGTATAACAATTTGATGTAGTCTAAAGTGTAATATTGCCAGTCCCATCTACATACTAATAGTTTTAAGTCCCAATAAAATATTAGATAAAACTTCTCATGCAATTAAGCATATATATATATATATATATATATATATATATATATATATATATATATATATATATATATATTAAGTAAAAAATAGAAGGTTGATATATATCTACGAATATATATATTTATATATATATTTATTTATTTATTTAATACTTTATTGTACAAAGACAAAGGCGGGCTTTAATGCCGCAAGACATTTTATCATAGCCAACAGCAAGAGTTATTATATATATATATATATATATAATAACGAATCGAAAATCCCAAAGGTATTGAAATTGTATTTTCTGTGTTAATTCGTCGATATAGATATATATATTCGTGATTCGTCATATATATATATATATATATATATATTTAAAAATAAAAAAATAATAAACCTTACGAAATTTAGTTAGAATATAGAAAAAACGACCATGACTGTATACTGGAATTTCAATTACGAATGACGAATTGAAATTCCAGTATACAGTCATGGTTGTTTTTTCTATATTCTAACAAAATTTCGTAAGTTTTATTATTATTATTATTTTTATTTTTTTGTAACATCTAACATTAATTTCATTATTTTGAAAACATACAACATTTGTGCCTCAAATCTGCTGTGAAAATTTGCCTTTAAAGTATCGATATCTAAAAAGTACTGTCAAAGCAAAACATGAATGCTCAGTACTCTAATATTTGGATTTTTTCTTTTTAGCTCTACTTCCTATTGTTACGGCCATTATTAGTTCTAATAAAATATATGTAAAACTAGAATAATAATATATAATACTAGTAATATTGAATAAATAAAACATAAAATAAAGCCTGGGTAACCAGAACGCTCGCCGCATTTCCCCGATTAATTATAATGGAAATGTTTTTATAATTTATTTATTAATAATTAATTTGTCATGTTAAAAAAAAAATGTAAGTAATTTATAATACTTTGTTACAACCCTTTGAGAAATTGACGACGATACTAAAACGTACGAGTAGATCCCTTAAAGTCCATGAAAAAGCAATTTAAAAATCAAAGCATTTTAGTAGTCTCTGCCTTGATTAATGTCGCCGTAAAGTAACGCTTCTAGCAATTTTACAGTGTGGTTTATATGTTGTAGCTTTTCTTAAAAGGTATAAAACCCTAACAATGTAACAGAATTATATTGTTATTTATTTACTGAACTTTATTGCACAACATTGTACAAAGGCGAGCTTAGTGCCTCTTGACCCCAACCTTCAAGACTAAGCTTAGTACTTAGATAAACTTAGATGTTAGTAATAAAAGTAAAATATCGTAATTAAATTAACTTAGCACAGAATCTGTTATTTTCGATTCAATAGACATCAAGGAAAGTTTATTGTTTTATTATGTTAAATGTTTGCCCGCAGCGCAAAAAGCCTGCATGTGGTCGTGGTCACATGTTATACTTAAGGTTCAAACAAACGAGTGTGCAGCACATTTGTTTACGATTATTTTGTTCAAAACTCCAATATAACACGTACTAAGCTGGTATCGAGTTTAGCCTCTGTCTCCACCGGCAATGCTGTGTGTAATTTTTGTCCACTGAGTAGGATTTTCTGCAGACAGTTGGTAATGTTCACTTCTTTAGTATTGAGCTGAAATAATCTTTCGTTTTCTCATTACCTCATCGATTTACAATTAAAGCTTTGAGCTAACTCTTGAGTGGCGTCGTATTTGATGTTTCTATTTTGATAATCATTTACTGATATCTCATAGAATAGGATAAGTTTCAATTTGCTTGAATAAATTTGAGAGGTGGTAAGCGGACTACCAGTGCGTGCTCGTTGACACGAGTCCACTACACGAGTACCGCGCAACATTGCTATAATGTTCACGCACAAACTGTTATTGTTCGCTTGGGTGTGTTGACCAAAACAAACATTTGTGCCGTACGCTGTGCAGCAATGTGCCACACAGTTCAGCAAACTGGTGAATTCTCACCTTTAGATGTTCACGTCATGACCAACTCTGGGTACCAATAAATATCTCTGTCAATTTTAATTAACATCCGTTTAGTAATAAAAACGTGGAGGCTTATTAAAGTCGCATACAATTACATTGCCGTTAGTGTTTCTCGAAGCAAGACCAAGACCATTACTTGGCCAGTGTTGGTCTTAGTCTTTCATCAGAATAGCTGGTCTCGGTCTTGATCTTGGTCTTGCACTCTTAATAATAGTCTTGCGAAATAGTCTCAAGACTCTTGCTCTAGTACATTTGGTTCTTATTGTGCCTTGTGAATCTCTAGTGTATAATAAAATAATAAATAATAAAAATCGTTTATTGAGCCAATTAACTTAAATCTATTAAATTTTTATATGCTCAATGACCTGCACTGGTGGCAACCATTTTGTTTGTCCGGTCGACAGGAAATACAATTAATTTTATTATTAAACAACAGCACAAACAAATACCCACCAAAATTGTTCTGTGTGGGTATGTAGGTATGAGTGTATATGTAGTTGTGTGTATGTGTGTCTATATCAGCGTGGGTCCGCGAAGAGGCCAGACTACCTAACGACAGCTAGAAGGTTTTCAGTTTCCGTGTAATGTAACTAACGCCTGCAAACTACTATCTCAAGAACTACCGCTCTGTTTTACTTGAAATTTTTAATAGTTATAGATCTTGTTGATCAACATGTCTATAAAGGCTGTAACAAAAACCCTATATAAAAAATAAGTTTATCACAAGAAAACTGTTTTAGAAAAAAAATAAAGTGGCAGTTACAATTTGAAAATAAATCTCTTTCCCAACATATATGTATCTGACCACCCCGAAAGGCCAACTTTACTATAGGCCAATCATGACAAGTGGCAAGCTCGTCGATGTCACCAGCGTACCAAACTCGAGAAAATATCACAACTAAATTAAATATTAAAAGTATTTATTCACATTAATAGAATCTAACCCGGTACCTCCCACTAAATCCACGGACTTAACCGCTAGACAACGGAGGCAGCTTATGTATAGGTATGTAGGTATAATATATTTAGCATTATAAGGTAAAAAGTCTGAGCAAGAGTCTTGTGAAACTCATGCGCTTTTCCAATTCGAAGAGTAAGTCTTGGTATTGGTCTTGCGTTTTTGATTGTGTGGTCACATGTAGTGGCCAGACTATGACGTCATAATAGCCTTGGTCCGTCTCCGTATTCCAAAAATAAATTCTGCCAATTTTCATCATTATTTATTATTACATGTAGGTTCAGTAGGAAATATAGGCGAGAAGACTTCTTTCACATGTATACTCGTAATATCAGCATGGATAAGAGTTAACCATATTTATTTCTCTATATTTTACCCAGTGTTTGACTTGTCACTGTAAGGTATTTTTTACTTTACTTCGCTTTGACAGACGTTCGGGTAGATTTCCAAGCGCTTTGTGTTTTTGATGACATCTAATAACCAAATACAAGAACGCGGGAACGTCACAGCTAATGACGCAATGATGAATTTTCTTGTGCTGCAATCAAAGCAAATTATCTTTGGTCAAAAATATTGTCAAATTTTGCTGCATTCCTTTCTTTTTTATTTTCTATTACTATAGTCGTGCTTCATCATATTTTTTCTGTTGTTAATATTTCTTATATCATTTATTTTAATTGTTATATTTAATACATTTTCGGGTTTTTCTAATTCGGGTGATTTGTTTTCTTTTTTAATTACACAGATATCTTATATCGGTTATATAAATTATTTTATGTAATAGTTTTCGAAGTTTTGTTCATGATAATTATGTTAATGAAGAGAAGACAAATTTCTAAGCATTCCATGGATTCACCGTGCGGGTGCCGGGTTCATCGTGTGTGGGTAAGAGATGAGAAGAATGGTGTCTCGGGCTTGCGACCGACAATAGGCTGGTTTAAGAAAGGTTTTTTTTTTCTATTGCGCGATAATACGCTCACCATCCACCATTCTACTTCTCTCCCTACCCAACCAAATACTGTATGATTCCGTTAATGCCGTCTTGGAAGCTCGTTCCATAAATGTATTGACGGCAGACCTGCTTAGGCCCAATTCTTTCAGTAAGTGATGCAAAGATTTTGCTGGAACTCCTCTTGCACCAACTTCCATTGCGTAAAGCTGAGTCTTGATCCCGTTCCTGATCATTTCTTCTGTGAGATCATAATATTTATTCGACTTCATGTTGTGGTCTTTTGGAATTTTACAAACATAATAAAGACGAAATATCATTCGTGTAGCGTTGAAACTCTATAAACGCTTTACTTCGCTTTGCTTTGCTTTATGCAAGTCGAACAACTATTTGGATTGGCATAAGGCGTCACGCTTTGAGGTAACAATTTTACAAGTCAAACAGTGCCTTGGAGAGTTTACTTAGGAGTAGGTACATTAGGCATCAGGCAAAATTGTATGTCAGTCTTTCCTACCACTAAATCAAATTGAGAAGATTCTATTTTTTTTTTTTCATAATGTTTTCATAATTATAATCTGCGATCATAAATACTGTGTGACTTTGTATGGCTTACGTTGGACTATTATGTTATTCTATTAATAGAAACAAACAACCTTTTCTAAGAAACCATATGTTGAAATAACAAAAAAAAAAATGGTTTCTCCATACAAACTATATTTATATATATATCATCTCGGACACCACGGGCTTTCTTGTGCTAGAAGTGCTGGTCGCATTCCTCGTCACGCGGCTCTCAACGACATCATCCGAAGGGCTCTTGTCACTGCTGAGGTACCCGCAATATTAGAACCATCTGGGATTGTGCGGAGCGATGGCAAGAGACCCGACGGAATGACTGTTGGGCCGTGGAAACTTGGCAGGTCTCTGGTGTGGGATGCGACGTGTACATACATTAGCTCCATCTCACATTCAGGCGATCTCGTCAGGCGCGGGAAGTGCGGCTTTTTCTGCGGAGAACCTCAAATTGCGTAAATACGCTAACCTTGGTATCGGTTACTAATTGGCGCCGTTCGGGGTCGAGACGATGGGCCCATGGGGACCGTCAGCGAGGCACTTGGCTAAGGAGTTGTCAAAGCGGCTGACAGAAAGGTCTGGAGACAGGAAGGCTGGCAATTATTTCTGCCAACGTATTAGCCTCGCTATACAGAGGGGAAATGTTGCCAGTCTCCTTGGGACTATCTTGGATGGGACGTCTCTAGAGGACATTTTTTATTTATAGTTTAGTTTATTTTTAATTTTATTATTTAGGTAGCTTTTAAATCGTAATTCTTTTATACTGGTTGTATATTACTTCGAACATACAAACTATTAATTTTAAAATAGCCATTTTATTTGAGGGATATGAAAGAAAATAAGAAGCCAATAAAAAATGTAATTTCCGACTTATGGTTTCTTAGGATAAGTTGCTTGTTTCTATCAATAGAATCACATATTAGTCTAACGTAAGGCCATACAAAGTCACTCCGTATAACTAGAATATTGTCTCATACAAATTTTTTGCGAAAAACTGAACTTGGACTTCTACATAAATGCTATTTCTCCTTATTTAATATAATACAAAGAGAGTTGTAATTTTTAAGGAACAATGGCAAACAACTTTTTGTCACCAAAACAACCTAAAGCTATATCGGTCAGAAATAAAATGAAAGGAATGTTGCTATTAATATTTATTATAATATCAACCTTATACTTTAAATCATAAGTTATAAATTACCTCGACAGAAAGTGAGACCTTACCTAAGTACCATGGTTTGGAAACCAGACACTTGTTTTCAAGAATATTGCAACAACACGGGCGCTTGTCGCTAAGTAAATATGGCGACCATTTATTTTTTTGTAAAATCATAATTCAATATATAATTTGATAATAATGCGATATATATATTATTATCATGTAAAAAAATAATTACTTGATACATGGCTATTTTAATATAATTGTATACCTATATTACACAATACCGTGCTAGTACCAACATTTATGTATAGAAGCAGGACGTGGATATGTCAGAATACGCATGAGAGTAGAGTTAATGCAGTAGAAATGAGATCTTTGCATCGGATATAAGGCGTAACTTTGACGGACCGCATACGTAATGACGAAATACGCAAAAGGGTAGGTATAAAAGAAAGCATAGGGACAAAAATAAGGAAAGGTATGCTTAGATGGTTCGGGCATGTTCAAAGGATGAGCGAAAAGAGAATGACGAACCAGATATATAATGCGAAAGTTGTGAGTAAAAAAGGCCCTGGAAGACCAAGACTCACCTATCACGATCAAATAATTGAAACAATATCTGAATGTGCATTAAAAAGTTATCGTAACAAAGGGGCATGTATGGTATGATAAAGAGGTATGTCGTGATCGTGACAACTAGCGCTCAATTGTCTCTGCCTACCCCGAAAGGGTTTTGGCGTAATTTATTTATTTATTTATTAAGGTACAAAAAACAGTTAACAGACAAAACATTTGACAAAATACAGTGATATAAATAAGTAGTAAGTTTGCCAACCTAACAACCTACACAGCATGCAGTAAACAATATTAAGATTAAAATACAATGATATGTACGAGGGGCGTTCAAAATATTCTCGGTATGTGGATAAAAACAAACAAGTACTTAAAGTTTGATATTTTTATTTTTCAATATACTCCCCCCCTATGTTCATACACTTATAAGATCGATCAATTATTTTTTTTAATCCCTCATAAAAATATTTTTTATCTTTGGTGTAAAAATGCTCCTCCACGGCCGTCTTCAACGCTTCATCGTCAGAAAATTTATTTCCACGCAGATCCTTTTTAAGATTGGGAAACAAAAAGAAGTCGCTTGGGGCTAAGTCCGGACTATAGGGTGGATGAGTAACAGTTTCAAACCCACATTCAACAATAGCTGCCTTGGCAATATGAGCAGTATGGACAGGGGCGTTGTCATGCAGAAGCAGAACACCTTTGGTTAACTTTCCTCGCCTCTTTTCTTTGATCGCATCTCTTAATTGACGTATAACGTTAGCGTAGTACTGCCCTGTGATATTTACACCTTTTTCTTTATAATCGATAAGCAAAACTCCTTCACAATCCCAAAATATTGTGGCCATGACCTTGCCAGCTGACGGGATTACCTTGAACTTCTTGGGATGAGCTGAACCCTTAATGTGCCACTGCATGGACTCCTGTTTGCTCTCTGGGTCATAATGATGAACCCAGGTTTCATCTCCAGTAACTATTTTTTGCAGCACCTCATCGGGATTTTCACCACACAGGTCGATAAAATCTGAACAGCAAGCCACACGCATATCCTTTTGACGAAGCGTCTTTCGAATCTTTCGAATCTTGTTCACCACAAAATGTATGGAAATTCCTGCGTACTCTGGGTTTCGGAAAACCCGAGCCCGAATTATCTCTCTCTGTGGATAGTAACGGCCTTAATCAACATTTTTCCTCTACACCGATTATCATAGATCCGGCTTTAAAGGCCGCTACTATCACTCAGATAAATTCCATACCTCATTTCAATCATACTCCCTTTACCTTTTCACCGGTGCAGAGCTGTGAAATAAATAAGATTTTTCAATCAGTCACTAGTAAGGCTGTCGGTTACGACAATATTGGGCGCGCTTTGCTTACTCCCATTATTAAAATTATACTTCCATCTATTACCCACATTATTAATTTCTCACTTCTCTCTGGCCAGTTTCCCAAAATCTGGAAAAACGCATATATAGTGCCCATCCCTAAAAAGTCTAACCCTATTAACTTCAGTGATCTTCGTCCTATCTCCATTCTTCCTTATATGTCCAAAATTTTAGAACGTATAGTTCAAAGGCAGTTAGCCGATTTCTTAAATTCACACGACCTTATGAACCCTTTTCAGTCTGGTTTTCGGCCATCTCATAGCACCACCACTGCGCTTGTCAAAATCACAGAAGATATTCGGTTTGCTATGGATGACCACAGGCTCACACTTCTTGCTCTCTTAGATTTCAGCAACGCTTTCAATTGCGTCGATCACGACATCCTTCTAGCGACATTACGTTCTCTTAATGTTTCACAGCCTGCCGCTCAATGGTTTGACTCTTATCTTCGCGGGCGCCAGCAACGTATTCGTGTTGACGATAACTACTCAGACTGGTGTCAGGTTACTGCTGGTGTCCCGCAAGGTGGCGTATTATCTCCTCTACTTTTCTCGGTATTTATAAACACCATCTCTCAAGCGATAAATTATAGTTCCTACCATCTGTACGCTGACGATCTTCAGCTATCGTTGCATTTTGATGTCACTGAAATTGATGATGCTCTTCATAAAATGAACAGGGATCTTGAAGCCATACGTCTTCAATCTACTAATCTTGGGCTTCTCGTAAATCCTCGTAAGACCCAGGTTATTATTGTTGGTACAAGGCACATGCTTAGCAGATTGGATTTGAACACACTTTCACCATTAACTTTCAATAACGTTCCACTTCCTTTCTGCGAAAGTGTAAAAAACCTGGGTCTTCACATGACCTGCGACCTATCCTGGAGCCTACATGTGTCAGAAATTAGCCGGAAAATGTTCGCTAGCATGCACTCGCTAAAGCGCTCTCAGTACTTCATTCCCTTTAAGGCAAAGCTTATGTTGGTTAGTTCTCTTCTTCTCCCTATTATTGACTATGCAGATGTGTGTTATCCTGATGTCACTGAAGAGCTACTGAATAAACTCGATCGTCTGCTCAACTTATGCATCCGTTTCGTGTTCGGCTTGCGTAAGTATGACCATGTATCCCAATATCGTATTCAATTAAAGTGGCTCAATATCCGCTTCCGCAGATCTGCACATCTCTTGACTTCACTTTACGGCATTCTTTACAATCCCCAAACTCCTTTATACCTTAAGACTCGTTTCCAGTTCCTTGGAGACAGTCATAATCTTCATCTTCGCTCTGCAAATAACAATCAGCTCAAAATCCCTACCCATTCTTCCAGCAGATATTCAGATTCTTTTACAGTTTCCGCTGCTCGTGAGTGGAACAAACTTCCTCTGGTTATCAGACGGGCGCCGTCTATTAATATATTTAAAAATCTACTTATCGCTCACTTTCTAAACAAACAACAGAGATCTTCCTAGTACCTATATCTATCATACTATTTTATTGTGTGTAAACAGTACTATATACTTGCTTGGTTTCGTATTTGTGTATATATATATATATATATATATTTATGTATTTAAGTAGTAGTATGTAACGATTATTATGTATTGTATGTAAATTGTATATTTATAATAATGCACCCCGCAAAATCCTCTACCACACTCCCAAAGGTTAGCTGTTATAAAATGCCGAAAGGCATTAAGTTCGCCCTTGTACATTACTTTTAAGTTTTTTGTGCAATAAAGAGTTTATAAATAAATAAATAAGCGTCAGCATTCGCGGAACCCATCTTGCACTTACTTTTGACATATTAAGATGGTCATGTATAATGTCATGTACGGTACCAATAGAGAGATTGGTTACTTGAGCTATAGATTTTACCTTCACTCGGCCGTCTTCCAATATAAGTTTTTCCACTTTATCAATATTTTCTTGTGAGGTAGCCACTACAGGCCGGCCAGGTCTAGGGTCATCTTCAATACTCTCCCTTCCACGCTTAAATTCGCTTGACCATTTTTGAATAGTAGATAAAGAAGGAGCAGACTCACGGTAAACACAATCCATTTCCTCTTTTATGGTTTTTTGATTTTTACCCTGTTTTGTCAAGAATTTTATGACGGATCGGTGCTCTAATTTCGTTAAAATTGTTAATTCGCTCATGGTGTTCATGTTTGTTCGGCAATTGCAGAAAAACAAAAGAACATCTCGGTTCCAATTTTACTTTTTTTTAATGTCAATGGATGAATCTTAGCGGCCAGTAACAAATATATATATATAAAAGAGGTTGTAACGTATCAATACCGAGAATATTTTGAACGCCCCTCGTATGTATGTGGTATGGCTATTTTAACTTTTATTACTCCAATTTAGCTCACGATTTGGCAATTTCACTGGCCTCAGATTGGCTCTAGTTGGACCTGTTGGACTCGGGCCGTTTTAGAGGCCTTTAATTTAATTTATTTTTAATCGAATATCATAATTTTAAAGCTATATTTGTACACTAATAGGTTATTACACTTATTATATTAATTGAAAATAAATGGTATAACTTTTTATCAATTAAAAAAAAATATCTACGAGTATCTACTCTACGAAAAAACTACGCCTTGAAATACTGCCAGTATTTACTGCAGCAAAAAATATTGGATTACAGGTTTATAAAGATTTTTAAAAAGCCATTTTTGTAGACTAATATGTTCTTTTACTTACTATATTGATTGAAAATATATTATTATGGTCTGTGATTTTATTTTGGTCAATTATCTTTGCAAAAACTGCCTCCGTGGTCTAGCGGTTAAGTCCGTGGACTTAGGACTCAGAGGTACCGGGTTCGATTCCTGGTCGGGACACAATTTTTTTTATTAATGTAAATGTATTTATTTACATAATATTTAATTTATTTGTGATATTTCTCGAGTTTGGTACGCTGGAGACATCGACGAGCTTGCCACTTGTCATGATTGGCTTATAGTAAAGTTGGCTAGATGTGAATCCGCTTATTTATAAGCGTGGTTTCTGACTACCCCGAAAGGGAAACGGTCGTGATGATGATGATCTTTGCAAAAAATACAAACAGTCAGTAGGTATTTACTATAACAAAAAGTATTAGGTTTTACCAGTTGAATGATCAATAAAAGCTTAACTTCCTTAGCTTAGCTGAACTCCTACATGATAGCGTCCTCAAACAAAGTTGAAATAAATTTTGAGTATAAAATTTTCCATGTTTTTGTGTAAAAGTTCAAGGTTTACAGTCTCGTAAGGTTCTTAAATACGAAACGTTGTTTCACATTTTACTTTATTATTTTCATAATATTGCATATTTCCTTTTTGCTCAAAGGAATGTATATTAAGGTTCGTCTGCCGGTGCACTGGTTCTACTTGAATTTAATAACAAACTTGACATAATTAGATGCTAAGATGAAAATGCCGACCCTGAAATTGTATTCTCGGTAAAACATGCTTATACCTCACCTTGTAGATAACTGAATTTCCTCTGCGCACCTAGTACAATATACGTCAAAAAGCGACCTTTACCGATCAAGTATCGGAATGAAATCCACTTTATATGAAAGGAAATGCACTATCAAAAGCGGCGGTGATAACCCATCAAGAACGAAATGTTCGCGGCTATACAGGGCTGATTTTTTAAATGAGAGTGTGGATGGACTTTTTAAACTACGAGCAATATTGAAAATACTAAAAGGCGTCTCGAGGTTGAGGTTGAAAGAAAAAAGGAAACGTTATTATCATCCTAGCCGGGTATCGGTCCCGACTATTTTTTTATTTTGAATTATATTTTTATTTTGTTAACTGCCTCCGTGGTCTAGCAGTTAAGTCCGTGGATTTAGACTCGGGGGTACCGGGTTCGATTCTTGGTCGGGACACAAACATATTTATTAATTTAAATAAATACATTTAATTAATATTTAATTTATTTGTGATGTTTCTCGAGTTTGGTACACTGGAGACATCGACGAGCTTGCCACTTCTCATGCTTGGCCTATAGTAAAGTTGGCTAAATGTGAATCCGCTTATTTTTAAGTGTGGTTTCTGACCACCGCGATAGGGAAACGGTCGTGATGATACTTTACTTTTATTTTGTTCAGTCTCGACATTTCATAAGCCTTCCTATAGACCAAATCGCGTAGTTACATTCCAAATATTTTCACGATGGTCGAAAACAAATATTGTTTTTTTAAACAACGTCACTGCCTTGAGTTACGTCTACGTCCATTCGGTTTATTTTGCGTTGCGCCGCCGCCAGTGTCAACGCCAACAAAATGGAATCGCGAACGCTGAAGCGATAGTCGATCAACAGTCTGCTAAGTAATTGAATGCACGTCTATTTGAATAGTTAAATTAAAACGGCGTCCGTTTGGATGTATAGTGATTGCTTTAGTTATAAAAATGATGGAATAGTATCAAATTTATTTGTCAAATTAGCGATTTCTCGAGTTTGGTACGCTGGAGACATCGACGAGCTTGCCACTTGTCATGATTGGGCTATAGTAAAGTTGGCTAAATGTGAATTCGCTTATTTATAAGAGTGGTTCTGACCACCCCGAAAGGGAAACGGTCGTGATGATACTACTTTAATTTTAAAGTTAAAAATAGAGCCGATCCGACAGTTTTAGTTTGAAGGTCAGTCGTAAGCTGGTACATTAGACGCCATTTCTAATTTTAATCGACTCAATTCCAGAGACTTAATTTTCGATTGACGGCTGGAAGGAAATGTCTTAGAATACAGCTGTAAGACGCATCTTTATTTATTATTATATTTTATTTATTTTAACACATATTTACATTTTTAGAGGGCTGCCTTTACGATAAAATTAGTGATCGCAGGGACATATGTCCGAACAATGGTGGCAAGTTATTTTCTGAGGAGCTAATTGCTTCGGTGTTGAAGGAAATTTTGGAAGGGATCGCTTATTTGCACGACATGGGTCTACTCCACAGGTAAATTAATAATTATTATAGGTATATCATGTTTAAAAATATTATTATAATACCTTATTTCACTTTACTTTAATTATACAAAAGTAATTTCAGATTTTCATACTAGCTAACCATGAAATGATATGTGTGTCATTTGTTTTCAGAGATTTAAAATCCAACAATATCTTGGTGAATTCGGACGGTTCAATGCGTATAACTGACTTCGGGTACTCGGCTTTTATTGCCACCCGTGGATATCCGAGCAGGCCCGCACTCAAATTCACTTCGATTGGAACTCCTCTTTGGATGGCCCCGGAACTACTGCTTATGGTTTGAATACATTAATTCTATTATTTAAGTACTACTACTATACCTATACCATTGTATTATTTTCTATGCACCGCACTACCTGCACATTCTCGGGTGCAACCTCAAAGTTCATACTGGTCCAGCGTCATTGACTGTACCTTGCTGACTATATTCATAAATGCTACCTATAAATACGTGTACATAAATTCGCATTGAAATCCAGCCCTTGAAGTTGAATTGAATGGTCGTAAGGCGCAAATTATACAGAAACGGCGTAAGGTAAAGGCGCGGCGCAGGCATCTTGCTGCTTCAAAACGTTTTAATACAAAATACCTACCTACAGGCGAGGCGACACGTTCCGTGGCGACTGAAGTGGAGCGCAAGCAGCACGTCGTTTCTTATAGAGTAGGATAAGAAAAATGAGTGATGATATTGAATTTAAGGTACAGTGCTGCGAGATAATTGAACAATATAAAGCTCTTTACATACTAAGCCGGAGTACAGTATTAAAAATGTACAATATAAAATATAGAGAGAGTCAATGCATTATTTAAATAGTCAAATAAATGCTATCAAGAAAAAGAAGTCAATCAATCAAGACTCTGTGTAATGACGTGTCTTCGTCTCTTAGATATAATTTAAATCGCGTCTGGCCTAATCTGTTTCACGCCTGCTCTGCGCCTTTACCTTACGCCGCGCCGTTTCTGTATAATTCGCGCCTTAGTAAGGATTTAGTTACGGGCCCTAAGTAATCGAAATATATATTTAGACGGTAACAAATGTAAACATTGAGAATTAAAAGATAAATTTAATAATACTTTTTTTTTGTTTACTTATTTAGTAGATACATTTTATAATAAAGTAAATAGGGGATAAGTTTGCCTTTAGTGTGGGATACCACCTATGTGGACAAACACCTTCGCACCTATCCTCGACGTCCAAGCTCCCAGACGCTGCTGAATGGACGCTAGTGTTGATGGTGGAGCGGATTAGGTCACGCGGAAATGCTGCCAGTAATTGGCACTTTGCCAAGTGGTAGTGATTTAGAGCAAGTTTTTCATTTATAATATTTTTATATTATTTTGTTTTTCCTTTATTTATTTTTTTGTTTTAGTTTTTTATTTTCCTATTTAATTGTATTTTTTATTATTAAATAGTTTGTATTTTTATGTTATTACTTTTAATGAAACTTAATAAAATGTGATTAAGATCAATGTTTACAAATAAAATATAGCAGGCAAATAAGTTAGTTCCATGTATCCTATACGTGCATATATACGTACCCGACGCAGGTTTTATAAATCTATGTTTATAAAGTAAATTACATGTAACCATTGATAAATATACCCGTAACTGATATAAAAATGTTCCCATTAAACAAATCTAAATTGCAGTCGAATTTTAACGCGCCTTCATCTGATTGGTCGATTCGTTCTGCATTTATAAAGTTGGTATGCAGCAAGACGCTTTTTGACTGCGTTTGGTATTGAAAATGCTTATCTGCTTGTATAATATCGAGGCACATAACTGATATATCTAAAGTTCTAGTATTGTGTTGCTAAATTAATGTCTGAACTATTATTACAGCAAGGATATGATTTCAAAGTTGACATCTGGGCTTTTGGAATTATCGCCATGGAAATGGCCAGAGGTTTTCCACCCCATTATACCTTGGCACCCTTCAAGGTATTTAAACTCATTATGAATGACTACCCGCCGTAT
Source organism: Tinea semifulvella (assembly GCA_910589645.1). Taxonomy (NCBI): domain Eukaryota; kingdom Metazoa; phylum Arthropoda; class Insecta; order Lepidoptera; family Tineidae; genus Tinea; species Tinea semifulvella. Next base: position 11,686,881 of record OU342584.1, on the reverse strand, counting down.
TTGGGTGAAAGTAAGTGTTAAATATGTTTGTGACCCTTTCGTTTTCTTATTTTAACTTCTATAAGGCCAGCACCACATTGGCCGGAAATTACTGCGCGAAAACTAAGTCGCAGAAAATCCGGTAGGTACCGAACATCGCAGACAAATTTACAGGCGTTCTGTTTCAGATTATCAGTTGACTGTCAGAGCTTCTTACGGCCGGATGCAGAAAAATAATTCATGATCAACCTTTTGAGATTTATATTTATTTAGTTTAAACTGTACGCCAGGTCCAAGAATGAGAGCAACTGGCACCAACTACTGACGACCGACATAAGTACCTATCATTATGCCGGCCTATCAAAATATTTTTTCACACTTTGCTTGAAGGACTCCAGCGGCCCTATTCTGTTACTTTGTCGCAAACGTTATATAATAGAATCGGGTAACTATATATATATATATATATATCACGCTATTAAAGTTGATATTTGAACGGCCGCTGTCAAGGCCGAGCGCTTATAGAGTTGAGAATTGGCTAATATTCTGTAATAGTAACAGAATAGGGCAAGTCATAGGAATGAGGAAATACCTGGAAGATCATTCCACATCTTCAGCGTGCGACAGATGTAAGAATATAAAATATACGAGTATACGACGCGATTGGTAGTTACCTTTTCTCTTTGGTTATTACAGCCAATGACATTCCCAAATTAAACATGTCCAAATATCAGCCATTTTGCAACTGCGGGATTTCCGCAAAGCTCAGCGCGTCGAATTAATATAGGTACATATAATTTGACGTTACGAAACGGTTGAAAAAGGTCCGCGCGCGGAAGACGAAACCCCGTAATTGGGAGTTTCGCTAACGGGCCGCTGAACTGTATAATGTGCAGCGTAGACAAATGTGAACCTTACATTTTAAAGTTCCCCCTATTCTAACCTAAAGAAATTAATCAAATGAATTAGGTAACTCGTAGGTTTATTTCTTAAAGCGACCAATTTCACAGTAAAACTTTCTGACATCAAAAAATAATTATTATTAATTATTATACTTAGGTCAAACGTTACTATAATAATAACAAATAGTAATTCCCTAAAATTAGGCAAGTTTCTGTCAAAAAAAAAAACATAAAAATAGTCCATAAATATAAAAAAAGAAAATATACAAGTAGATAAAACTTACGACTATTTGTGTTATAAAATAATTGAACGTAGGCTAGGCAAAGTCAAATCACGCTTAATAGATCGCAGCCTTAGCAACAGCAATGCTTTTAAAATTGATTATTTCTAGAGCACGGAGACTGCATTAATTAATTACCTAGAAGTGTTTTGTAATGGAAACACCTGGCCTTCAACGTATTATTCTCGTAGTCGCTGTATTCAGCTACGAGGTTCTCGAACGAAGAGCGCCTGCATCCTACTTAACATAAACAAACAATCGCACTTAGCGGACCACCTCGGCTGTCCAATTTAATTAACCAGTAGGTAATAATTAAATTGCTGTGGAGTTACAAAAGCATATTTCAACCCACTGAACTGATTTAACTAGAACTTACAACGCGAACCAGTTGTTAGCACTATGCTTTGCAGCCGAGACACCAAACTCGTAGTCCCTTGCCTACGCTTAATACGACTGTGCGCCGAATTAAATTCCTGTGTAAATATATAGTTTGTCTAAATAGTTTGTTCAGACGCTGTCATCAATTTGCGATTCATATTCAAAAAAATCTTTATTGCACTAATTAAATTGTACATAGGCGGGCTTAATGACTTAGGATTATCTAACAAACAACCTTCGGGAGTGTGGAGAGGTAACAACAAAGTGTGTAATTTATTATAATAGACTTTCATACTAATATTATAATGCTGAATAAATACATATATACATATATATCTACATACCTATAATATACTATAATATACCGTCTGAAGACGGGACGAGTGTAGGCCAAATTCTCCAGATATATCTCCAATACTGGAGGTCTAGGACGCTGTATTCTAGGGGCTGTAATGATAATGATAAATGATGGTAATTTGGTACCTCATAAATTTGACGATCGGGTTAATATATGAATTTTGTATTACAGTTCTTTCGCGCTTTCATTTGAAAGCCTATGGAGCCAAGTTCAGGGATTTGATTGAAAAATGCTTGGCAAGATATCCTCATGATCGCCCAACTGCCGCGGTCCTACTGACCCACCCTTTCTTCAAGAAAGCCAAGGGGAAAAGTTTCATCAGAGATAATCTGTTGGCTCCTTTCCCTGCCAATCAAGAAAATATACTATCGGTAAGTTTTTTAAAATAAATTAAGCTTTAATCATACTAATATTACAATTGTAATAGAAACATGATTTTAATAAATTTTGGCAAGGAATACAGGAACAGGCATATGCCATTTGACGTCATCATCCGACTATGACATGTGACCACACTACTATATATACATATTTCTGGCTATTAGATTTACCTTCACTCATTAACTACTTAGTTGATTATTTTTTTTTGTAAATCCTTCTAATTCTGTTGTTTAACATAATTCAACGTGTAAACTTGAAATCTGACCCACAACCACTTGAAGGTATATCCGCCAATTACTATAATACACAGGCCACGTCCGATTCGAGTCGAACAGCTCGTCAAATATAAAACTGTAGGTAATTGTATATATAGGTAAGTATTTATTATAATACTAGGTATGACAATACTAATATGGGTATTCGGGCCAACAGTGACAGTAAATATAAAATTACACATTTTTTTACAATGTGACGTTTGCGCTTAAGTAATGTAATACGGCTGCAGGTTATATATGGCAAGTAACAAACAGGCTGGAAGAGATTTATTCAACTTAAAAGTGCGACGGATGTAATAGATTCGAAATATATACGAACAGCTACGAGCTGAAACTGCGATCGTACGAGAAAATGCAACAGGCTGCCGACCATAAATATTATTAGGGACTGCGCACACTGGGTGCGTAGATATAGTACTTGGGCACGTGTGCTCCAGTAATACAATATTCCTAGAAGAGCGATGTTCACTGATCGGTTAACAGATCTTTTTTTTTCATTACAGCCCCTAGAACACAGCGTCCTAGACCTCCACTGCTGGAGATGGGCCTTTCAGAACATATATCAGGAGAATTTGGCCTACACTCGCCACGCCGGCCAGACGGCTTGGCGAGGGTATGGTGTCAATTTTTTATGACAATTTATTAACGATTCCACAAGTTGGTATTAGTGAAACCGGGACTGACGGCTTAACGTGCTCTCAGAGGCACGGGAACGGTGGTGTTGTAAATCTATGACAAAGTAAGAAAAGTGTATTTTTCATTGGTACATGCCGGGTGGGTTTGAACCGACCTTTGTAGGATTTAAATAACGTGTATTTACAATCGAGCCAACACCGCGCTTAACAGATCTATTACTTGTATATTATTAATAAAAAACGCTTAACAAGAGCGGTGGTGATAGGTCGCCTAACGTATATATTTCAAGTGGGCATGGATGGCTACTACTGTCTAAACTGCGATTAATAATTATAACCATATAAGAAACCATATGCCATTTCCGACATATGGTTTCTTAGGAAAAGTTGTATATTTCTATCAATAGAATTACATATTAGTCTAACATAAGACCATTTAAAATCACTCCGTATATGTACTAGCGATCTGCCCCGGCTTTGCACGGGTACCACTAAATATCTATAGGACAAATAGACAAATCTAAAAGATCCAGCCGTTTCGTAGTCCATAGGGATGATACACACGTCTATTTATATACAGGTTCGATTTTTAGGACTGGCCAGTAAGGACATGTACCTTAACCGTTATACATAGTTACAGGAAAACGCCCCTAAGAAATCATCCATAACTTTTTAAGATATATTGAATTTTCTTTCACAGATATTTATTACACGTATATACACTACAGTCAGCAAGAACATTTTAATTTTATACAAATACTTTTTTATTCCAATCGAATTGAGGTTTGAGTACTATAAATGTCAGAAATAGCAAATACCTATTAACATACATTATAAGAGGGTTCTTCGCGCCATTTTTCGTGGACATGTTACGTGCAAGTTTTTGTTTTGTAAATTAATTTGCTGTGGATATTATTCGTCAAAAGTGGTGTTGTTTAGTTTAATAATGTGAATAATTATGGAAAATGATAAATTGGACTTTAAATATGGTGCACAAGTTGCAGTTTATTTTATGCGGTTTTCCCGTGCTGTGGGAGTCCACATATTTTACCCGACGTGTTTGGGCTATAATGCCGCGAGTGACTCCAAGTAAAGCATCAAATTCTGCAGCATCTGGAATTTGATGATCCCCAACTGAGTTATGAACATATATTATGCAAATAAATTACGTATTTAGGGCTGATGTATTCAAAAGCTGATGTATTGTAAAAAAAAGGAGGCCTCCTTTTCTTAAACCAGCCAATTGTCGGTCGCAAGCCCAAGACACCATTCTTCTCATCTCTTACCCACACACGATGGACCCGGCACCCGCACGGTGAATCCATGGAATGCTTAGAAATTTGTCTTCTCTCTTACAATGTCCTTTAAAGACAATTAAAAAAAACATACATTATATACCGAAAAACGATTAATCAATTTGAAATATTCTACGTTGAAATAAACTTTTGAAATTTACTCGTATAAGAAACAGAATTGTATTTTTTATATACTAGCACTACATGTGACCTTGCGCCCACCTGATGGTAAGTGGTGCGCGAGGTCCATGAATGTTAGCAACTGGAATCAGACAGTCATAACTGATATCTGTCCCTTACACTGTGCCGGCTTGACTGGGCATGACGTCAATTCGAGTCTGATCCTGAAACGTATGGATACACTTTACTGGGTTTATAGGTACGAACGGTGGGTACTTCCCTGCCCCGGCAGACTGGGCAAATTACCACCATCAGTCAACCTACCACCTATTTATTTATTGGCATCAAACAAAGTTTTTATGTAAAATTATTATTTTCTTGTTGTTTTCTTTATGCAGTTCAGAATATCTCGAAAAGTTTTACTGTAATTATAACGGTTACGGTACCTTACAATCTCGTTTCAAAAATCCACCCTGTATAACTCCTATTTATTAATTATCTAGTTACCACATTATTTCTTAAAAACATTGACAGGCGGTGGTTGTCTAAAGGCCTGAGGTAGCGAGTTCCACTGGCAGCCTGCAGACATATTGAAGGCATCTTAACATCTGCTAGTGGAGGAGTAGGAAGGGTTTTAATTTGGTTAATAAAAGAAGAACGCAAGGAATGACAAGCAGCCTCGCACAAGAACTCGAAGCAGGATTATGAAATACATTTCACAAGTTTTTATAATTTTAACGGGTCTTTACGCGATTTACCTTAGAGACATATTTCTCCCGACGTTTCAGCCAAGTTGCATTGGCCGTGGTCACGGGTCGACTGAAGCTATGCGGTGTAGTCTCGTACATACTGGGCAGTAGATGTAAACCTACCCACTTATCACTTTTAAAGTTTTTAGAAATCACGACACACGACACTTACAATATCCTTGGCGACACCGGGCGATTTTTCCCGGCGTCGAAACCTATTGATTACTGGATTCCACGATGAAGATAGCTTATAACCCCCCTCTCGATTAAAATTTTTGTGTTTCTTTATTTCGATCGCTTCACGTACTATTCTAGGGTAATAGTGACGATCGGTGGAAAGTATCTTTGGGTCATGCAGCTCAATCCAATGGTTTGTGCCACTATCCATTAGGTGTTCTGCTATTGCTGACCTGTTTAATTGGCAGTATTTTACAGCTGCTATATGTTCCTTGACCCTCTCGGCTATTGTGCGCTTAGTTTGGCCAATATATGAACTCCCACAGCTGCAGTCCACTTTATCCTAGAATAGTATGTGAAGCAATCGAAATAAAGAAACACAAAAATTTCAATCGAGAGGGGGGTTATAAGCTATCTTCATCGTAGAATCCAGTAATCAATAGGTTTCGACGCCGGGAAAAATCGCCCGGTGTCGCCAAGGATATTGTAAGTGTCGTGTGTCGTGATTTCTATAAACTTTAAAAGTGATAAGTGGGTAGGTTTACATCTACCGCCCAGTATGTACGAGACTACACAGCATAGCTTCAGTCGACCCGTGACCACGGCCAATGCAACTTGGCTGAAACGTCGGGAGAAATATGCCTCTAAGGTAAATCGCGTAAAGACCCGTTAAAATTATAAAAACTATTATGAATATGCGCGAAAGTTTAAAAAGTTACATTTCACAAGCACTGTTAAGCCCGTTAGTCAATTTAGCATACAAAGTTGAGATTTTTACAAGAAATAGAATACGTTTTTCTTAAATCAACATAGATTAAACTCTCTGGACTGACGCACTCAACCGTGCTTATCCTCCTAAAGGCTGCTTTATCATCAGAAATATGCGAAAATGTTCATCAAACGTCGCTCATTTGCCTCGCATGTCTCTAGTGTATAAGCACCTTTGAAGGTCTAACACGGCTAACAAAAGTGAAATTGTTTTTTTTCAGACTATTAACAATGCTTGTCCTTTTTCAAACTAATTAAAACCAATAAGGACACCGCAAAAATGCATTTATTGGACCAGTTAATGGCGCTTGCCGCTCCTGGATAGATAGAACACTTCAAAAAAATATATAAGTATTTTGTGTTCTCTAGTTATAAGGCTATATATATTTTATACTGGCAACATTATACTTTTTCTAAATTATTGAAACCTTAAGTATTAAGTTTAACTACATAATCTTCAATTTAAAAAAATATAAGTGAACCGTTTATACTCTTGAGTCCACTACCAGGATGAATTACGAGTACATATGGACGTTGTTGTTGCAATTGTATCCAAAAAAAGTTTTATGTTATTTTTTCTTCTTTATAATTTGAAAAACATTAGAAAAATAAAGTGCATGTACAATTAGTTGCAGGAAAAGCCAGGGTAGATCCAACAAGTAATGTTACTATACCGCGAAAAGAGTTACTTTCAGCGGTTGCAAGATTGACCTTGCAAGTTAAGAGAGTGTGAAGCCTATTTTTGGACATACTCTTCATTTATTCTTACATGGATTAAAAAAGAGAGTAACTGGTCCATATTTGTTAAAAATGGAATAAATGAAATAAATAAGAAAACTAATATTAATCAATGGCGTCGTATACCAGGTACTCTAAATCCAGCAGATTTACCCTCGCGTGGGTACAATACGAAAGTGTTGCGTTGTTCTTGCTGGTGGAAGGGACCTCAATGGTCGAAGTCCTGACACGGTCGCCATTTGACGAGAAAAGCATCAGTCGTTTCATAAAACCAACTTAATGTGATAATTAGTGGTTTTAATCACATAAAACGAATTTAGATACAATACATGAACACCATTCTTGCAAAATTTTAATTGACAGTCAAATGTCACTATTGATATCTTCTAATGTTTTTTAATAAGAAATAAAAAAAACACTCTTTCGATACAATTCCAATAATAGGTATATTTTAATATAAAGTCATTTTTAATAATTTGACCATTATCTTCAACTTATTATATTATATTACTTGTATATCATATAAACACTATAATAATAATTTATTTTTTATAAAAAAACCCCACCTTTATCTACCAGAAGTATTATTTTCATTAAATGTATCATAACTCATAACATAGTATTTAACAAGTTCGTAAATTACAAACTACCTAATATTACAAAATCTTATTAAATAGATAACTAAAATAAAAATAAAATATGGGTAAACAAAATAATAAAAAAAACATTCACCAAACAAAACTAATTTATATATTTATCGCTTAATGTTAGTATAAGTGCATTTATTGAATCATATTTTTAATTCTTAGTGTATAAGTGATTTCATTTCATCTTCTCTTTCCATATAAATTTTGATTATTACCAATTACATCAAATTAAATAAATAAAATAGTCTACAAATGATTTTGATAATTTTAATAAATTATATTGTATTATTTTCTAATCCTAATAATTTTCTGTATAAGCTTAGAATTCCCAAAAACTAGTGGTTAAAGTCCAAAATATTTATTGCAATCGTTAATTTTGAAGTTTAATTACCACACACTCAGTAAATCTTGGGTTTAGGTTTTAAAAAAAAAATATGGAGTGGTCGGTTTATCGTCACCTAATCACGGGCAGTCTGGAAGCCTTGCCAGACGAGACGGTCGCCTTCGCTCTTTTATTTTATTCGGTTAGTCCTTTTTCGGTAGCGTTCTTGGTCTTGGTCTTGCAGTCTTGGTGTTGTTCTTGCTATTTTTCAATACCACAGATATATTAGCAACACCAATACCAAGACTAAAACCCACAACAGCTGGTCTCCTAATCTTGGTATTAGTCTTGCGCAATACTCTCGTAAGACTCTTGCTCAGACACTTTTTTACATTTTTTTTCTAAAACTATTTTTTTTTTTACTTTCTATGGGTTTTTTTTAAACTAACATGTCACTGCATTGTCTTTTTTGGGGTTCCGAGGATAAAATATCGAATACTTTTGGATGACTCCCAAAATACCTACGGTTACCATGTTGAATTTATATTTGCTTTGATAAGGTTTACATAGTATAGTTAGAAATAAATAAATAAATATATATATATATATATATTCAGTCAGAGCAAAAGTCTTGTAAGATTCTTACGTAAGACCAAGATCAATAGTTAAGAGTGCAAGACCATCGCCAAGACTGGAAAAGTCTTGGTCTTCGTCTTGTTTTGTCCAACATTACTATTCGGTCACAAACAATAATGACATAACATTTAGGACTTCAACCACTAAGAGTTGGTACAAAATTAATACAATAATTATTACCAATATGTATCAACCGCATTTATTATTATTAAATAAGTACGCATCCCGATGACATTATAGTAAACACGAACATATATAAAAACTTTTAAATAAAACCAATTTGGGAAGATTTAATTGCGTATTTTATTAAACTTGTGTGTATTTGGATGATATATAACATTCGATACCAAACGAAATTTAAGAAGTTATATCACTCGAAGCATTAATGTAAACTGCGAGAACTTAGAATAATAAAGCATAGAATGAAATTTAAATATATAAAATATCGCCGTGATAAAATAAAATAGCGAGATCTGTTAGCACGGTGATTAGACCCTGTGACTGACTGACACAGACTATTTAGTAACCTACTGTTGTGGCTCAGTTAAACTTGCCTCACTTATCGTGCGCGTACTGCGTTTCTAGGCGTCATTATTCTAAGTGCGCTTACGCTTGGCTTCTGGTGAACAATAAACAACATGTATTATATGATCATATGATATTAATATTGTGTAATTTAACCGATTGATCGATTATAACTTAAACTATTATTGTATTTGTTTTTTAATACCCAATAATTATGAAGTAGTTCACTATCGTAACAATTGCCTAAATCTTACATTTTATATACCTTTAACCATCTACCTACTATCTTACTACTATTTTTAAAAATAAAGTTTTACGCCTCATTGTTTGTTTTATTTCTTATCCAAGCATAGATACCTAACTATAGGATGGAATTGAATCACACGGGCCACTCGCTACCAGTTAATAAACTATATAAAAAATCCAAAGTTGATCATTAGTCACTTGTGACTGTGGCTAAATATGGCATGTATATCCAGCTTTATAAACCAAAAAATACGACGTCACAAGATATTCTATATTTGCGATAGCAATTAAACATATGTAAACAAACAGCTGTCTAAAATTAAATAGTGTTTTAACGTGTCGGATTTCTGATGAAAACACATAATGCGTCAAAAAAATTTATAACATTATGCTCAATATTATTTGATCGAATGTGTAAAATATATATTTAAGTTTTAAATTAGCTATATCTGAATAATGAATGCGATGGATATTTTTAAATGTGTGTATTAAAAAAGTTAATAGAAAAAGCACTTAAGAAAATAAAGCCGTTCAACTTTACATATGTATTGTTATAACAATTTGCGGTGAACAGAGTAATGTTAAATGGAATTATTGCTATAAAATAAGTAGGTATATATATAGTTATAAATTATTTTCACGGTTCAGACCTTATTATTATATATTAGTGGCAAAATTACATTAACATGCTTTAGCAAGTATCTTATTTGACAAAAAGAGTTTTTACCACTTGTTTTCTTGTTTACATTTTTTTTTTGTTGGTTTGAATAAAGTATAGACTCTTATAATACGCACGGACTGTTTTGCTCCTTCCCTCTTTATTTCAGATAAAGGAGCTACGCACCGCTTCAAGCCAAGGGTTGAGTAGCTTGAGACGTGGTGTCCGCTTTTACCTGATTTGGAAATGTCGATATTTTTATTGTACATTGCCTGTGAAAGTAAACACAGGCTTGATACACAAGCAATGTACAATGAAAATACAAAAGTCGGTTCATAACTCTGAGGTAGTAAAAGAAAGATGAAGGAACGGATGTTAATTAAGTGTTGGCTACAAAGAAATCTAGCAATTATCTGCAACAAATAAAGTGTGTTAGATGTGTTTCTTACTTGGTAAAATATATAAATTGAAGCTTAAAAATGTTATTGCCAAATATTTCGCCTCTCTTTGGAGCGGCGTCATCAGTGACAGTGATTGTGGTCTTTGTCATAAATTTTGAAAAAATAATTTTATTTTTAGCAATGGTAAAGGCAATGCATTATACAGTTTTGTATTTATTTTTTAGAAAAATATCATCATCACCAAAGAGAGGCGAAATATTTGGCAATAATTTTTTTAAGCTTTTATTTAATTTATTAGTTTCAGTTTATACATATATATTTTAATTGTTATTTATTCGAAGTTAATAAAATTAAAAGTACATTAAATATAAATTAAAAACTACCTAAATAATAAAATTAAAAATAAACTAACCTATAAATAAAAAATGTCCTCTAGAGACGTCCCATCCGAGATAGTCCCAAGGAGACTGGCAACATTTCCCCTCTGTATAGCGAGGCTAATACGTTGGCAAAAATAATTGCCAGCCTTCCTGTCTCCAGACCTTTCTGTCAGCCGCCTTGACAACTCCTTGGCCAAGCGCCTCGCTGACGGTCCCCATGGGCCCATCGTCTCGACCCCAAACGGCACAAATTCGTAACCGATACCAAGGTTGGCGTATTTGCGCAATTTGAGGTTCTCCGCAGAAAACGCCGCTTTCCCCGCGCCTGACGAGGTCGCCTGGATGTGAGATGGAGCTAATGTGTCTACACACGTCGCATCCCACACCAGAGATTTGCCAAGTTTCCACGGCCCAACAGTCATTCCGTCCAGATGGTTCTAAGATTGCGGGTACACCAGCAGTGACAAGAGCCCTTCGGATGATGTCGTTGAGAGCCGCGTGACGAGGAATGCGGCCAGCACTTCTAGCACAAGAAAGCCCGTGGTGTCCGAGATGATCGACTGGTTCTCCGCATCGACACTGGTGCGGGTGGACAGTCCGGGCTCCGAGACGAAGGCACACCGCCATGGTCAGTGTATTTCGGTCAAGGAGTGTTCCAACCGATGCTGAGGGAAAGGCCTGCAACCAAAGACCTGACTCTCTAGTGGAAACGGCCATGAGGCGAGCCCGCTCTTTCATATTACTGGCAGATAAAATATCTTCCTGTACCAGTTTGCAGAGCGGCTCGTCCCATAGTCGTTGGATTTTTGGTAAATTTGGAACCGAAACGTTTGGACATGCTACTGACCAGGCATCTCTGGCGTCTGACAAGTACGACGGCTCAACGGAACCCAAAGATGGGTTAGTGATTCTCCCGTATAGCTCGACAGTACTATGTACAGACATTTTTAAGCTTCAATTTATATATTTTACCAAGCAAGAAAGAAATCTAGGAAATAAGCCGCGCGTAAAAGTATATTTTGTCAAAAGTTATCACAACGACCTTTTGTTATAGTAGGCATCGTGACTCTATAAAGACTGTATAATGTTTACAATCTCGACAAAAGTGCCGAATTAATTATCATATAAATAATTAATTGTTCGCATGCTAGAGACAATATTATTCTCGCCCACCTGATGGTAAGTGGCGCGCGAGGTCCATAAATGTTAGCAACTGGAATCTAAACTGACTGAAATCAATCCCTTACAATATGCCGGCTTGACTGGGCATGACGGCAATTCGAGCCTGATCCCGAAACGTGCGGTTACACTTTACTGGGTTTATCGGCACGAACGTTGGATACATTCCCGCCTCGGCAGATCGGGCAAATTACCACTATCAGTTTGCCTACAACCTATTAGGTATTACGTAATAGTCTAAGACTCTTAGACGGAGATCTCCACTGATCACGTATCTGAATGAAATAAAATAGGGTACCTAATAAATTGTTGTTATGGGCTGCCTGACAAAATAGATAGGCGGTTTTTTTAAGAACAAAAGCTATTCGGTATTACTAGCTGAGTGTCTCGTTTGTAAAGATATAATTAATGTCAAACATCAAACTTAAGGAAACTAAAGAAGTTTTGTTAGACAACCATCGCCGCCGCTTTTGTTAACTAACAAAGCGTATTTTCATATTAAGCGGAGAGGGACGCACTTTTCCATATGCCCATCTGATGGTAAGCTCCAATAATGCCGCACTTATGACTGGCACCAGTCCCTAATAGTATGCCAGTTTGACTAGAACTACACTTCGCTTGTATAACTCCAGGTTATAGGAATGTTCTAGAAAACAGAGAAAGAACACCGAGGTTCGAAGAGCATTACGAGTCCAAATTTATATATATGCGTAGGAATGGTGATTACGATATGTGGGTGCATATGCGTGATCTACGCGTGTGGTTCGGTTGCGGGATGGATAAGAAGCGATACGGTTATAGAGTTCTTCAGAGCGCTCACCATAGTACCTATAGCTGAAAGAACACGCTTAGAGAGTTGACATGCAAAGCGTAGCTGCAGGCGTATTTTGTACTATAAGCATATGCTAATGCAAGCCTAAATCTTTTTTAAAATCTTAATTAGTGATATGTTGCGTTTCGAAACGCGTTACGCCATCTATACTGCGCTCGTTGTAACCCTCCGAGACTATTTGCCTTTTCTCCGTAATAAAGTACTCAAGTGATCCTAGTTACTTCGTTTCTCAATAGATGGCGTCTGCGTGTGACAAGGTTATGGCACGCTGAAAATGAATTCCAGCTTGCCGCTTAGGTTGAAGGTCCGGATCTACAAGATGTTCATTCGTTCTCGTTTCACCTATGCTGCGCCAGCCTGGCACCACCTTCTGGCCAAGACCAACAGGGACAAGATCCAAAGTCAGCAGAACATATCGCTCAGAGTGGTTTCCCGGGCGCCATGGTTCGTGCGTAATTCCGTCTTAGCTCGAGATTTGGAGATGCCTACTATTGAGGAGTTTGTCGTTGGCCTGACTGTTCTCTCGGGCCGACAACGGACACTTCAAGCATCTCCAGAACATCGCTCCGTCTTGTGCACGGCCCCCCAACGGGAGACCACTTCCTGGAGGAGAGCTGAAGCAGTCGAACTGAGCCTCCTGGGTTCGTAAGCCACACGGGCGCTGTTATACTAAACGTGCATGAATTATCGGCGGGGAAAACGGGGGACTGTCCCCATCCCCAACCCAGGCCCATTAGACATCCGGGCCTGGACGACCCCATTGTCTGTCTGTCTGTCACGCTGAAAAGTCCGACCCCACTGTCTGTCTATCACGACAAAGAGTGTTGCGTAGGGGTTGCGACAGGTTAGGGTACCATCTTTTAGAACGTTTTTTTTATTCGGAAGGTAATAATTATAACGGACTAATAAGTATAGATAATTAAAACTACTTAAAAGTAAAAATTAAAATAAATATAAACCTAACCTAATAAAAAAATTGCTATAAGTAAAAAATGTCCTCTAGAGACGACCCTTCAGTGATAGTCCCAAGAAGACTGGCAACATTTCCCCTCTGTATAGCTAAGCTAATACGTTGGCAGAAATAATTGCCAGCTTTCCTGTCTCCAGACTTTTCTGGCCTGGTAGTCTTCGGCTACTTCAGCCTCGCTTTATACCCCTCCACAGAAGTTCTTTGGCGTGGAGTCGTGCGTGCCTGCGAGCGATCTCTGGAGCGTTTCTTCCTGAGCAGATCGTACGATTTGTAGGGTAGAAGTAGGGTCATCGAATGGAGAACACCCCAGGTTTCAGCCGGCCAGCTCCACCGGCAAGGTCCAGTAACCTGGAACCCTCCGCAGTACAGCTTACAATATTACTACCTCATTATGGCAACTCACTTAGCGGGGCCTTCTAGCCCTAGGCTTCGCCTTGACGTTAGGTACTTTTAAAATCGCCTGCGCATACGCATGTCACAGACATTCATAGACAATTCTCTTTGGCAGACGTCGAAAACTAAAGATATATATTTAGATTTGTATTTCATTAATTATTATTGCAGCTTCGCCGAGATGTGGCTTCTCTGAGCGAGTCCGCATATACTATGGTGAGTGCTCTGTAGAGCTCTATAACCTAATTCCTTCCTCTTCATTCCGCATCCGAACCACACGCACAGGTTATGCACCGGCTTGACTGGGCATGACGGCAATTCGAGCCTGATGCCGAAACGTGTGGATAAACTTTACTGGGTTTATTGGCACGAACGGTGGATACTTCCCCGCCCCGGCAGACTGGGCAAAATACCACCTATTTAAAATTTAGGTATTGTTTCTATACAAAATATATTTCGATTTAAGTGTAACCGATTGTACCTACATATTTCTAAGGTGATTTATTTTATCTGCACTTCGAAACTCCTACCTAAAGCGCTTTACACACAAATGTCGCCGTGTCGCCGGTACAGTCCGAGCAGCTACCGGCGAATCAGCCGGGCGGAAAGACATTGCTGTAAGCCCGGCGCAGTCCGACTTGATTTGCAATTACTGACTGCCAAAAAGAGACTTAGCCTGACTGATCGATTAGTTGCTGATATACTGATGACCCAAATGTTGTACCAAAAGCCGAACCCGCCCAGCTTAGTGTAAAGCGTATTGAGCACAATCCTGATTATTTAAGAGGTCGATCTAAATCGACGTTATTCCGGTTATATAATGATAAATGCTAAAATAAATTAAATTCAAATTAATTATGACAGTTTTATGTGCTTAAAATTTTAAAGTAATAGTGATTTACTAATGTAAAACCACACAGAAGACGAGTGCTGATCTGATGTGATAGAACGATATACTTTCGACTTTCGCATTTAGCGACCCTATTCTCTATAACAAAAATAACTAGCTCTATGGTAATACTCGTAGATATTTATTATAACAAAAATACATATTTTTTTTAAGACAAAAAAACCGATCAAAATTATATGTTTGAAAACCACAGATAGAACTACTACTATTTATTTATCACGTATCGCTAAACAAGGCCTAGTAAAATTTACATTTTATTATTTTCTTTAACCTGAAAACTATTCATTAATATCAATAATCCGTAGTCTAGCGGTTAAGCCCGTGGATTTAGACTTGGAAGTACCGGGTTCGATTCCTTTATTTGTGATATTTCTCGAGAGCATCCACGAGCTTGCCACGTGTCATAATGGGCATTACGTAAATTTTGAAATCTTCTTCTTTAAATAAAAAGCGTGATTACTAACCACCAGGAAGGGATACGGTCGTGATGATACTTTTCTTTTTTTAATAACAATACTGGGAAACTATCTATCATTTGACATAACACAAAAGTGACAAACATATTTTTTTCCTGGATTATGTCGAGGGAAGTTTAGTAAACGTTTATAAACAGCTCTATGAGAATCTTTAGCTGGATTTATAAAGAGGTCTAAGTTCAAAGTAATCAAAGTATATTATCATTTCAAGGTCGCAAACATTTAAAGTGTCTGCGTAACAGAAGATGAATAATTTTATTGATATCAATTGATGTGTATCTTTTATTAGCTTTTGTTTGCGACTACGTTTACTAAATAGCAAATTTGCTTTGTGAATTAAAGATTCTCTAATAATATTAAATTTACGTAAATCTTTCGTAACGAAAATATATACTTATAAAAGTAAATAAAAATATAAAAAAAAACAATAAAATATAATCTAACATAAAAAAAATAATATAACAAAACTTTTATACAGCACTACAAAATATGGGTAAAAAACAAAAGTACTAAAAGTTAAACTTTTATTTTGGCGTTTAAGGTTAATTATACCTTTCGTGGCCATAACACTAAAAAAGAAAAAGGTCAATAGAAATATACACAGGCACATCTTCAGCAGTGGATGCTCAGAACTCCGACTTCTAGAAGTTGTGATGAAATTTATTTATTTAAAACTTTGTTGCACTATGAACCTACGTATAATGTAGAATCTAAGAACAATAGACGTTGCAAAAAAAATAGTTATTGAATATAATTGTAAACGCAGCATCTAAATTATTTGGTTTGGTTTGAGTGGAGTAAATAGAGAAGCTCGAAGTGGTGAATGGGAAAGTTATGCAATGCAATACGCATAAAGATCACAAACCTAAAACACCTATAGCCCCTTCTCTTTCGCACGTGAGACGACCCGCACTGTGAATCCATGGATTGTTTAGGAAGTTATTAGAAGATAAAAAGGTCTTACTATCTCCTCTCATAATAACAAATAGAGTCGACCAGCAATGACTAGGTACCTACCGAGTTCATACAATATTTATGTTATTCGCAATCCAAATATTTGCGCAGTATTAATTAACATTTATGAATTAAAACAAGATTGTTGAAGGTCAGTAGTTGACACTAATTAAATTCGTATTATTTCACTAGTTACCCATATTTAATGGGTAAGTATTAAATAAAAACAAGATGATAAGAAAAAAAAAACATTTTGGTTTCAAATTATAGAACCGTAACTCGTCTGGTAAAAACAAACTCTCAAATATATCTTATTTATTTATTTTAGGACAACCAGTGGTGAGGTACATTATTACCCGCTTAAAAACTAGGACATTGAATCAACGATAAATGTACCACCTTTAAGTGCCACAATCTGCATAAAATACAAGTGGTAGGTACTTAATGGATAATAAAAAATAAAATAAATTAAATTCTAATTTTAAGCAGTTAAAAAAGCTTAAATGGGAAATAAGAAACACAACAAAATACGTAAAAAACATTAAATAAAATAATATGAATATGCATAAATTCTCCAGATATATGTTCTGGAAGGCCCATCTCCAGCAGTGGAGGTCTAGGACGCTGTGTTGTGTTCTAGGGGCTGTAATAAATAAATGCATAAATATAATTATTTTTAAATCGAATAGTAAAACATATCTATTTCATTTTCATAAATATAAATTCGTGGCTGTAAAAGCCGTGTGAGCTTAGAAGCTAATAATAATTATGTTCGTAAATATAACTTCGTGGCTGTAAAAGCCATGTCAGCTTACAATCTAATAATAATTATGTTCATTAATATAATTTCGTGGCTGTAAAGGCCGTGTTAGCATACAATCTATAATAATCATGTTCATAAATATAATTTCGTGGCTGTAAAAGCCGTGTCAGCATACAATCTAATAATAATCATGTTCATAAATATAATTTCGTGGCTGTAAAAGCCGTGTCAGCATACAATCTAATAATAATCATGTTCATAAATATAATTTCGTGGCTGTAAAAGCCGTGTCAGCATACAATCTAATAATAATCATGTTCATAAATATAATTTCGTGGGTGTAAAAGCCGTGTCAGCATACAATCTAATAATAATCATGTTCATAAATATAACTTCGTAGCTGTAAAAGCCATGTCAGCTTACAATCTAATAATAATTATGTTCATAAATATAATTTCGTGGCTGTAAAAGCCGTGTCAGCATACAATCTAATAATAATCATGTTCATAAATATCATTTCGTGGCTGTAAAAGCCGTGTCAGCTTACAATCTAATATTAAGTATGTTCATAAATATAAATTCGTGGCAGTAAAAGCCGTGTCAGCTTACAATCCAATAATAATTATGTTCATAAATATAATTTCGTGGCTGTAAAAGCCGTGTCAGCTTACAATCTAATATTAAGTATGTTCATAAATATAAATTCGTGGCAGTAAAAGCCGTGTCAGCTTACAATCCAATAATAATTATGTTCATAAATATAAATTTGTCGCTGTAAAAGCCATGCCAGCTTACAATTAAACAAGTATAATCATATGGAATAAATTGATAAATTCGTTGCTATACGAGTAAGAGAGCCGTTTCCTCTTACAGTCTAAATAATAATAACTGTAAAAAGTGTAAGTGTTTAAAGTGTAATTGTTATGTCAATAGGTAGGTATTTATTAAAATCTCACTACTTGAAGTGATCACTGTTCTACTTTTACCTCATTATTATAAGCGTCACCCAGTATTTCAGACAGACCGCGCCTCCTTTGGCCCGGCTTTAGTGTGTCTTGAGGTTAACAGTATTAATCGAAATCTTGTTTGTATATCGTTACAAGGTTAAATTAATTATCGAATTCCTGCCAAAATATCGGCCCGCCCATATACTTTAAATGTACGCAAAAAAAATAATTAATTATTAAGGTTACTCATCCTCCCTTAACACACCTAAGTTGGACTGTGATGACTGTCTGCTGAATATCTATTCCATTATTTAGCGCAAATGTTAGTTTGTAAAAAGAGTTGATTGTGTTCATAGTATTCATAATACTATGAACACAAGTAGTTATGTTGTATACTGTCCCTTTTAGCCCGAGTTTTGACGATGACGATGAGCTCAGGTCAAAACAACGTAATTCACAATTTCTACGGAATCCTTTATGGGGTAGCAACTTCAAAATCATTTTGAACACGTAAAATAAATAATGTCCGCGGCGTGTTTATAATATTACATTCATTAAAATGATATAATAAATAGTTTTATAACACACAGTAGTTAATAAAGAGAGAAAAATATATTAAAAAATACTTTAATTAAAAACTGAAAACAAATAAATAAAAAACAAAAATACAAGCCCAAGGGGTCACCAAAAAGTTTGATAACCGCTTAACTCTATACCATTGAAATAATTTAATATATTTTATTAATTAGTGGCTTTAAAAGCCTTAAAAGGATGGCTTCTCCACGACCACGTCGAAATGAAGACGGTCATGATTATACTTTTTTGTATGTACCTTAAAACATCTTTATGTAGGTAGGTAGGTGTAGTTCCGCATTAAAAAAATTAATGAAAATGGTTGTTACCCAACTTTAAATCGTTATAGATCCTAAATGGTCACTCAAAATGAAAAATGATTGATTTTCAAATACCTTGATACCCAATCAATATACTTCATCGACTTTAATAAATATCTGAAATTTGATTAATGTCATATCTTCAGTGACACTGGCATGAGTAAAACAAATCAATTGACAAGAGAATCATCAAAATCTGCCAACGCGTTTGGTCTGCAGTGAGCCACAAAGGAACATACATACATACATAAGCTGATAAACACATAACACTTATTTGCGTAGCGCAGTCGAGTAAAAATAAATATACAGTAGACAATGTTAAAATTAACGCATCAAAACGTTATTTGCTGTCGTCCATAGTGAAAATCTTTATGTTGTTTAAGACGGAAACTCGCAAAATCGCCTGACGATACGACCCCAGCCTGAAGGGCCACCGCGAGAGGTCGCGTCTCTTTTTCAATGTTGGCCCTGCGTACCTTAACAGCTAAGTCTGAGTCGTGGCTACGGAGTAAAGGCACTCGTTCGCCGAGTACGATTGTTATGTTCGACTAGAAAGCATATAAAGCAAAGCTTGCTTGTATGAAAACCATAGACAAACGCCAAGTTGAACGACTTTTAAAGTCAAATAAAGTGAAAAAAGGCGCTTAAAGCGACAAGTCGAACATAGGGGGATAATACCAATTTTAATAGCGTTTTATACAGTTTCCGTTATTTAAGGATTTTCACTATATAACGTATGCGTTTAAGAGCTGGTAACCGATAATTCCTTAGTGGAATTTCTTCACTTAAATACAAAATAAATTACGGGAACGCGGCTATTTAAGAGAAGAAATGTCACTAAGGAAGAATTTAGTTACCGGCCCTAAGTAACAAAATGCTGCTGGGACATGGGCACATCTTGCGTTAAGCGCGTTACAAATCGATATGTTATAATAATAAAGTGATATGTCTTATATTACTGTAACTAATATTTATAACAACTTGTATTAAGAACCAAACTATTATTTCTAAAAGAAGTACTTCTAAGTATCCAAGTAATGCGTAATTTATATTTAAAATAAAAATACATTAAAATGTTTCTGGAATAATAATTGTATGTCAACAATACATCGCAAAAGATTCCATTTTTACGTTGTGTAAATATTTATGCTTCTAGACATTATTGCATGTTGCGGTTCTCCATAAATAAAATCGTATCTAGTTAGTTTCTATAAAAGACTAGCGTAACGTTACTATCTGTTCAAACGTTTAGGAACTCTCGCGAACTGTGTACGGGTATAAGTGTTTACTGCATCCAATTTCTTACGGTATCTAAAAATGAATATCCAATATTTGTGTTTTTTCTTGGCCCTTTATTTCGCTGTCGCGATTGGCACACCTGTCAAATCTACGGATAAGCTTGAAGGTATAGTAGTTATTAGTTAAATAAATAATAAAAATATTTAAATATTGAAACATTACTCGTATGAAATAATTATTGGGAAATTAATTTAGTTTTTAAATAAAATATTATATATTAAATAAAATTCGTATATATTATTTGTCATAAGTATAGCTAAAGCGTAAAATTATATTATGTGTTCCATATAAAACTTTATTATTTTTATTGAGATTTATCAAAATTCAAGTTATATATTTTGGTTTAGAAAAAAATACTAAAATAATTCTGATTATCTTAATACTCGTAGATAGTATTTTCCTATAGTTTTTATAAATAAAATTGCTTTAATATAAAACAAATATTAATAATAATAATTGCTAGCGATAATGAGTATCACGAATCACGTGCCCCGCTGATAGTGTTATGTACAAAAACAATTGCTGCCTGTGACGTAATAATGATTATATACGTAACAGTTATTTATATGTATTTTCTTGTGACTTTTATTCAAAGCTTTATTCAGAAATTTATTGCTAAACCAGAGCTAGTTAATTCTGCTTTCTGTCACTATCCCTTTGCCGTGAAACGAGCGTAATAAAACACAAAATAGTTTTGGTAATTAGAATTTTAGATAAACATTTGTGCAAAGCTAATAACAACAATAAATATATGTACCTAAATTATAGGAATTTTTGTATAATTTCATTGAACTTTAATTGTCATTATTAATATAAATTTAATTTTATTTAACAAAGTTAAGTACTCCATACACTAGAGAATATTGGGGATTTTAAATTAAATAATAATATTTTTTTTATAGATGTTAACGTAGTCGAACTGGAAGAGCCATGCGTGAGACAAGGAGGGATCTGCATGAGGGAGGAAGATTGCGCAGTTGAACGTTTGGTTGGAATAAGAGGGGTATTGTGTCCACAGCAGCGACATCTCGGCGTGGAATGCTGTTACCTGTTATAATCAGTCAGTTTTATGTTAGTATTAAAAACGAACTATTAGTTTTGGTACCAGCTATTTGCGCAATGAATAGCACCGCATGCTACAGCCTGTCATGCAAATATTTTCTCCAAAAGACTGGGAACAGACGCGCGTTCTGGCTTAAGAGGCAGTAGCTCAGGATAAGTACCCGATTCTTTTTCTATGACAGCAGCCAAGAAAATATAAATCGCACACTATTAGGGGATGGCATAAGTTATTTACTTAGTGCATAAAACACGCTACACTGGATAAGGCTGGGTTGTACCAAAATGAAGTCATTGCAAATGTAGGTAACTATTAAATTTAAAAATGCCGTCGATTGTAACAGCTGATGGCAGACATTTAAAATAAAAATAATATAACTGACTATTTTGGTGCGACTGAGCCTAAGTGTCACAAAATGACTAGTACAGACAAACCATCTTTAAAAAAGTTTTCGCGTTTACTTGAAGTAGTGTATGATCAGCAGATAGATAAATAAACAAATACATTATACTTATTTATATAGTTTAATGTAGCTACTTACAAAAAGTAAAGTAAAGCATCATCATGACCGTTTCCCTTCCGGGGCGGTCAGAAACCACGCTTATAAAGAAGCGGATTCACATTTAGCCACCTTTACTATAGGCCAATTATGACTAGTGGCAAGCTCGTCAATGTCTCTAGATCACTAACCTCGCAAATAAATTAAATATTAAACATTTTTTATTTATTTAAGTTTATAGATTTTATTCAGTCACGACCAGGAATCGAACCCGGTACCTCCGAGTCTAAATCCAAGGACTTGACCGCTAGACTACGGAGGCAGTTTACTTACTAGATATTATACGTAACTACTTATAATTTTGAATAACTCCAGATATTTTGTAGCCATACTCATACTCGCTTTCATTCGATTATATATGAATAATTTACCTGAATTTTAATTCGTTCTATTTTATTTTAAATTAACTACAAATAATAACACGAACGACAAATGAAATCAATTAACTAATTGACACTTCTAACGCTACTTATAAGCGACTAATGGTGCGAGGCACGTGGTACAAGCGCAAACTGGTTTATTCCGATTTTAGTCACTGTAATACACTACTATAAACGCAAAAAATGTCTCCAATCTGATTTGTCTGTATAGCCAAATGACACAGTGTAATGAGTTTTACTGATTTAGTAGCCACGATCCCTATGCATCGGTATAACCTGGATTACTTTAAGCAATGTGTAAATAAAAAAAGTATCTTGTTAGGCCGTCATAGTGTACACAGTGTAGCTATTGTCGGTCATCAGTTTATAGTGTTAGTTGTTCTTATTTTTAAATCTCGAATACGGAATAAAACCCTAAACCTTGTCGAAGAAAATAAATTGTTCTGAGCCGATCTTTACATACAGGACGTCGCAGTATGACTGCCACATGTGCTTTAAATGCTAATAAATGTAAAAGTTTTAGTTTTAAAGTTATATATATTTTTTTTAATTAAAATAAAATGTTTTTATGATTTAAGATTTAATACAATTAAAATAAGACTTATTATAGGCTAACAACAAAGTGTGAAAACTGACGTAAGATGAGTTTTCTCGGAACGTACTCGTATCCATGTATGTTGTGCCCAACCTTAAACCCAGCTATCACATATTGCAGTACGAATACGTCGCATTAATAACGGTACACCCTATATAAGTCAAGTTAACCTTTTGTTTGTACTTTATCACCCTATGAATAGTTCGTCTACGAGCAATATTTTATCTAAATAGTGTCTAAGCGAAGTACAGTATGAAATATTTAAAGACAATTATTTAAAGTAAATTACAAAGATAATATTTATTATTTATTACATTAAATGAAAAAATGTGATCGGTGTATGATAAAAATATTGTGTTGTTGGAGTGTATCGGTACTAACTTGTTTAATCTGAATAAATAATCATTATGTTACTCAATCATTTCCCTTTTACTTTGAGTCTAGAAGATACCTATTGTATTATGGTACAACTAGTCGAAATATTGTCATGTTTTAATTTTTAATTTTTGTTGAAAAAGTTGAATTAAACGTTTATTACTATTATTATTGCTTTTGTATACACCATACTTGTTTCTTCTTGTAGTTAATTTTCAAACTCTTTGTTTCAGATACTAAGGGAGTTATATCGGGGAATCAAGCAGTTGTCAATATCTTTCGCCTTTATTAAAACTTATACCCCACCAGCCATACACCAAATCTATGTTATTTTTTAGTCTAATTAGAAATTAGAAAAGTTTCTACTTATTTGTTTAATACTTTATCGACAATCGACATTAAATGAATAATTATTATATTCATACGAGGATATAAATATATATATATTTATATATATACCAATATATTATATTATAATGTAATCGTTGGTCAATATTTTTTTACCTATAAGGGATCAGATTTTATTTATTTGTAAACCATTACCTGATAAAATATAAATTATTTAGATTTTAATTATGCTAGCCTTTGTAAAGGTAATTGCTATTTTGAGTATTATGAATAAATATTTATAATTAATTTTAATTGTTTTATTTTTTAAACCTATAATACTATATCCATTTACCAATATAACTAAATATTCATGTTGTTAAGTTAAAAGATATTTGAGTATATATGTATTTGCCAATTAAACACATTTTAAACAAATTAATATAAAAACTAAATACTTACAAATATCTTGATTATAATCTCTACATGTCATCGAATCCAGGAGAAGATGAACCCAATGTTCCGAGGACTCCGGCGACGTTACCTCACACACACTGATCCTCTGAATAAGATATTCCCTACTCAAAGGATCACCTGTTGACGCTCGGATGGCAACGCTTATGTCGCATATTAACGATTTAGCGTCCTCAGACCAAGGGCCCATCGTCTTTACGGTAAACGGCACAAAATATTACCGATTTGCCAAATTTGGCAATTTAAATACACATAAAATTAAATTATTGTTATATGTGTAACTTAATAATTAAATTAAAAATAGGTTTTGTAAATACTCGCCACCCATCACCTGTTGAATATTAGATCAAATATATATGTTACAGGCAATATGTATAATATCTATACAATGACTAGGCAATGTATAGAATGCTTAAAACGTTCAGGCAATGTTTGAAATATTATTATATTATATTAATTCTATACCATCCTAAAGCGCAGCCGGTAATGTGTGGAAATGACAAGAGCGGTGTACGGGAGACGTGCGAGTACTACCCAATTTACTATACTCATGGTAAGGTATCTTTTATAAGATAATTTCATTGTTTAAAAAAATGTTCATGTCTTAATTGTAAGTTGCCAAGAATCTATACTAATATTATAAATGTGAAAACATCTTTGTATGTATGTCTGTTTGTCCGTCCTTTACGCCTAAATTACGTAACCCATTTTAATGAAATTTGGCAGACATGTTTCGTGTAACCTAAAGACGTCATCTTCTAACACCGACATGTGACCCCACAGCCACTTATCTGTCAAGGAGCGCCGGCTTTTAGACAACCCCGTGGGTGCTTATGCCTATTTATTGACATATCAAAGGCAAAGTATATAATGGACAATAATATTCATATTATTTCATACATTACCTGAACGGGTCAGGCATCCTTTATAATGACTAAGTTTTGTATAGAGTGCCTGTATAATACAAATTGCCAGTAACATATATTCAATGTCTAACAAAAACTATAGCTTAAAAATTGAAGAAAATTTTTTTCTAAAATTTAGGATAGGTTAGATAAAAAACAAATTTGAATGAGGTCGATTTAAAAGAAATGACCCAATAACCTGTATACAGTACTTAATACACTTAGTACGCATTACATCAACCATGACTAAGTGTCTATAATTACTATCTGGGAGCGTGGTAAAATTCGGCCTTGTTCCTTAATTTAGTGATTTTCACGTGTAAACAGATTGCAAGTTGTTTGTATTAACATCTGTTAATACTCGTAGATACCACAATGTTTTGTTAAGACTGTTCTCATTTTACTAGGTGACTCGTACTTTTTTAGTCTAGTTTATCTCGCTAAATATATTTGCAATATGCGCTTGATTGATAATTAATTATTCCAATAAAGACGAAGAATGTAAAGAATAAATAATCTCATTAATAGGTACTTAATCTCATTATTGTGTATGTATTTTATTATTAAAATTATCTTAATTGACACAAAAACACAATTAATATACAGATAGTCAGTAAGTACCGAAGGCCTTTCTCGAAGAAATTATTCGGCACTAGAATTTAATGTAGTTGCTTCATAGTAGTTAATATAATTACCTACATCTTTCTATTTACAGAACAAATTATTTAATTGTATAATATTACGAATATTGCTATTTTGGCCTTCCTCTCCTCTGTGCACAGTGTGCAAGATTTGTGCCACAGAAGCTCTGGAATTTAAGTAGTCCTAATGATAATATCCCAACAGAACCAAACCGTCAAAAACTTTAGGAAACTTACACACAATGTATTGGTTCATTATTTAAACAATAATAGAGACCGAGCACGTCTTTTAGCCTCAATCGAAAAGGAATCCGGCTACTGGTTACACGCACTTCCCTATTCCAACCTTGGGTGGACTTTGAAAGTTTTCGTATTGCTGTCTCCCTTTGGCTGGGGTCGCCGGTGTGCACTGAGCACAAGTGTCCGTGCGGTAGGGAGGTAGATCGCTTTAGAGTCCACAGGATTTCATGTGTAAAAAGCGATGGCATATTTTCACGCTATGGCTCCCTAAATAAAACCATAAAACGGACTCTTGTCACCATTGGGGTTCCAGCTATTCTAGAACCATTTGGAATGGAATGGAAGATACCTGATGGTATGACGCTGATCTCCTGGGAGCGGCCTTAGTATGGGATGCCACAAATGACAACACTTTGGCTGTGTCATGCGTGAGCGGAGCAGCGTAAAAATCGGGAGCCGCTGCCAAAAGCGAAAAGCCTGACAATCGGCTCAAATACGTATCTCTAATTAAAGACTGCTGTAGAGACTCTAAGCCCGTAGAGTTACTGCTCTACATTTAAAAAAAACGCTCCCCGTGTCTAATTGTTTGCTCCAGTGACAAGAGGGGCTGGTTATTTCCTCGCTCAGAGAATCAGCTTAGCGATTCAGTGTGGAAATGCGGGCAGCGTTCTTGCCACCATACCGCGCACATTACATTTTTTTAAAATACAGGGGTTTATTTATAATATTTTTTAAATTTTATTATATTTTTTATGTCCCATTATTGAATTTTTATTTTAAAGTAGGTAATAATAGTGACCTAGATTTTCTGAATGTATTATGTGGTCGAGTGGTAAGATCACAGACTTGATAACAAATACCCACCTCGGATTTTGCGAATGTTATACGTTACAAAACCACTGTTAAGCCATACGACGTCTGGCCAGCATGATAAGAGTAGGCTCAATTCCTTATGTATATGTTCTGGAAGGTTCATCGTTAACAGTGAAGATAAGGACTTCATAATCTTAGGGTTACAATGATTATAAATAAAAGAAGTCTCAAACGTCGATTGGCAATACTGCCGTCCACGCTGCGCCGTCCGTATATATTAGTTAAAGCAAAGAATTCGGTATTAGCACTTAAAATTTAATTAATTTATGTGTAGTTTTACTGTAGTTCAGCGCTATTTATTAAAATCCTAATGACGGTTCGAAAGCCGAAATGTACCAATGAAAAATACACTTTTTTGCGTACATTTGGTATAGATTTACAAAACTACTGTTCTGACATTTCGTAGCCACGACTCAGACTTAGCTCTTAAGGCACGCATGGCCAACAGTAAAAGAGAGACGGGTTTTAGTCCGTAGGCGCCTTGGGGTCTCCTTAGGAGGCCTTACGGTGATTCGGGCATGCGACCTCTCGCGGTGGCCCTTCAGGCTGGGGTCGTATCGTTAGGCGATTCACCGTCTTTAAAAAAAAAACGGAAAACACGCTAAGCCATAAGTCTTGTTTCTACTTGTGGTTACGTTAATAAATTGCAATTAAAGAATACATTATACCCATAAAAAACATATATTGTTGGAAGGATCATCTCCAAATAGGGAAGTGAAGATGATGATGAGGTAGTCTTATTGATCCCCCATGGCCAATTTAAACTATGTTATTAAATAATATGAAGTTATCATTATCACTGCTAACATTTATGAAAAAAACAGTAACACTTTATTATTCAAATAATATAATTATTAAAATCAAATCAAATAGTTTATTTCCTTTTGTTCGCTTGAAACAACTTGGATACAGTCAGAACTAATACAATTATTAAAACATATATATATACCAAACAAGTGGTAATAATGATTGGACCGTAAACAGGCAATAATCCATATTTATGTATTTATGCACAACATTACTCCTATAAGCAAGTAAAACTTAGAAACTACTTAAAAAGATCGTTGCTGTAAAGGGGCCTTGCTTACATTCTAAATACCTAATAATAATAATTTACAGAAATTACATACAGATGTTAGATAATAAATAAAATTATAATAAAAAATAAAAAAGGTTTGTCATCTTATAATCTACATGAATAATGATATGTCAATTAAACATAAATTCATAGCTGAAGAATATTTAAAAGTAATGTTTTAAATTTTACAAATTCTAAACTACAATTTACATCTGCCGCTAATTTATACCATTGCATAGAAAACTCTTTGTCGATTTAGTCAAACGAGCTTTGGGGCATCTAATTTGATTGTTTGACCTTGTCTTACTTGCATTTCTAGGGAGGTCTTTTTTATGTAATGCAAACATTCCAATACATAAATACTATTTATGGTCTGAATGTTAAAAAGAGTCCCTACACGGATCTCTGGGTTTTATTTCAAGAATGTGTCTGACAGCACGTTTCTGCAATATAAATATCCGTTTAGCGTCTGCAGCTGTACCCCATACTAAAATACCGTAACGAGCCAGACTTTCAAAGTAAGCATGGTATACAGCTACAGCCACATTTATACTACAAAACTCTCTAACTTGCTTAATAGCAAAGCAAGCAGCACTCAGTTTCTTGTCCAAGTATGCTATGTTCCCATTAATTATAATCGTTAATAATAAATTGACGATTCTTTGGCTATGAGGTCATTCAGGCTGCTCTTGTTATTTGTACCTAGAACAAAGTTTATAAAATTTGTTTTAGAAAAGTTTAATAGTAAGTTATTACATTCAAACCATCTTAATATACTTGTAATTGTATTTTTAACTCTTTCTAATAGATAAGGACAATCCTTACAACTAAATAACAACGAAATATCATCAGCGAACATGATTGTTTATTAATGTCATTTAAGTAAATTAGAAAGAGCAGTGGGCCTAAAACTGATCCTTGTGGGATCCTGTTCTTAATATGTATATTGTTGGTTTTTAAATTTATTTATATTTTAGTAATATACAAACAGTATAAAAGAATTACAATAGAAATTAAAACTACTTAAATGTAAAAATAAAAATAAAAATAAACTATAAGTAGAAAATGTCCTCTAGAGACGACCCTTCAGTGATATTCCCAAGAAGACTGGCAACATTTCCCCTCTGTATAGCTAAGCTAATACGTTGGCAGAAATAATTGCCAGCTTTCCTGTCTCCAGATTTTTCTTCTTACTTTGAGGTTGGCGTATTTGCGCAGCTCGAGGTTTTAAGCAGAAACCGCCGCACTTCCCGCGCTTGACGAGGTCGCCTGGATGTGTGATAGGGCTAATGTGACTGTATGTGACATGTCGCATCCCACACCAGGGACCTGCCAAGTTTCCACGGCTCAACGGTCATATGCCGTCAGGTTTTTGCCATTGCTCCGCGCAATCCCAGAGGGTTGTAGGATCGCGGGTACTCCAGCAGTGACAAAAGCCCTTCGAATGATGTCGTTCAAAGCAGCGTGACGAGGAATGCGGCCAGCACTTCTAGCGCAGAAAGCCCATGGTGTCCGAGATGTTCCACAAGCTCTCCACAGCGACACTGGTGTGGGTGGACAGTCCGGGCTCCGAGACGAAGGCACACCGCCATGGTCAGTGTATTTCGATCAAGGAGTGTACCAACCGATGCTTAGGGAAAAGCCTGCAACCAGAGACCCGACTCCCTAGTGGAAACAGCCATGAGGCGAGCCCGCTCTCTCGTGTTACTGGAAGATAAAATATAGTCCAGTACCAGTTTGCAGAGTGGCTCGTCTAATAGTTGTTGAAATTTTGTTAAATTTGGAACTGATTTATTGGGGCATGTTACTGACCAGGCATCTCTGGCATCTGACAAGTACGACGGCTCAACGGAACCCAAGGATGGGTTTGTAATATTCCCGTAAAGCTCGACAGTACTATGTACAGACGGCAGAAACACTGGCAGTGCTACACTAGAAATTCCCAGATATTGTTGGTTGGATTTCGTTTTGTGTTTTGTTTTGCAATATAAATCAATGCAAAATAAAAGGTATTTATATAAACAAATTACTAATTAGTATAATGGAATTTTAATCTATAAATATACACCCACGGCAATGAAATGAAAGTAAGGGAACCTTCACCATCAATATTGTATTGGAACGCCTGCCTAATTGATAAACCAGTATATTGTATATCTTTGTTATTTATCAGGCGCACGCTAAGGGTCGTATCGTTAGGCGATTCACCGTCTTTAAAAAAAAAACGGAAAACACGCTAAGCCATAAGTCTTGTTTCTACTTGTGGTTACGTTAATAAATTGCAATTAAAGAATACATTATACCCATAAAAAACATATATTGTTGGAAGGATCATCTCCAAATAGGGAAGTGAAGATGATGATGAGGTAGTCTTATTGATCCCCCATGGCCAATTTAAACTATGTTATTAAATAATATGAAGTTATCATTATCACTGCTAACATTTATGAAAAAAACAGTAACACTTTATTATTCAAATAATATAATTATTAAAATCAAATCAAATAGTTTATTTCCTTTTGTTCGCTTGAAACAACTTGGATACAGTCAGAACTAATACAATTATTAAAACATATATATATACCAAACAAGTGGTAATAATGATTGGACCGTAAACAGGCAATAATCCATATTTATGTATTTATGCACAACATTACTCCTATAAGCAAGTAAAACTTAGAAACTACTTAAAAAGATCGTTGCTGTAAAGGGGCCTTGCTTACATTCTAAATACCTAATAATAATAATTTACAGAAATTACATACAGATGTTAGATAATAAATAAAATTATAATAAAAAATAAAAAAGGTTTGTCATCTTATAATCTACATGAATAATGATATGTCAATTAAACATAAATTCATAGCTGAAGAATATTTAAAAGTAATGTTTTAAATTTTACAAATTCTAAACTACAATTTACATCTGCCGCTAATTTATACCATTGCATAGAAAACTCTTTGTCGATTTAGTCAAACGAGCTTTGGGGCATCTAATTTGATTGTTTGACCTTGTCTTACTTGCATTTCTAGGGAGGTCTTTTTTATGTAATGCAAACATTCCAATACATAAATACTATTTATGGTCTGAATGTTAAAAAGAGTCCCTACACGGATCTCTGGGTTTTATTTCAAGAATGTGTCTGACAGCACGTTTCTGCAATATAAATATCCGTTTAGCGTCTGCAGCTGTACCCCATACTAAAATACCGTAACGAGCCAGACTTTCAAAGTAAGCATGGTATACAGCTACAGCCACATTTATACTACAAAACTCTCTAACTTGCTTAATAGCAAAGCAAGCAGCACTCAGTTTCTTGTCCAAGTATGCTATGTTCCCATTAATTATAATCGTTAATAATAAATTGACGATTCTTTGGCTATGAGGTCATTCAGGCTGCTCTTGTTATTTGTACCTAGAACAAAGTTTATAAAATTTGTTTTAGAAAAGTTTAATAGTAAGTTATTACATTCAAACCATCTTAATATACTTGTAATTGTATTTTTAACTCTTTCTAATAGATAAGGACAATCCTTACAACTAAATAACAACGAAATATCATCAGCGAACATGATTGTTTATTAATGTCATTTAAGTAAATTAGAAAGAGCAGTGGGCCTAAAACTGATCCTTGTGGGATCCTGTTCTTAATATGTATATTGTTGGTTTTTAAATTTATTTATATTTTAGTAATATACAAACAGTATAAAAGAATTACAATAGAAATTAAAACTACTTAAATGTAAAAATTAAAATAAAAATAAACTATAAGTAGAAAATGTCCTCTAGAGACGACCCTTCAGTGATATTCCCAAGAAGACTGGCAACATTTCCCCTCTGTATAGCTAAGCTAATACGTTGGCAGAAATAATTGCCAGCTTTCCTGTCTCCAGATTTTTCTTCTTACTTTGAGGTTGGCGTATTTGCGCAGCTCGAGGTTTTAAGCAGAAACCGCCGCACTTCCCGCGCTTGACGAGGTCGCCTGGATGTGTGATAGGGCTAATGTGACTGTATGTGACATGTCGCATCCCACACCAGGGACCTGCCAAGTTTCCACGGCTCAACGGTCATATGCCGTCAGGTTTTTGCCATTGCTCCGCGCAATCCCAGAGGGTTGTAGGATCGCGGGTACTCCAGCAGTGACAAAAGCCCTTCGAATGATGTCGTTCAAAGCAGCGTGACGAGGAATGCGGCCAGCACTTCTAGCGCAGAAAGCCCATGGTGTCCGAGATGTTCCACAAGCTCTCCACAGCGACACTGGTGTGGGTGGACAGTCCGGGCTCCGAGACGAAGGCACACCGCCATGGTCAGTGTATTTCGATCAAGGAGTGTACCAACCGATGCTTAGGGAAAAGCCTGCAACCAGAGACCCGACTCCCTAGTGGAAACAGCCATGAGGCGAGCCCGCTCTCTCGTGTTACTGGAAGATAAAATATAGTCCAGTACCAGTTTGCAGAGTGGCTCGTCTAATAGTTGTTGAAATTTTGTTAAATTTGGAACTGATTTATTGGGGCATGTTACTGACCAGGCATCTCTGGCATCTGACAAGTACGACGGCTCAACGGAACCCAAGGATGGGTTTGTAATATTCCCGTAAAGCTCGACAGTACTATGTACAGACGGCAGAAACACTGGCAGTGCTACACTAGAAATTCCCAGATATTGTTGGTTGGATTTCGTTTTGTGTTTTGTTTTGCAATATAAATCAATGCAAAATAAAAGGTATTTATATAAACAAATTACTAATTAGTATAATGGAATTTTAATCTATAAATATACACCCACGGCAATGAAATGAAAGTAAGGGAACCTTCACCATCAATATTGTATTGGAACGCCTGCCTAATTGATAAACCAGTATATTGTATATCTTTGTTATTTATCAGGCGCACGCTAAGGCTGCTTTTTCAGCAGAGCTGGTGTGTAAGCGTTCCATGAGAGTTTTAAACCTTAGTTAAAAATTATTATTGCGAGGTTGAGTAGCTGTGAAATGGTGTGCAGATGCCTGACGTGGTGCAGTATTGTGGAATGTGCAATATGTAAACACCCACACATCTTCGTTCGCATTCCTCACATTTATCCCTCGCAGAAATTCCTCGCTCGCTTTCTCGTTCCCACACATCTCTTCCATTTTTCAAAATCGTCACATCCTCTCATTGTCCATAGTCTTCTATCGACGAGAGTCTTCAACTACTGGGTCATCCCCGTAACTTCATACGGAGTAGAGACGTGGACGGGACTATCTGTAGAATTATGCCGACGCGCCACCGGCCTGACTGGTTGTCGAATATCTGATGACTATTTATTAACAATTTTATATGTTGGTATTAGTTGAACCGTGACCGACACGGCTAAACATGCTCTTCAAGGCACAGAAACAGTGCTTTTGTAAATCTATAAAACGTCTATGAGAAATAAATGGCGGCTTATGTTTTTTTAAAATTATAACTATTTATATTTTAATGTTTTACTAGATTTGATTATATTTAATTTAATTGATATTACTGTAGTTATTAATTTATATTTAATTTATTATTGTTACTCATTTACTATTAAATAAACTACACCACAAATAAAAGTAAAAAAATAACAACTAAAAGGGTCACCCTTCGCCAAGCGGAGTTTTTCCCCAAACTCACGAGAGAACGCCAGAGCCTCTTTGGACCACGGACCCATCGTTTCGACTGCAAAAGGGATGAAGTAGTGATTAATGATGATCTCCGCGTATTTGTTGCATTTAAGGCGTTCGGCTGACTCTGCAGCGGCCCCGGGTTGCTTATGGCTGGATGTCACATGTGACGGACAGAGTGTGTCAACACATTTGGCATCCTAAACCATTAAGCGGGTTATTGAATGCATGATGTCTCGAGATCCTGCCGGTACTTTTTTGACAGCATAATGTAAATTAAAATAATATTAGAACTACAAGATAATTAATTATTTTTATGGCAATTTATTAATTGACTTATATGATAAAACAAAGCTGAATGAAATGAAACTAACCAAATAGTTCATTTTGTGCCATAATAAAACTAAATAAATGATTATTATTATAATTCCATTCTAAAAGTGTAAAAAGAAATCATTTTTTTATTGAGAAAAAGAGTTGTCCTTTACTACAGCCAGGTATGAATATAAGGGAGATACTTGGTTAGGGGTGTAACCCCTCTTGTGGGAGAGCTCTAGAGGCGAGCCTGTTCATTCCGCGCCGAAGCTTTGAGCGCGAGAGTTCGGTTTCTCTCGCCTTCACATTTGTCAAACATCGGAAAATATTACGATATTGTTTGAAGTTATATTAAGATATTCCAAGGAAAAGAATTTCGAAGACTGGTGGTAAGTAACTTTAATTACAAATTTTATTAATAATATTTTTTATATAAATATATTATTAACAAAGAGTTTTCAACAACCAACCTTTGTTATTCTAGTATTTATGAAATATTTTTTTTAATGTTGCACAATTTCGATTTTAATTATTTAAATATTTATAAGAGTATTTATTATGTTCCTTGATTTATATGCGTTAGATAGTGTTATAAAGAAAGTTTTTTTTTATTTGCTTTTGCTTACTGGAGTTTGAATTTTACCGTTTGCTGTCGGCAGTCACAAATTATGTAGACTTTTTTTAAAATATTAATGTATAATAATAATATTGACAATAAAAATACAGTTAATATAATATGTATGTTTTAATTATATTTAATATAAAATATACTAGTTATGGGGTAATAAATTCAATTTAATTCCTTATTGAAAGAAAGAAAATAAATGTAATGTCGTCGCAAATCAAAATTGATTGCATTTTGTATAAAATGCGTTTAATAACTGCGTAAATAAAAAGCTTTTTCGTTATTTATTGTAATAAACTTACTCGTATATATTTGTAAATCAATTAATAATAATAAATAATTTACCTATTGTAACGTTTTTATTCATTCAATGCATAAATTAAAATATCGTATTTTTTATTTAGCCAAGTGGTAGTTTAGATAATAATATTCGAGTCATTACCGAGCTACATGCTTTAGGCAAACCCCGCGGCGACAGTCTCGGTCCTTGCCCGGGGCTGGTGACACGAAACATAAATAATAAGTACAGGTACCACTGGAAATGCAACACAAGATGACATCCTTTTAATTAAACTGTCGTCCGATTACGGTACGCAATAAAATATATACTAATATATAAAACTTTGTAAGAAGTATTGTCTGTATGTCTCTTTGTGTGTACATATTTATGTATGCAAGTTCTTTTCCCTTCACACCAAACTACTTCTTTTTTTAATTATGAATCACATCTGTCCAGTCCATCACATATGGTACCTATATAATCATTATAATCGGAGCACGACGTACGATCCTACGGCATACTGTTCATATACGAACAAATCCGCGTTGGTTTTCTAAATAAAAAAAGATCATGTTATGTCAGAACGAAAAGGCAGGTAAGACAAAATTCATGGATATCTCTGTTTTGGTCTTTTGTCCGAAATTCTGTCCAAACATTTAACATTATTTAATATAAGATTGTGTCTGTCTTATAGCTATATATTTTCGTAACAATATCGAAACGTAAATACCAAAAGCCCGCGCACCGATCCTAAGCCCCCAAGGCGTTAGTTGCCGGGAGCCATGCACGCCCATCCAGCCAACACTCGCCTCGATCGCCCAGGGCTTCTCACAGCCCGCCAGCGATTCTCGTTTCATTAATGCCGTGTACACACCATCCTGAGGAAATTCACCAATGCTCCAAATACTTCAAGATCCTGTATTATCACCAAATACGATTTAGTTAAAAAGCAATATACGCGAGTACATATATTAGCTATAAATCATTACACGAGTAGGTAAATCTTAATGGTTTCGCCGAAGTGTTAAGGCGCTATTCTATTGCTGCGCGTGGACACGTTACGATCGGTTCGCATTCGTATGAAAACAAACATACGTATTTGTGTGATTCGTGTGTAGCTTGTGCTACTACTACGTTGCGTTGTAATGAAATAATTCAAACTTGCAGTGCGGTAATTACAACGCATTCTTGTTTTTTACGCAGTCACAGTGAGTATTTCCTAATCTTTGCAACAATGGATCGTAGCAAACGTGTTCTGTTATTGCTATTATTAGTAGATTCTGGATATCTCCGTTGGAAACATTATAAAATAGTGATGGACTGTTTTTTATGCGGGATTATGAGATGTTGAGCGGTGGTTGGGACATTGGTTATAAGAACGCTTTACTTACGATCTTAAAAAGGTCGGTTCGAACCTCGGCTATACCAACTTACATTTATCATAGAGTTACAACCCCATCGTTCCTGTGTCTCGGAGAGTACGAGTAAGTTAAGCCGTCGGGCCCGGTTCCACTAATACCTAATTGACATCAGACCCTATATATATATGTGTTTAATTCCTATTATATATTAGTGATTTATTGCACCCACAATCCCTGCTCACTATCCCATAGCTGTTATAAAATGTCACTAGACATTAATCTTGCCTATGTACATTTTGATTTTTTGTTCACTGTAATTTTATTAAGCGATACATTATATAATGTATCGCTTAAGTAACAGAACAGGGTTGCAGGTGATGCAACGCAACGGGAAAAGTGTGGCTTCACACTTAATCACATACGTAGCATGTCCGTGTCCGTCAATGGAATAGCGCCTTAAAACTAAAAATGTTATACAAAACATAACATGAATACAATGTAAACATCCTCGAAAATAAAGCAAGCATTGTGTAATACCAAATAAAATTGAGTTATATTTCCTTTAAACACTCGTATATATTATTATGAAAACAATTTATATAATAAAATACGTAATGACCGAACAGGTCAAGAATAGGTTATAAACGAGTTACGAGTGACCTATATTACTAGGCGTAGCTATGTTATTTAATTAATTTTAATAAACAAAAAACCAAATACAAAGTTTAAAGATGCCTCAGCTCTTTATCTTTGTGTAAATCTGTTAGCTGTAATTTCTCAAAATTTCGTATATAATTCTGTCAAGTACAGAAAGTGTTACGCTCAAAAAAAAAAATTCTAGAACATATATTTTGCAATATTAACTGTTCTATTCTTTATATCAAATTTCGATCTCCAGCGAGTTAAACCAAAGATAATTAGTATACGAGTAAGTCAGTGCCGGCCGAATCTTCATCATGCGGCTCTCAACGATATCATTCGTAGGGCTCTTGTCACTGCTGGAGTACCCGCTATCCTAAAATCTTTTGGGATATAGGACGGCATGTCCGTTGGACCGTGGAAACTTGGGCGGTCTCTGGTGTGGGATGCGACATGTGTAGACACATTAGCCCCATCTCACATCCAGGCAACTTCATCCAGCGGCGGCGGCGGTTTCTGCTGACTACCCCAAGCTGTGCAAATTCGCCAACCTCGGTACAGGTTACGAGTTCGCACCGTTTCGGGTCGAGACGATGGCACCATGGGGCCAAGCGTCTGGCTAAGGAGTTGTCGAAGCGGCTGACGGAGTAATCTGGAGACAGGTAGGCTGGCAATTATTTCTGCCTGCTATACAGAGGGAAAATGTTGCCTGTCTTCTTGGGACTATCTCTGATGGGTCGTTTGAGGATATTTTTATTTATATATATATATAAATATATATTATTAGATTTATTTTATGGTTAGGTATTTAATTTGATTATTTTTACTTAGTTTGTAATTATAATATATATATATATATAATATTTTATAGTTGACTATTGTAAACAGTATAACTAAGATATAAAGCATATTGTATTTCAATCGGGAAAACTCGGGTCTCAATAGGCACCACGAAGGCATCCGAAGTGTTAATCCATATTTGTATTAAATGAGTGACTTAAATGATTTTCATATTATTAATATCATATAAAAATGTCTACTAATAAAATGAAACTTTTAGTGTCAAATGGTACTGAAACGCAATACAGCATCTGTATTCTATACCACAAAGCACTTTCATACGCAGACGGATGTAATTCTACCCTTAGATTTTGAACAATACGGGCGGGCGTGTGTCTTAGTTTAAAACCCATTATACTTTATAGGTAAATAATAATAGGTACGTGGTCATAATATAAGTACATTAAGTTGATTTCATTTGTCTGTTGTATACATATTTTTACCTAAAATAAACAACTTCTGATTCACTAGAAACTATGTCGAAGTTTTATTTTTTCAATATTTATGATGTAAAATTTATTTCCAAAAGTATTTTTCTAATCTGTTTTGTTTCTTATAAGGATCATATTACGAGTATCTATAGCCAATAGAGGTTGCAGATCCAGTATCGTGAGATATCACAAAAAAAATCGGCTTGATATGAAAATCCGCCAAAAACCAGGTTAATTTATTATATATTAAAGTATCACATTCTTTAGGTTTAAGTTTTGGGTTTTTAGTGTGTGGGATATAGTTTGAATACATGGTAAAAGTTAAGAATGCGCAAATGTGTTCTAGATAATAGCTATAGATAGCTAATTAGATATTTGATTAGGTAGAGATTTTTCATATATTGTTTGTGGCTAAAGTATCATCACGACCGTATCCCTTCCGGAGTTGTTGGAAACCATGTTTTTATTTTTATTTTTAAAGATGCGGATTTTCATTTAGCCAACTTAACTATGGGCCCATCATCACAAGTGGCAAGCTCGTTTGATATCTCTAGTGTACAAAACTCGAGAAATATCACTCACATAATTTAAATAAATCCTGACGAGGAATCGAATCCGGTACCCCCGAGTCTTAACCTCTAGACTACGGAGGCAGTCAATCTGTTGTCTATATTTTATTTTTCTGTGTTTGTTGTTAAAAATAGGAAATTTATTTGGAATCGTTGTACTTTAAATTAGATTGTACGTAGCGTAAAGGCGAGTTTGATTGATTTGAGCTGGATACATTTAAAACCTTTATAAAAACAGGTTCATTAAATTTAATTTCAAATAAAATAATTTATTGGTGTTTGGCAAAATTGTGCAATAGTTTGTGTAGTTAAAAACGTATCTAATATTTGGCATAACCAATAAATATTAACCAAAATATAATAAATTAAATTTGACATTGGAACTACTAGCCATAGGTTTATCTAGCTGGCCTATAAACCAAATTTAATAGCAATAGTGCAATTTGGTTGTAAAACGATTTCGTTTAAATTTAAAAATAAATAAATACACTTTTCTTACGTCATACATTTATATCGTTCCCGCGCATCGGAGACTACGTTAAGCTATCGGCTAATACAAAATTGACAAATAGTTAATAAATTGTCATTTAGTAAAAAAAAATCTCCACCAACCAGTCTTCTCAGCGTGGCATGTTTAGGCTAAATTCTTCAGAAATATGTTCTTTAAGGCCACATCTTCAGCAAGTCAAGGTTTCGGACTCCATATTCTAGGCCTGTGATGATGTATCAATATATTTTATTAAATTAAGCTTTAAGCCCTCAGGTTGCTAATAGCTGTAGAATTTAAAGGGTTTCTAATACAAATTTTAATATTTTTTAGCTAAGATGCCGTATAACAATGACAGAAAGTTTCGTATCCCAAACGACAGCCAGGATCCGTCGACATCATACCATTGCCGAAGGAGAAGAGGTAAGAATAAATGTTTTTTTTTTAATCCTGAAAATAGGCGTTATCCAAGAAAATATATACTGTCACTGATGGCTGACTCTACCATGGTTCGACAAGATATATTTTCACAATTCCCTTAAAATGCTCCAGGTTATAGAAGAGAGATAACACAGTCTGGGAGAGAATTGCATAATTCCACAGAATAAACTAGATAGTGACTTTGTAAAGGACGAACATTCTCTGAGAAAAGTCTAGCGCGGCGAAATTCTCCAGATATATGTTCTGCAAGACATATCTTCAACAGTGTGATGATGAATACTTTTTGCAATAATATGAGGTCGTATTTTGATTTATAACAATAAATATTCGCATATTTCACAATATTTGACAATTCAATACAACCTTTGAGCATATTCAGGGTTCTTTTGCTCGACTTTATATCGTCATTTATAAATTTACCCTGGTTCCCGTAGCGAATCCTATTACAATTACCATTTATTTACTTTAGTTTTGATAAATCCTTAGAACAATATAATTTGATTAGGAATTTTGTTTTTAACTTTTTGCATCCTAATTCCTTATTTTGTTTTAAGTAGCTTGCTCGCGTATATATTTTTCAAAGTTGTGTGCACTGTTCCAGAATTACGGTCTGGTCCTTTGATGTATTCATATTATTGTAAATTATCAATGATTGTAATTTATTAGTTGCACCATAATAAGTAAATAAATATCCTACCAAAGTCAGCAATATTAGAGTCTTATAGTCTCACTTAAGAAATTAAGTGAAGTTCAAACTTCCTTATAAATATCCTCCACTTATGGAGATGGGCCTACCAGTGCATCTTTCTGGAGAATTTGGCCTACACTTACCAGTGTAGTGACTAGACAAGTTGGCCAAATAAATTTCTTAAGTGAAGTTCTAACTTTCTTATAAATAAAGTCGGTTTTTATAAAAATTAAATCGGCATCAGTAATTCTCGTAATAAATACTTGACTTGAAATGGAGAATGGAAATGGAGCTTTTAAGCGCACTATGTTTGTGCCGCACGAGCTGAAATAATCGAATTACATAATTCTTTGTATGAAAACATATGTCGGCTCGAACGTGTGCGATCACCTTTAGTCCGCTGTTAGAGCTTCTATTTTTAGTGAAGCGAATTACGAGTATATCTTACTAGTTTAAGCAATGACATATCCGCTTACCCAAACTTATAGTCGGAAATTTATCTACATAGATACGATAAATAACTATTTGTCTATTTTAAAACAATCTCAAGACCAAATTAATATTGATCAAAAAATTAAACTTTTTTTGAGGTTCCATGTTAAATGTGTCAACTGTTACTATATTTATTAGCATCCTTATATTGGAAAACATATCACTATATCATATACTCGTATATAGGTAGGTGGGTTAGTAAGTACTATACATAAATAAAATACTGGCTACGTTTGGTTCGTTCGAGTTTAATTTGCTCCAGGCAATCATAAACCATTATAAAGGCAAAAGGAGACAGAGGCTTTTGGCGTTGCCTTAGGCTAGATTGTCAAGCTAGATATATACACATGCATGTCTCTAGACGTACGTACACATATGTCATCACTATCATTACAGGCCCTAAAATACGAGTCCTAAATATCCTCTTCTGAATGTGAGCCCTATAGAGCATTTTTCATGTCACGCTCGCCAAACGGGTTCTCCAAGCGCGGGAACGGTAGTGTTGTAAATTTATGACAAACTAGCTGTTTAATCCGGCGTTGCCTGCGTAATTTCTACGGTACGGTTGTTACGGTTCGAACAGCATGTACTATTAAAAATACACTTTTCTTACTTACATTTGTCATAGATTTACAACACTAATCTCGTGCTTCGGAGAGCACGTTTAGCCGTCGGTACCGGTTCCACAAATACCAACTTCTGGAATCGTTAATAAATTGTCATTAAAGTTAACATCTGACCCTTGCCAACTCGTCTAGTCATCGTTGTGAGTGTAGGCCAAATTCTCCAGAAAGATGCTCTGGTAGGCCCATCTCTATAAGTCGAGGTTCTATAGGCTGTATAATGAATAAAATTAAATAGATATATAGGTGTTGTGATGTGTTGTGTGATGATGACGTCATACAGTCTATTCCAAGGAATATTTCTGCCATACTTCATCAAAATCAGAATTATAATCCAGTAATATTGCGGAAAAGACAGACATACACACATACAGACAACGATTCTTTTACGTTTGTAATATTAGCATGGATGTATAATATGAAAATACGATTTTTATTGGTATATGGTTTGATGCTCGAGGCTTGAATATACGAAACCACAGTTCTGGCACCACTGCTTAGTACTCAATTATTTATCTTTATTCAGGCGTTTTAATAATGGTAGCAGTGTTCTGAACCTGTGTAGGTAATTTAAATACCATTTTATTAGTATTTTTACGGTTCATCGCAATATCATTTTCCAAACCTCCGACCATGTAAACTAAGGGATTCTCTTTTAAATAGGGTTTAGCCCAAGGGCAAGCCTCCGGATGTCATATCCACCGCACACCGCAACCGCTTTTGTAGACACTCTTATAAAGAAGACTTGTTCTGACTGAAAATATATATTTGTTTCTAACTATACTAAGGAAAGCTTGGAAGACACTAGCGTCTGTCCACAAACTAAGTACGATCTCGAGAACTACTGGGCTGATTTACTTGAAATTTTGAATAGTTAACTTTGTTGTTTTCCAGAATGTATCTAAAAATATATACAAGTGTTGTAACTAAAACCCTTTATTTATTTTTCGTCTCGGATTAAGGCCAAAAAAACAATTTTTAGTCTTGCTCTGCTAGGCTTTCGCCTGGAGAAAGCCAATGACAAGAAGATAAGTGGTAGGTTCAGATGAGGAGGACTGCAACAGATCATCCCCTACATGAGTGCACCAAGAAAGCTGCGGTCCTAGAGGAGTGGCGACGGCTTGTTAAGCTTGCCACTAGCACTCAAATGTCGACCACGGCCACTCTGCCAAGAGTTTAGCGACTAAGAAGTATTGGTATTTTCCTAGCTTACATAACGGTGCTCTTGCAAAAAATCAAGATCAATAACTTCCGCTTGTCATTAGACGGGCTCCTTCGATACATATTTTTAAAATCAATATATTTAAAAAATGTGTTCACTTTTTAAGGAAACAAAATAATCAGCCCGTCTAATTATATGCACTATATTTTGATCATTGTTTATTAGTTTATTTTTGTGTAAAGTATATGTTTATGTATTTGTACATAATCGTAAACCCGTATACATAATATATATATATAAATATAAGTATATACTATTTAAGAATCTACGTAATAGTGTGTAATTTATTTTCATGTAATATTAATTTTACTTTAATGCACCCCGAAATCCTCTACCATACTCCCAAAGGTTAGCTATAATAAAATGCCTTTAAGGCATTAAGTTCGGTCTTGTACATTACTTTTAAGTTTTTTGTGCAATAAAAAGTTTATAAATAAATACCAAAACTGCAACAGAAAGACCAAGATTGGGCAACATTAATGTTAAGCAGGTATTATATTTTTATTTTATTGTACTTATTACCTCATATTATCATAAACTGCCTCCGTGGTCTAGCGGTTAAGTCTGTGGGTTTAGACTCAGAGGTACCGGGTTCGATTTCTGGTCGGGAAATAATCATATATATTTAACTAGCTGACCCGGCAAACTTCGTACCGCATGACAGTCAATGCATATAGTGTTACTTATTAGCTGAACTAAATGAATGATTTATTATTATTTTTCTTTTTTCCAATTTTATTTATAGTTATTCTCCTATTCGGGACGGATACAAATTCAACAAATCAAAAACCGTGAAAATCGGTCCAGCCGTTCTCGAGTTAGAAGTGTTCTAACAAACCCGAATTTGTTTTATGTATTAAGATTTACTTATTATGCAATCTTATATATCAGAAACCTTCCCTGATATTCACACAACATATTCCCAAAGTTTCATCCCGGTCGGTAAAGAAGTTTTGCAATGCATAGGGAACACATACACAGACAATCACCTTTATATATATAGAAGATTAATATTTAATTTATTTGTGATATTTCTCGAATTTGGTACGCTAGAGACATCGACGAGCTTGTCACTTGTCATGATTGGCTTGTAGTAAAATTGGCTAAATGTGAATCCGCTTCTTTAAAAGCGTGGTTTCTGACCACTCCGGACGGGAAACGGTCGTGATGATACTTTACCTTTTATCGTATTAAAACGCGCAAGCTTTTAATATTTTGAAACGATCAAACATACCTACAAAATGAATACCAACTGACATCAGCTCAAATACAAAAAAGCATAAAATGAATGTTTAATCACCGTTGTATCAATAAGGTATAACAGTATTTAAATTCATGACGATTTAACCGAAATGCAGTACAAAAGGCTTTTAAATATTACAGAAAAGAGTTATTGTTTGCCAATAAATATGTTATATTTACACTCAAATAAACGCAAATTAAATAAAAGGCCAATGTGAACTTTATGAA
Organism: Tinea semifulvella; assembly: GCA_910589645.1. Lineage (NCBI taxonomy): Eukaryota > Metazoa > Arthropoda > Insecta > Lepidoptera > Tineidae > Tinea > Tinea semifulvella. The sequence goes on along the minus strand of OU342584.1, from coordinate 11,642,795 downwards.
AAACGGGTTAAATGTAAAAACTGCTAAATAGAAAAGTCGGTGGAATCGTTTGAGCACAAAACGCTTGGGGATGGTTACTGGACGCAGTCCGTCAGTCGTAGTTTGAATTATTTTTTATCTTCTGAATGCATCTCTACTCTGCGGCTTGATAGCGTAGGTTTCGCACTTCAAACTTCATTCACATGCGCTTTTGTTTTATGTGAGTTTTATATCTTGTGTTTTGTACGTTTAGTTAGCTAAACATACTTGTGTTTTAAAATTGTCTCTCTTGCATAAATAGTCAAAGTCAAAATAATAACAATTTATTTATTTATTTCAAAACTTTAACGAGCTTGCCACTTGTCATGATTGCTCTATAGTAAAGTTGGCTAAATGTGAATCCGCTTATTTATAAGCGTGGATTCTGACCACCCCGAAAGGAAAACGGTCGTAATGATACTTTACTCTTTAATGCACAAAGTACAAAAGGCGGACTTAATGCCCGTAGACATTTTCTGACAGCCAATCCTTTGAGACCAATTAGAACAACTGTAGGTGCAATGACAGGTATAAGTAACACATCAATTAGATATAATCTACTTATATATATACTAAATACTAATACATACACAATTATAAACATACTAATACATACACAATAATAAACATACATATAAAACTTACAAATTTTGTTTGGAGCTTTTTAAAATGTGAGTAGACCAGTTTTTTAAATGATTTGAAATTTACCTATTCACGTAATCCCAGTAAAGGGATTTGTTAAATGTCTTTATTTTAAATGATTTCACCCGTGATAGTGGAAGACTATGCAGCATAGCGATCCAATGACCAAGCTGTTAGCAAGAGACTAGCATCTTAGCTTTTTCCAGTGACCAGCTAAAAAATCATCTATCTGGGAATTGAACCTACAACTGCCTAACCTCATGACAACTTTCTTCGTTCTACGACACTATGATTCATCAGTGTGGGTATAATAATATTTCTCCTAATTACCGATAGAATTGGCGCTTAGAACGCGATATAGCCCGAACATAATAAATAATAATTCAATACAGATTATAATCTTTAATGGCTTAGCCTGAAGGGCTCTAGCTTTAGCCTTTAATAGTAAGTCTATATAACTACTAAAAGTTATATTGAATGACACTTAAAATACAATAAATTGCATTAAACGTTATATTTACCGACATTCAGGGACATTTATGATTGATCTAAAAGACAAAAGAGAAATTTAACTAGCCTTGGCTAAATTCGGTTTGGTTAAGTGCAAAAAAATCTTTAAAGAACTAATACTATTACATCCTCCATTACAACGCTATGAAAGTTGATATTCGTATGAGTATAATATTGTTATGTTGTTGTAAGCTTGCCATGCTTGGCAGACCTAGCGTATTTCTAACAATAAAGGTCACAGTAATAAATCCACTTTTTTGATAATTTAACGTATTCGCTAAAAGAAACAAACTAGGGCCACTGTTTAGCAAAACATTGGAGAGTAACATCAATGTACATGGTGTTTAAGTACTTCTTTAGTGATTTTAAAATTATATACGAGTACTACACTACTATTTCATAATCATTATAACACATTGAAAGTTTGTTGTTTTTTATTCACATTGAAAAGTAATATCCCAGCATCGTTTACACCGTAGGCAACGTCGGACTTTAGCCGAAGGATTTATAAATTCATGAGAATGCCGCGGGCGCAGTTGTTCTGTTGATGTTCCCTTTACGCAAAATCGAGTGTAGAGACCATATTTTTATGAATTTTTGATGTTTGAATTCAATACAATATTCGGGTTTAAAATTTTATTTTATTATACATACTGCGTCTGTGTATAGCAATAGTAAATTTATAAGAGAAGGCCACAGATTTAAGAACTTTTCACTTCTCATGATTTACCTATTATAAAGAGCCAAATGTTTACAAAAACGAAGCGTTTATTTCTGACAATACTACAATCGCAATTGTATTTGGAAAATACTTAACTTTAATATAACTTTATAATTACAGATCATATAATGGATACCCAGATGAGTCTGTACAACCCACCGGCTATATCTCCCGATCCCAAACTATTTATTCCTTCGTTCCCGGAAGGCGATTCGCCACCACAAGTTATGGTCCAAACTAAAATGGATGTTGGGATTCCCCTTGTGGCGAATGCAGATAAGACAACTGCTCCAGTCCACATCGACGTCGGCGGAACTATTTACACATCGTCCTTAGAGACTTTGACTAGGTATTTGATCTTATATAATACTTGCATTGCTTTGTACCCTATCTTTCAGTTTATGCTAAAATATAGATATTTAAACTATCTAAAGTATTTTAAGTCAACAACATAAGACTAATGTTACTAAATAAATTTATTTATTATAAAGTCAATTGGCCTGGCCTTATGTCATAAATTTCCATAATTATTTTAATACCCGACAGTCTTAGCTGTCCAGAAAAGAAGCGTGCCGTTTGCGGAGTATGGTAAAAATGTCGTCGACTCTGTTCTCAGTAACACACACTGTTATAAAACATGTTCACTTCAAAAACCGTTATTTTTTTAATACAACAAGGAAAAGATATGGCTCGCGCTATTGTACATAAATAATATAAATAAAATACAATGTATATACAAAATGCGTAACCGACAGTTGCATCACTGATGTCGTTAACGAATAAAATTAAAAAATTACAGTGGGGTGTGAGCGAAACAAAAATGCAAAAAAGCGCGCGTTTAGCGTACTTATGACTCGATAGCTACGAGTAGCTTACTAATGATTAGACGTAGATAGTTAGACGTAGTTTGCTAGTTCCACGCGTGATATCTTCGTACCGTAATTTCCCCTTATGTTTTAATCTAAATCTGACATAAGCAACAAGTTGTATTTTTTTGTTGACCGGTTTCTCTATGTTACCTATTCGATGTTATATTATTTAATATTAAGCGTCACCTAATTTTTGACATCTGGAAATGGGAACCTATTAACGAGGTGCCTAAAAATATTAGTCTCACTTAATAGTAATAAAAAAAAACTGTTTGATTTTGTATGGTCTTACATTAGACTGATATGTGATTCTATTGATAGAAACAAACAACTTATCCTAAGAAACCATATGACAAAAAATGGCTTCTCCATACAAACAGTTAATTTTAAAATAGCGAACTTGTATGCACAAGCCAAAAATAATTGTCATTGTGGTCCATAAAAAGTCACAGCGTATATTCCAAAATAGTACCTTGATAATATGTTCGTACTTTAGAGGGAATATTATAAATTTCTAGCTCATTTTTTTTATTTTAGGTACCCAAACTCTCGCCTTGCTCGGCTCTTCAACGGGTGTATCCCCATCGTGTTGGACTCTCTAAAGCAACATTATTTTATTGACAGAGATGGGGAAATGTTCCGTCATATTTTGAACTATCTCCGCAATACCAAACTACTAGTTCCCAATAACTTCTGCAGTTTGGATTTACTTCTTGAAGAGTCGATTTACTTTGAGATTACTCGTAAGCGAATTAATTTTCTAATAATAATTAGTGTTCTTTTATGAGACGATATTATGCGGGTTGTTAAGTGACTACTTTTCCCTCTCGTTTGCACACTCCAATATTTATTAATTTCGTATCTGAGTGTAGTAAATATAATTTAACTGAAATAGGAGATAAAATTAGTGTCATATTATTCTAATTTACACTTTCAGTTATAAATTCGTAAAAACCTATTTTTGACAGAGAAACATAGCAAAACATTTATAACATTTTTTCTATATTTTACTGAATCAAATATATAATGAAGAAGACAAATTTCTAAGCATTCCATTGATTTACCGTGCGGGTGCTGGGTCTATCGCATATACATTTCTAATAAGTACGTTCATACTTCATTGGTGATTTTTTTTTAATGTGCTAGCGAGAGGAATGTAAAGCAAGCAATGCTCTTAAAACCGGGTTCGAAACTTAAAATATTTTTTTTTTTACCAAATATGAGTGCTGATTCAAACAAATATAAACTTCCTAATTTTTTGAGCTATTCAAAGGCATTTATATAAACTTATCTTGATATCATGCCGTGTTGGTCTTGACGGCGTGCAATTTTACTAAAATCAAATGAAAACGCCACTCGAATGACTATCAAAACGAAATAAAATAAAAAAGCACCTGCAGCGACAAGTCGAATATTATTTTTATACTTTTATAGTAGTAAAAGAAGGATTTAGCTGCCTAGCCAGCATGTCAAGAGGAGGCTCAATTCTCTGGAAATAACCTATCTAAAGGGAGCGTCTTCAGCAGTGGAGGTGTAGGACTCGATGCCTAGCACATATATAATGATAATTAATAATTATTTTAGCTATGGTCATTGAAATAAAAAAACTTCGTAATGAAATTATGCTGAAGCGAAATGAGGCAGAGACGCGTGTTCGCAAGATGACCAACCGTTTTGCTTTGGGCCTGGATGATGTAGACCAAGAAGCAGTTGACACAATGACCATTTACGCTGTTAATGAAAGGGAATATCAATTGACCTGTGATGGGGTCATCCTGACGGAATTGTTCCCAGATATTGCTATGGTAAATTAAAACACAATTAAATAAACAAAACACACAACTCTCTTCTATCTGTCCCTTACCTTCAAGTTCCGTTTTAAATTCATTTGTAGTTCCTGCCACAAATTTGTGGAATAATCTACCAGATAACAAAGACATGCATCTACTAGATTAGCATTTTTTTTTCTCAATAATTGTAAGTATATTATTGTGTACGAGTATGTACGTATTTTTTTATTTAAATATTAAAATTAATTAGATTAAAATCTAATTATAAATCAAGCTAAACTAAAAATGCCTATGAAATTAAAACTATTTGACAAAATAAACTAAGGCCTTAGGAGCCTAAAACGCTCGTCGCATTTCCTCGTTGAATAATATAGGAAATATTTTGTTTTAGGTAGATATGGCATTTGAGCTAATACGTTGGCAGAAATAATTGCCAGCCTTCCTGTCTCCAGACCTTTCATTATACGTTTGTATTGTTATCTTATAACATACATACTACCTTGTATGACACGTATATAAAATAAATAACTTTAGTAGTTAAGCAAAAGCTTATAAGTGATACTAATATAAATAATAATATAATAGGCATACATAATGTCACATACAAATCAGCCCCGCATTCTTAATCGAAAGTAAATGTTTTTTCATTGTATATTAAGTTCTATTTTGTACCCAGCTTATGTTTAGTTTAACAATAACAAGCAAAGGACGAAAATGTAAATTCATTGATTAATGTTGATTAAGAACGCGGGTCTATGGAACGTGGTATATAGAGTTTTTTAGGTATACATCTAGATTTAAGAATCCGCTGTGCTTGATTCAGTGACTTTAGCACGAAAAAACTTGTGAGTTGTAAAGTCAGAGCCTGTACAGAATTCTATTTAAGCATGCCAGAGCTAAAGGTCTTATTAATAGGTTTGCTCTAATTTCAGACTTTGGAGAGTGATGTTCCGATTCCCGAGAAAGTGTGCAAACTCAACATGGAGAAATATACTAACCTTCAACTGCATGAAGTTCTTCCGATTGTGTTAGCCAGCTGTTTTCAAATCCGGACACTGACCACTCACGCAGGGGAAATAGAATACGACCTTACACGACCCAAGCGTAACACAAATTAAGAGCATCACTACCGTTGTTAGAAGGCTGTCCTTTCTTTCAAAGGCCAGATCCCTAATTTTGCCGATTTCGACTTTCGTGTCGTTTCGATATATTCGAGTCAAAAGCGTCAGATATCTAAAAAATTGTAAATTTCATTTAAACAATTATCGAAAGCGGGAGAATTGGGTTCCTGGGCCCAGAATGTTAGCTCGATTTGTTAGAATGAAACAGACAGTTTTCTATGAAGATCTGATACTTTTTACCCAAATATATCAAAGCGACAATAAAGCGGAAAGCGCCAGAATTAGTGTGTTGGGCCCCGATTCTCAGACTATAGATGATATCGCATGAGATGTGTGTCTATTGAAACCGTTTTTTTTTTGTATGCAATTTGACACATATTTCGATAAATGTCGAAAGCGACATTCATCTCCATTACTCGAGAATTGAGGCCAATCTAAAATCAACTCGACTTTCCTCTACAGCTATACCTACTAAAATTATCACTGAAATACGAACATAAATATTACAATTATTTAATATCCGGCATATTATTTTTCGATATATTATTCGACATAATTTCTATTACGAAAACTATACCTCTATTTAAACCAATGAAACCAACTTGTGAAAACATTAAGAAATAATAAATAAACACAATAATATTATTTTATTAAAAAAACAGATCCACTCGTAGTAGTCCTGTAAACCATATTCATTTTAGTTTTTGATAATTATAGTAGTAAATAATATATTTACTAAGTTCAAACGAATTAGATTTTCGTATAAGGTATTTATTCAGTAAAAGAACTGAACATAGCCCATGTTACTGACTCTATTTTCTCGCATTATGTTAACTTTGTTAATTAGTTATGTTAAGTTATGATAAGAATAATATTCATACTATATTACAATTATCCCCAAAATATCTAATTGCATGTTAATCACGTAGTTTCCTAGTAGCTTATAGTCATTTCTCGTAATACATATTTTGAAAACCATCCATTCACCCTAATTAAAGAATTATTTTTTTATATGTAAAATAAACATCAACCCTGTGTTCCAGTTATAAGCCGCGCTAACATCACATGCTAAAATTTTATAGTAACCTATCAGTATCATACATGTTTTTAGTAAGGGATCGACTGATGTTAGCATTTTATGCTAGCGCCGCTTAAAATAACGAACTCAATGAATGTCAGTTAGTTAATAAAGCAAATTTTAGTTGAATATCTTCTGACAATTTAAAACTTTACTCTCACCCTCTTTTTAAAAGGATAAATATAAAGTTAAAACTATATGGCACGCGATTAGCTCAACCAACTAATCACCTGACGTATGTACACATAATAAAAAAAAAACAATATTTTTATCCTTTCTGAAATCGGGTGAATATTTGTTAAATGTTAAAACCTCATAAGTATTACTTGTTTGTTGCCTTTAAATCTCGTAATTTTGCTTATTACGAAAAAAATTATTTGTTGCGACATAATTGATTGTGATTTAATAATTAATTTTGAATTATTTTTTGGTCATCCAAATAAAGTCATAGTAGACATATTTTAATTAATATAATGTAGAAGTAATTAATTTGCGACTCATAATCAAAAATTTGTTTTGCTAAACTTGTTATTGTTAAACAATAAAATTGCTTGAATAAACATTTTGTCATAATTTTATTTCTTTATAATATTAATGATAAGTAAACTAATTATTCTAGTAGGTATACGAATCTAGTAGTTGTAGAATTGACTATGCCTATTGACCACTTACACTAGGTCATGTGGTGCATAATTTAAATTGCTAGTTTACATTTAACATTTTGCCCTTACTGGGGGATAGTAGGAAATAAATAGAGAGTTGTCAGGAATAACTTTTTTGCATAGACTTATAGAGACTTTCTTTAAAACTTCGCTCACTTTCAAACCTCGCTTCGCTGGATAAGCACTTAATAGTGTAAAAAAGGAATTTACTCTTCCATTGGGATCTAATGGCACGAAATTAACTTGTTAGTAAAGGCCAAATTGTGTAAATTATAATCGATTTCGCATTTAAAAGTGATGTGATAGCAATATAAATTTCCTAGAATCTCATTTGAATTTTATACATTTTAACATAAATTTAAAAACTTAATAATTTAATAACAAATTAATTTGACTTTCAACAACTACAAAGTAAAAAATACCCCTAAATTTTATATTCTTATAAGGTGAACTGTTTCAAGTCGATACGCAATTGAACCTATATAACTATTTATTTGACCTAACAATACATTTTAATAAGTAAGACTAATAATTGCCAAAGTTCAACATCGACATCAAATAGTTCAGCTGTTTCGAATGTCATATATATTATTGTATTAGTAATTATTTATTTATTTCATATATCAAAGATTTAGCTTTAACTCTTAGCTCATCTTTCATCTGTAATAAAATGAATATTCTCCTCTTCCAAGACTTTTATTTTTATTTCCTTATCGTCTCGGAGCCCGGACTGTCCACCCGCACCAGTGTCGATGCGGAGAACCAGTCGATCATCTCGGACACCACGGGCTTTCTTGTGCTAGAAGTGCTGGCCGCATTCCTCGTCACGCGGCTCTCAACGACATCATCCGAAGGGCTCTTGTCACTGCTGGAGTACCCACAATATTAGAACCATCTGGGATTGTGCGGAGCGATGGCAAGAGACCCGACGGAATGACTGTTGGGCCGTGGAAACTTGGCAGGTCTCTGGTGTGGGATGCGACGTGTGTAGTACATTAGCTCCATCTCACATACAGGCGACCTCGTCAGGCGCGGGAAGTGCGGCTTTTTCTGCGGAGAACCTCAAATTGCGCAAATACGCTAACCTTGGTATCGGTTACGAATTTGCGCCGTTTGGGGTCGAGACGATGGGCCCATGGGGACCGTCAGCGAGGCGCTTGGCCAAGGAGTTGTCAAAGCGGCTGACAGAAAGGTCTGGAGACAGGAAGGCTGGCAATTATTTCTGCCAACGTATTAGCCTCGCTATACAGAGGGGAAATGTTGCCAGTCTCCTTGGGACTATCTCGGATGGGACGTCTCTAGAGGACATTTTTTATTTATAGTTTAGTTTATTTTTAATTTTATTATTTAGGTAGCTTTTAATTTATATTAAATGTACTATAATTAATTTCGAATAAAAGATATATTACTTATCCTCTTTAGCCAATACTTCTTTTGTAGGTATTATTAATGTATCTTTCAGACTTACTGACATGTTTATAAGAATTAGTTGGATTTTGGCACTCAATTTTTCCAGAACAGTAAAGCTTGTCTTAATAAATAGATCTCAAGATCGATATCAAACTTGGAATAAACTTATCTATTTTTACCAAATGTCACATTAAGAAAGAATGAAAGGGACAACTTATTAAGTTTATTATCGATCATAAGATCTATTTATTAACAGAGACGTAATAACAGATCCGTTATAGTACTTGTACTATCCGTATCTATAGAAGAACAAACTTTACTGCTCGATTATCCTAAAAAATAAAATACGCTAATAAAAAGGTGATGAGTTGTCTAAAGAAAAACATATTAAAAAAAAACACGTTATTTATATTTTTGTAAGATCGTATATTTTTCTTATCCTGACTTTATTGCCCAAATTTATTACCCAGTCTTCTTCTCTCCTGAGGTGTTGAGAAGCTACTATGAAATCTTACTTAGAATTATTGGTGGTATCCGGTTGTGCTGTTGTTTGGTTGGCTCATCATTTGGGGAGGAATGATGGCAAGGGGAGCTTCGCAGTTATTTGCCAAAAACCCTTGTTGTGTCATTTCTAAGTAGGTCATAGAAGTAGGTGATGGTAAGTTAAAGGTGAGGTGATTAACAACATCTTCGATAGTGTTAGAATCAGGCGTAGATTCTAAAAAGGTGTACTCTGGAATCTGAAAACATAAATAAATAATATTCAATTAAATTAAAGTGTATATATAGATAATAAATGCTACAAATTTCTGACATAGTCATAATAGCTAGCTCGCTGGCTGAACTGCTTAAATGTGACATCCCAGCGGATAAGTTTCGGTATGAATATTGACAAGACAAAAGTCATGTTCAACAGTTGACGGGTTCTGAAGACCATATACTAGAAGACGCAGACTGGGATGACTCCCCGCCAGATAGACAGATGACCTGAAGAAGGTGGCCAGTGGAGGATTCGGAATATCGTGTAAAATTACGAGTATTGGGGGAGGCCTATATACAGTAGTGGAGAGACACATGTTGATGATGATGATGATGACTATTTTTTACCTGATTTCCTCCTGAAGTTTCAGGTAAATATTGGTTATTCATCGAGTACTTTTCTCGCATCCCATTAACGAGGAGTTTCCCCACTTGTTCACCAAGCACTGTGTTCATACACCTAAACGTTGTTACAGCTGATGAACTCGGGTCTTTTTCCAACTGACCCGTGGTGTACATATACGATACTTCACCGCTTTTGGCAATAAGGCGATAAAAAGATTCTCCAACCACAGAATTATCATCATACACTACAAAAAAAAATGTATATGTATATTCACTAAACATTTTATTTAAATAAATATCAATTGTTATGTTTAAAATAATGTTATATACTCGTATAATATAAATTAAAAACTATTTAAATAATAAAATTGAAAGTAGATAAAAAATAATAAAATAAAATAGATTAAATTACTAATTATAAATAAAACCAAACTTAAAATACCTTTGAATTTAAAACTATTCTATAAAATAAACTAAGGGCTTACCACCAGGAAGGGTACCTAAAACGCTCGCCGCATTTCCTCGTTGAATTATAATAGAAATATTCTGTTTTAGGTGGGTATGGCATTTGGGGTCGCCACACTCTTGAAAAATTCGTTTACCCAGGTCTTTTACGAATTTGTGGGTATCAAGAGAATATACCCCCGTTGTTTCAACCCCAAATGCCACAAAGTTATAACTTTGTTTAATGCTTGTTGTGGAACAATTTACCGACTTTTTTGATGTAAAGGAAATGTGGCAAGCGGCAAAAGTATCCACACAGGTGGCATCCCAAACAAGACATCTTTCCCCACTCCATGGTAAAAGAGACATACCATCCGGCCTTTTACCATCACTACGTTATAAGCCTGATGGTTCAAGGACGGAGGGGATTTAGCGGACCATAAACTTCTCTTTATAAAATCATTTAGGGATTGGCTGAGCTCTTCTAACAACTAAGCCCGTGTAGACCCATTTCATTAACTTGGGTACCACACATGCATATGTGAGGTTGACATATATTTGAACCAAGGCGTAATGAAACTGCTATTTTTAAACTGTCCTTATCTACATATTTGTGGTTTCACTGTGAGATCTGCGATTTTTTATAATTTTTCGTTTAAGTAGTAGGTATATCTACGATAGCCACACAAGAGCAACTGGTACAGGGATAAGCGGTGGTGGCTCACTTGTAAAAACGCTTTCTTTATAATCCTCAAAGGTTGGTTTGAACCCCAGAATTTACCAATGAGAAATACACTTTTCTTACGCACATTTGACATATATTTACAACACCGCCGTTCTCGTGCATCAGAGAGCACGTTATGAAGTTGGTCCCAGTTCCATTAAAACCAACTTGTGAAACCATTTATATATTGTTATGTACATAAATTGACATTACACTCTCCAACCAGTCTGGCCAGCGTCGTAAATTTAGGCCTAATTATCCAAAAAGAACTAGAAAGCCCATCTCCAACAGTGGAGATGACAGATGGGCGAGTGGTTGTGATTATGATGAACAAGTATACGTACAGATAAAATTTAATTGTGTTAAACCATCATAAATAACTTAAGACCCTCGTTAACCCTCTTGGCCAGCTTGCAAAAAGAAATATGTTCTGGATTTCCATCTCCAGCATTGGATTCAAGGCGTTTCTGATATTTGACCAGTGATGATCATAAAGCTAGGGGGGAGAACTCTTACTATTAATTATTTTACTTATTTCACAAAAAAGGAAACTTACTTTTTCTTAAAGCTATGGCCACCCATCGACAGTCATCTTTGTGCATAAAGCTAAAAGCGTTTTTCCCAATTACTTCTTTACGCAAATAGCCAGTAACCAAAGCCACCTGATGTTGAGTTTGTATTATTGCTCCGTCTATAGTATGTCTAGTACTATACTGTAAAGTATGGGCTTCAATCTCTCGCTCTTTAATAAATGTTTCAACAACTGGCTTACAAACTCCAATAAACACCTAACAAACAATGAACACCTTAAATCAATTAATAAAAAACAGGTATAGAATAAAAATTCAATCCCTTATAACGGGTGTTCCAACAAGAGCGCCGGATTTAAATTTATCTCCATTTTGTTACCGCTGATTTGTACGGTAATTTTTTTTGACAGTTGTTACAGACCACACGATTTAAGAATATGAAGAAGTATTCAACCAACAATGTTTAATTATTGTAAAAACATATTACAAATAAGTGAAAGTTTTGCGAAAACTGTTCGCCACTTACATCGAGTTTTTGGTCGCAATAATGCGCCAAATAAATAGACAATACGGTGTTAAATTACAAAATTTGAGACCTAATTTACACTGATTGATTAGAAGATCATTGTTAGTCGTAGTTCTTGTCGGTCACTCCATAGAGCCATAGTAACTGAATCTCTGGCCGAGATTCCAGGACATTCATTCAGCATCGTGGTCAAGAACTCAACATTTCCAGAAGCACTTTGCAACAAATTTAGGTAAAAGATCTGCATTTGCACGCGTACAGGGTTTAATTAGTGCAAGAAATCATGCTATTTTTTTGTTTAAAATCAAAACCGGCGCTCTTGCTGAATCCTTTACTCTACTTGTGTTGAGTTTATTATAAAGTTCATTGTACATTGTCAAAATAGTAGCCTTTCTTTACTGATATTATATTATAGTTTTATCGGATAAGCATACGAACTTTACATCATTTGCCACTTCTACTAATTCTAGGGTCTCATAAAGACCACATTAAAGTCACCTGTATCCAGAGAACCAGGCCATATAAAACGTACCAATTTCAGATGAAATATACAGTGTTTACGTCATTTGCCACATCTATCAAAACGATGTCCTCATAAAACCAGCTAACTTAGGTGAACCTAGATTCAGGAAACCAAGACATATAGAACTTTCAAAATTAAACTCTATACCTATTTCCTTGTTAACTTATTGGTGAAACGCAACGTTCTTACAACTATACATCATATAAAATAACACTGCTATGTTCTCGAGTGTAAAAAAAGCATAAATAAATCGTATCATCACGACCATTATCTTTTGCTGGGGGATTATAAAAATTAAGGGATTTAATAATAATGCAATAAATAACACATATTAACCGCTGACCAAATTTTGACTCAATGTAAATATTTACCACATCATTTCCACTAGCAGCAATATGATATCTCTGCTGGCGATAACTCGGGTCTTCGTCCACAGTGGAGCAAGCTCGATCGGCTTTTCTCAGGAAACCTTCCACGAAAACCTTAACGTATTCGTTTGGACATTTCTGATGTTTCATCCTGTAATAAAATGCTTATTATTATTTGCTTCTTACGGCCGGTTAAAAAATAATGTTTAAAATAATTAACATTTTAAAATACTATTTGAAAACAGAATTTATTTTACAGAAATCTCTCTATTATATTTTGATCCTATTTTTGTGTTTGATATAGGTTGATTATTGTAGGTATTACTCTAGTTTAATTCCCCTACCTTATAAAGAAACGACGCTTTTCGTTAGAAAGACTATCCTTTACGATTTCCAAACCATCGGGGCTATCTGGTATGATAAGTTTGCCATTTTTTCCCAACTTAACTGTTTGTGGATATAAATTTTCTTTAAGCACTTGCACGTCATCTTTGTGGACATAACTTACAATGTTTTGTCCTATTAACACAGCCTGAAGTAATAAAAATATAAAAAAATAGTTTTATTTGTCACACAAAATTAAAGGAAAATACAAAAAAACGAAATGTGAAAAATCATCTAACCAAGCTGAGATAGCAGTATTAGGAACTGATGTCAATAGTAAGAGTCTGACTCCAGTTGCTAACATTAATAAACCTTGCGCCTCGCTTACCATAGTTCTAGTATTTAAATTAAATTTAACAAAAACACATAAACATGCAATAATTAGATGAGAATAAAATAATGATAAAACAGTTAATATGTAAAATTAAGTGTTGTCCATTCTTGTGAAATAAATGACATCTTAATCATATATATTTCTAAATCAATGGAAAAATAATTAGTTTTATAAGGCTACTTTTCCACCAGTTAAAATAATAAGCTAGGAAAATATTTATTAATGGTATCACCTTATTGTCACATCACGTTATTATGTTAGGATAAATTCCCTCGAACATATTTGGTGTATAAGAGCCCTAATTAAAATACCTGAGTGTATCCCAGGTACTCAGCTACATTTTCAGAAACAACGACGATCATGCCTTTGTACGTAACAGTGAGAACAAATCCATTGAACATTTTGAGTAACGTATTTGTTGCTGCAATACTCATCTCTGCTGGTTTATGGATTGTATCACCGAATACTGAATACAGAGAGAGATTTTATTTAGTAAAATGTTAATTCATCATCATTATATTTTTTTACACTTAACGATTTCACAAGTTGGTAATAGTCGAACCGGGACCGCGAGTTAACCCTTTCAGCACTACAAAAAATATTTTGGATAATAAAAGGTATTGAAAACTTTGAAATACTTAATGTCTAAAATATCTCATAAAAATAATGAAAAATCCTGTTCCATGTATTGTTGTTTTCTAATGTGCTTTGGGTAATATGATAGAAATAAAAATCACTATTATATGTTTTTTTTTTAAGGAATAGGACATACTACTATACTTTATAGGAATAGGAATAGGCAAAACAGAATTTGGCGACCGCTAGATGTTTTTTGCAATACGCACGCTTAGTATTGTCTGTGGTAAAAGGGTTAACGTGGTCTCCAGGGGAACGGTGGTTTTCTTACGTATGTTTTTTCATAGATTTAACAGAATCATATAGTATTTGGTTGGGTAGATAGGGGAGCAGAATGATGAACGTTAAGCATCTTTTTGCCCAATAAAATAAAAAAGAAGGCCTCCTTTGTAAGTCAGCCTATTGTCGGCTTCATCTCATCCCTCATTCCCACACACGATGGACTTGGCACCCGCAAGGTGTTACAATGAAATGCATAGAACTTTGTCTTCTCTTCATCATCGTCACTGTGTGGAGAAGAGCACGTTAAGCCGTCGGTCCAGGTCTCATTAATACCAACTCGTGAAATTGTTACATCAGACCCTCACCAACCATTAAGGTACCTAGACTCCTGAAATATATTTTGGAAGGTTCATCTCCAGCAGTAAAGGTTTAGGATATGTAATGATAAGGCTTGAAATTAGAATTGTTCGCCGCATACATAGGTGCATTTTAAGCTTTGTCCGGCAGTGTGGTAGCAGTATAAATTTATAAGAATAGCAAGCGTTGACTGCAACGTGTAGTAAGCATCTATAAGACTTTTAAACGAAAAAATAAGATCTTTAAGTTAAGGATGGCTGGTGATCGGCCCTCTTGATACTTCTTACCGTGATCGTTGGCGCGAAGATAGTGTGCGGCCAACTGAAGGATGCGGGTTCGAGAAGGTTTGGTTTCCAGTGCCACGACTTGAGGCACAATGGCTGCGAGCTCCTCAACCGCTTTTTTATACTGCTGCCTTCGACATTTTTCTGTATCCTTTCGACTACGGTACTTTCCCCTAAAAATATATCATACTTATATTATAAAATAATTGTTTTACATGGCGTTTCCCGTGCAATCAAAAGAAAATTTACAACACAACCATAACCTTTACGAGGTGATTAGAAACATTGCTTAAAGAAGCGGATTTACATTTTGCCAACTTTAGTATAAGCTCATCATTATAAGTGTATGTGTGTGTCAGACTCAGAAAACATAACAAATAAATTATTGTTCCGGCCAGAAATCGACCCGGTACCTGAATTAAACCGCTAGACCATGCAGTCTATAGTAGTATAATAGTGGTTAATGGAGAAAATCTCTCTGCGCCGTCATTGACGCCAGATCAAACTTTTGAAAAAAATAATCAAAGTTGCAGGATCTACGTATCCGGATTTATTTTTAACATTATGCCGCGGGATTGAAGTATTCGTTTTGCGGGACTGCAATCCTAGTGGCAAAAATTGCAAAACTTTCAAGAAATATGTTCTAGAAAGCACATCTTCAGCGGTGGAGGTTCAGGACTTTGTGTTCTAATTATGATAATGATTCACTAATTCCTATCGATAAAGTGTTTTTTTAGCATAACATGTGCCTGGTGGTAAGTGGAGCGCGAATTCCATGAATGTTAGCAACTGACATCAGTCCCTAACACTATGCCGGTTTGACGGCAATTCGAGCCTGATCCCGAAACTGTGGATACTTATCCGCCCCGGCAGACTGTGTCAATTATCACCATTATTCTACCTATTAAAAGTTAGTGTTTAGTATTGTAACCAATTTCGAGTATGTAGGTAATCATATAAGCTTGATAATTTATTACAAATTTCTAGGTAGTCGTATCCGGCGCGCGTACGCTTTATAAACATGTTCTAAACTGGATCGAAATGTTGTGTTTTGCAAAATAAACTGCTAGCAATTGTAGTAACAATTAAAGTACCTAATTTCAACAATATTATGATGCAATACGCCACTTAGGAGTCGATCTTAAGAACTATGACAAAGTTTAAGTAGGATTATAAGCTGTGTCATTTTTCCGGTTCATGCCGATAAACCCAATAAAGTGTGTACACAGGTTTCAGGATCAGGCTCGACTTGCCATAATAATAAGTGACTTTTTTTATATACTAACACGATATGTGACCTTGCTTACACCTGATGGTAAGTGGCGTGCGAGATCCATGAATATTGGCAACTGGAATCAGACACTCATGACTAACATCAGTCCCTAACACTATGCCGGGCATGACGGGTACTCGAGCTTAATGCCGAAACGTGTGGATACACTTTACTGGGTTTATCACGAACGGTTGATACTTCCCTGCCCTGACTGGGCAAATTACCACCATCAGTTCGCCTACCACCTATAAAATAATTCACCTTACAACAATTTTTGGTAGCAGAAGTCTGTAGAAGTATTACATTAGGCGCAAAATTTTGATTGTCTATATAGTGAATTCCATTACTGTCAGTTCTATCACGAGTTTAGCCGAACTTATGTAAATATTACCAAACATATTACGAATATCAAACTCCAATAGTATTGGCACTGACAGTTTAGTACGTGCGAATATAGTCTAATCGCATACGAAATTCTATCGTACGTAACTGTACTAAGTTTCCGCTGCTTCAAATCTGCTGCAGGCTTGATAGTGTATGTATAAATTGCATATTACATCTGTTATTGTAGTGTAGCGACTAAAAATATTCACTTATAGGGTTGTTCGATCAGATTCGATACTTACGCATATATGTACGAGTATATACGCATTCGATGCACGTTGGATCAGATCGAATATATAGTATAAGATAGTTGTTTTAAAGTTAGATGTATACAGAATATTATTCGAAAATATTTATAATTTTAGATGTATGGCAAGATTCTCACGAAACGCCTGCAAGAGAAGACTGAGGGTCTTTTATGGGAGGCACAAGGAGGCTTTAGACCTGGAAGAGGATGCACTGACCAAGTCTTTTCGCTCCGCAGTGTCACAGAGAAGTTTTTGGCCTTAAACCAAAAGATTTTCTGTGCTTTTGTGGATTTGGAGAAGGCTTTTGATAGAGTTGTAAGAAAGAAGCTTTGGGACATATTGCCGGAGTATGGAGTGAATGACAAACTGGTACAAGCTATACAGTCCCTGTACAAGGGCTGCAATGCTTGTGTGCGGGTGGAGGGGGGTATGTCGCCTTGCTTTGAATCCCAAATGGGCGTCAAACAGGGTTGTGTGCTTTCTCCTAGATTATTCACTCTATATCTCGACAAATGCCTAAAAAGAGTGAGAGAGAGTGACTGTGGGATAAAGATGAGTGATCTAGTGGTGAACTGCCTGCTTTATGCAGATGATGCTGTTCTTATGGCATCGTCCGAACAACAACTGCAATCACTAGTCACAAGAATGAAGGAGGACATGCAGAAAAAGGACTCCGTTTGAATGCGAGAAAAACTAAGGTACTAGTGTTTGAAAGAAGAAGGATGACAACCTTGACGATAAAGATTGATGATGAAACTCTAGAACAAGTAAATGAAATTATATATCTGGGCAGTGTTTTCACTGCGGATGGGAAGTACGATAGGGACGTTGAAAGAAGAGTGAACGCGGGAAATAGTGTTAACGGTGCCCTGGGGTCACTGATCGGCAGTCGAAATGTCAGTGACAAAGCTCGGCTCGCCATACACAATGCCATGTTGGTACCAACACTGATGTATGGAAGCGAGTCGTGGATACGTCAGAATACGCATGACAGTAGGGTTAATGCCGTAGAAATGAGGTCGCTGCGCCGGATATGCGGCGTCACATTGGCGGACCGCATACGTAACGTCGAAATACGGAAAAGGGTTGGTATAAAAGAAAGCATAGGGACAAAAATAAGAAAAGGCATGCTACGATGGTTCGGGCATGTTGAAAGAATGAGCAAAGAAAGATTGACGAACCAGATATATAATGCGAAAGTTGTGGGTGAAAGAGGCCCTGGCAGACCGAGACTCACATATCACGATCAAATAAATAAAACACTGACTGAAGGTGCATTAAAAAGCCTTCGTAACAAAAGGGCATGTATGAAGAGGTTGATGAACGTCGATGAAGCGAAAGAGGTATGTCGTGATCGTGTCAAGTGGCGCTCAATTGTCTCTGCGTGTATTAGTAATACTAATCCGCAATCCTTAATTACAAAGTACGGAGAAGGATTCATATTTCACTAATGTAAACAATTTTGTGACGGTAGACTTTGTAAGATCAACTATTATTGCGTAAGATTAAATATATATATATTATATATATTATCTCTATCTCAAAGGTTAGCTGTTGGAAAATGTCACTAGACGCCGAGCCGGCGAGTGCGCCTTTGTACATTAAAATGTGTTTTTGATTATTGTGCAATAAATAATTTATCCATCTATCTATCAAATGTTCCGTCAATTTTGGTATTAATTGTACTTCGTTTAGTTTAAGGAGATAATATTTTATTATTATTTAGTACGTTTTGTTAGAGAGCGGTGCTGATGTCGTAAAAACAAAAGAAACCTTATAATCCTACAAATATTGTTTCGAACCCTGGCATACCTATATGAACGATGAAAGTGTATCTACACTTTTATTAGGAAATTTGACATATATATTTACAACACTACTGTTTCTCTGCCTCGGAGTGCATGTTAAGCCGTCATTCCCGGTTCCACTAACACCAACTAGTGAAATCGTTAATATATTGTCATTAATATTTGCCCTCACACCTTTGCCAAGTATATGGCCAGCGTGGCGAGTGTAGGCCAAATTCTCCAGAAATGTCTGGAAGGCACATCTTCAATAGTGGAGGTTTAGGACTCTGTGTACTAGGGGCTGTGATGTGATGATGATGACATTGTGTTCCCTTGCGATCCGGAATATCGGTACAAGGCACCCGGATCAAACATCCCAAGAATCACCACTATACTTTGCTCCTCTTTCCACCTAAACATTGTATGATTTCTGTAAATGTATGTTGCTCACCGCGAAGACACGTTGGTTCTTGCCGGAACGGGATTTGGAACAGGTGCTTCGAAGGAAGTTTGCAACCTAAATTATTAGAAAATTCATTAATCAAATATTTATATTATTTTATTTGCGTAACTTGAGGTGAACAAAGTGCGGCGCCAACCTCAGTACAGGTTATGAATTTGCGCCGTTTGGGGTCGAGACGATGGGCCCATGGGGACACTCAGCCAAACGTCTGTCCAAGGAGTTGTCCAAACGGCTAACGAAAAAGTTATATAGCATTAAGCTCGCCTTTGTACCCACACTATTTTTGGTTCTGTTCAATAAATAATTTATTATTATTAAAAGTTTGGAGACAGCAAAGCTGGCAGTTATTTCGGCCAACGTATTAGCTTAGCTATACAGAGGGGAAATGTTACCAGTCTTCTAGGGACTACCATTGAAGGGTCGTCTCTAGAGGTCATTATTTACTTATAGTTAATTTTTTATTATGTTGAGTTTATATCAGCTAGTGCAATAATAAAATACAATATTGTATAATATTTGTTTAAAATGAAATAAAAATACTATCCGTTAGGTAAACAAATATATAACAGTATATATAAAAGAGCTATAAGGTAATTAAAAGTTACCACACTAAATAAATAGACAATATATAAAATCAAGATGGATTTACAACCTTATTATAATACCCGTACAACTAATTATGCACTGAGACGAAATTAAAAAATAACTTTCTTCTAATGGAATTAATACTATCGTTCAAGAAGTAAATATCTAAGCCACTATAATCGAGTAAGTATTTTTCAGGTGATTACTATGGGCACAGGATACAGTCGACCAAGACAGTGGTCTACCACCTTACGGTTCTGATTTATTTGCAGGTCATCTAACAATAAGGTTTATTTTTCCTTGAAAATAATACGGTCATTCGACTAACTGAGGCTTTATTAAGTAAATTTAAATAATAATAAGTTTTTACATACTCAGTGAACTCCGGAAAAGCATTGGGCACCGGCGCACTATAGTTGGAGGACGTAGAAGGCTGCTGAGGATCATATTCCACATAAAAGTTTGGATTTGACGCGTCGATTTGTTGATGTTCTGGATGCTGCTGATTGTACTCGTTGTTAGGGTTGTAAAGCAACTCATCAAAAGAAATGAATCCGTTGTTCGGATCGAAAAAATCAAAGGGAGTCTGATTCGACATAGTAAGTATAAAAAAAATGGCAGTTATTAGCACAAATACAATTCGTTCCGACCTGTCCTATTACTGTCGCAAGACTGCGTCTACGCCGCTGTTGTAGCTTGCTACTGAAATCTGCCAACACAGGGTATCCACGCTTTTCGGATTTTACGCGATAAAATAACTCAAAAACTTTTTACTAATATTCAAAGTGGTCATTAATCGTATAAATAAGCATTTATACCACGCTGAAAATTAATAAAAAGATAAGTAGAAAATATTCTCATTTCAAAACAAATAAAAGAAATAAAAAAAAAGAGCAAACTCGTCCCTATACCAGACTGGAGATGTATTACAAACCAATACATATATTTTTGTTCTCAACCACGAATATAGTCCGGTACCTTAGCGCCTAAAGCTTAACCAATAGACGACGAAGGTGACTGCAGTAAACATATTCTAACATTATAGTAATAAAATAGTCAGGCACTTTTTGTATAAATATTTTTATGTAGGAATCATTTTGGTTTCAGTTATTCCTAGCTGCCTCTAGCGCTTAAGTCCGTGGATTTAGACTCGGAGGTAACGGGTTCGATTTCTGGTCGGGACACAAAAATATTTATTAAAGTAAATAAAAAGTAAGTAAAGTAAGTAAATAAAAACCAAAGGGCATGTATGAAGAGGTTAATGAATGTCGACGAAGCGAAAGAAGTATGTCGTGATCGTGTCAAATGGCGCTCAATTGTCTCTGCCTACCCCGCAAGGGATCTGGCGTGAAGATATGTATGTATGTATGTAAATAAATATATTTAATTATTATTTAAATTAAATATGTGATATTTCTCAAGTTTGGTACGCTGGAGAAATCGACGAGCTGGTCACTTGTCATGATTGGCCTATAGTAAAGTTGGCTAAATGTGAATCCGCTTATTTTATAAGCGTGGTTTCTGACCACCCCGAAAGGGAAACGGTCGTGATGATGATACTTTGATACTATTCCTACGATTTCAATGAATAAATATTTGATATGCATAGTATAATATATTAATATACATTATGTTAATAATTAAAAAGTTTCAATAATGACTACTGTTTTTGTATGAAACGCCTAATAAACGTTAGCAAATATACAATAAAATAAAACATGCGATTTACTATCAAAGTGAACAATGTCAGGGGCGAAGTAAAATAACTGTCAAAAAAAAATGTTAAAGTCAATTGCCATACTAAAATACTCTGTGATAAAGCATGTTATTTACCTACAATAAATTTTAACAAACAACACTCTCGTTTTCATATTCCTGCGAATACACATAAATTTGAAGATTCTTATATATATCTGCCGCCTCTTGAAGATCAGCTGAAGAAAAAAATATCATGTATCCCGCTTGCTAATGTGTAGACGCGATGCGTGTTATATTTAGTACTTATACAAATACTAACATGAAATAAAAAAAATCTAACTTTAGCGCTCAAAGTTGGCGCCGCAGTATAATTCGTGGTAGTATTCGACTTGAAATAAGATCTAAATTATTTCTACTTAACTATTTGCACTTACTCGTACAAAGTTGTTATACAGTGTGGTATAGTACAGTAAATCGACTTTAAGATGATTACATCGGAGCTTGTCTTTCTTTTTTTTGTCCCTATGCTTTCATTCATTATGCGTTATCTATCTATTATCTATCTTTATGCGTATTTCATTGTTACTTAAAAAACTTTTTATTGCAAAAAAAAACATAATGTAATGTACAAGGGCGAACTTATTGCCCTAAAAGCATTTTATAACAGCTAACTTTTGGGAGTGTGGTAGTTGCGGGGTGCATTATTATAAATATACAATAAATAATAATCGTTACATACTATTACTTAAATAAATATATACATACACATACGAAAATAGGTAAGTATATAAAACTGTTTACACACAATAAAAATAGTAAAATTGATGTAAGTAGTATGAAGGGCTATGTTTGTTTGTTGAGAAAGTGAGGGATAAGAACATTTTTAAATATCGCGGCCCCCGGCTGATAACCAGAGTTTGTGTCACTCTCGAGCAGCGGATACTGTGAAAGAATCTGAATGTCTGCTGAAAAATGGGTACGGATTTTGAGCTGATTGTTATTAGCAGAGCGGAGAGGAAGATTATGACTGTCTCCAAGGAACAGGAAACGAGTATTAAGGTATGAAGGTGTTTGGGGATTGTAAAGAATATTCGTAAAATGAAGTTAAGAGATGAGCAGCTCTGCGGAAACAAATATTGAGTCACTTTAATTGAATACGATATTAGGAAACATGGTCATACTTACGCAGGCCGAACACGAAACGAATGCATAAGTTGAGCAGACGATCGAGTTTAATGAGTAGCTTATTTAGTGACATCAGGATAACACACATCTGCGTAATCAATAATAGGAAGGAGAAGAGAACTAACCAACATAAGCTTTGCCTTAAATGCAATGAAGTCCTGAGATCGCTTTAGCGAGTTCATGCTAGCGAACATTTTCCGGCAAATTTCTGACATATGTAGACTCCAGGATAGGTTGTTGTAGATGTAGGTCGTTACATATGCGATCCGCCAAAACTGACATATGCACGGCTCGTTTCCATACATAAGTGTTGGTACCAGCATGGAATTGTGTATGATATGAATATATTAAGTCTTGTTTCAAGCAGTGTTTGCTTTTATATAAATATCACCAAGGTAAGCTTACAATATTAGTTCAAGTCAAGTCAACTCAAACTATCTTTATTCACGTAAACCTACTACAGGCATTTGAGACACGTCATAATTTAAATTATTTTGAATGATTCTATTCCTGTTAGTGGCAGACTTAGCAGCAAAGTGGTCCAAAGAGAAGGCAGACTAGCAGCTTAGCCAGTTCTCTATAAAAGTAAAAATTGGGATTTTACATAATTGCAAAAAATACTTTCAACGAGAACTAGAAATAGATGGTAGGTGGACTAATAGTGGTAATTTGCCGAGTCTGCTGGGGCGGGGAAGTATCCATGCTCTGTGTTAGGGACTGATGTCACTCATGAGAGTCTGATTCCAGTTGCTGACATTCATGGACCTCGCTCTTCACCTACCATCAGGTAGGCGCACGGTCATATGCCACGCTATAAATAAAATACGAGCCGAGCTATGTCCCTGATATTTCGATCAGCGACCCCAGGGCACCGTTAACACTATTTTCCGCGTTCAGTCTTCTTTTAACATGTCTATCATACTTCCTATCCGCAGTGAAAAACACTGTCCAGATATAAGTCTTACCAGCGGTTTACACGTATAATATTATCTCTTTTTGGGTTATTTTTTATACTTTAAAATAATTGTTATAATAAAAGGGTTCGTAAGGTACAGAAAAAAATACATAATAAAGAAAAGAAATAAAATGGTGTTAGTAACAATACAAATCTCTGGGTCCGCCCACTAGAGCATCCATGATGTGAGGATATCTTTTATAAACATGATAAATTACATAACATGATTAAAAATCCTAAGATCTAAGTTAGACCTGTCATTGGAGTCAGATTTTTTATGAATTTATTAATTGTATTTTTATGAATAATAAAATATTTTTTGTATGCTAGAAGTAAAAAAATAATCCGGACATCAAAAACTATCTAAAACCTAATATTATTTATCATCACAGCCCCTAGAACATAGGAGTCCCAGACCTCCACCGTTAGAAATGGGTCTTTCAGGAATATCTGGAGAACTTGGCCTACACACGCCACGCTGGCCAGACGGGTTGGCGAGGGTCTTATGTCATTTTGTTTAAATGTCATTTTATT
The DNA here is from genome assembly GCA_910589645.1 of Tinea semifulvella. Taxonomy (NCBI): domain Eukaryota; kingdom Metazoa; phylum Arthropoda; class Insecta; order Lepidoptera; family Tineidae; genus Tinea; species Tinea semifulvella. The sequence continues at coordinate 11,618,426 of OU342584.1, read as the reverse complement.
AACGATTCCACAAGTTGCTATTAATGGAACTGGGACCGACGGCTTAACGTGCTCTCCTAGGCTCTCTGGTACTATAAATGTATGGCCAATACAAAAAAAAAAAAATACAAAAAAAAATAGTTTGGCGGTCAGAGCATGCTAAAACTGTATACAAAGCATTGATTAATTTAACTGTCCCAAATGTATATTGTATTATTGTTTTAAAACAATAAATAAAATTTATTATTTTTAATATTATTGGTACATGCTGGGTGGGTTTGAACCGACCTTTGTAGGATTTTATGTCAATATTATTTATAAGCATATCATTTATAAAAAAATAAAAAATAAATGTATTTAAACGTGTGTGATGCAAGTATAAAATATAAATTATAGAAAATATGTACTCCAGTAAGCAAAACCAAAGTTAAATAGAATTGGGATTTACAGCTAGTGTCTTCGAAACATGATGAATGATGACATGAGATCCGAAATAATAATTGACAAGCACGACGATATCTCTGGCATAATTGAAATAAATTAAATATATTTTTATGCACACAAAATCCAACCACGCTTTAAAGGCCTTAAGTAGAATAAGAAGAAGTTATTTTATTTCCCATAGGTATACAATTGGTTATCAATCTTGTTTACACAGACAGAAATCGTTTAGTAGGAAAAGGCCCGAGGCTGTGGTTGCGTCCAGTTTTATGAACAGATATTCAGTGTTCAACTTGCCCAAGACTTACTCTGAACGTACATCGAAACTTCGCAGCAAATGTTTGTTGGTTTGCATTTTGGAGATGATCAAGGATGAATGAAAAAACGCAAACTGTTTTAGTTATAAGGCATGTGATTGTTGGCATAACTAATAAAGTTACATATAAAGTACCAAGTATGACGTATAATACTAAACTGAGGAGGGTGTAATGAATTTGCATCGCTCTCGCTCAAACAATCCAATATATTCAAAGATTTATCCACTCTGATTGTAAAGTCGTTAGTCCTTATTCTGTGCTGCTAACCACGTAGGGATACTGCTGCGGGTCTTCGATGGCTCAATTAAACAGAGTTTAGCGGACTGTATATGGTTTATTGCAGAAGTAGAAATTCCAATTAATTACTTGTAAAAAGGCTATGAAAATTGTGAGAGAAAAAACGTGTGACCGCTCGGTGCGCGGATTGATTACACTCTCGTGGGCGCCGCTCGGAGCGCTGGCCACCGATCCCACAGTGGTATTGGCCGAGCGGCGATAATGTCGCTGTGATCGCGACTACTCATTGTATTTTTAATACAAGTCTATCAAGGTGATAAAATTACAGATATTTAGGATATATAATAATCTTATATTTGTTTTAGTAAAATAGTGGAAAATCGTTATAAATATTTTCGCTATTTTTATCTGTCTGAATATAATAAAAAGTATTAAAGACGTTCAATGGTTCGGACAAAACTGGCTCTACTGATTGCGAAGGAAAATCAATGTGCCGTTGAATATTATTCGGAACAAAACCACGTAAATAACATTTCTTCGACATATTACACTAAAAGTATTTCTGTAAAAAGGATAAAATGTTTCATCACAACCTTAATATCTTGCATTTAAAGAGTCATCATTACCTTTCATTAAGAAGCTTTACGTACTTTCAGAACATTTTGTTATTAGACAATACATTTAGTGTACATACAGCACTAGGAATGATTGTTTTAGTGCAAAATATTTATTACTTGAAATATTATATAACTGACACAACAGTTTTTGGTCCTTCGAGCCGGATTCGCACCTATCTCCTTTCATGTTATATATATTTCTTTATACCTATGACTTTTTGGACAATTTAATTTATTAGTTTATTGTTTAATACAATTTAGGTTTTACCCTATTACCTTTATAATGGGCAGGATGTACAAAACAGAGTCAGAATTACCTTTATTTAAGCAATACTATACATACATACATGCTTTCTAAGACAATAAATTCGTGTACAAACGGCACTCTTGGGTAATCGTTGTTTTAATACAAAAAAGACTTTTGAAAAACTAGCACACCAGTTAAGAATAAAAACTTTATCATGATCTTAAATTGAAACTAGAAACTTTAATATTTATCCCGTAGTTCCGTATTTTGATCGTTCAGAGTTGGCGTCGACTTTGGAGAAGATATCGAGTGTGATATCTCGAGGCACTATACTAGAATTGCATGATGGAATATTCACAGAGCTATTGTTTGCAAAGTATTATATAGTGTTCAGTAGCTACGAGATTTAAACTTGTATTTTGTTCTCTGAAGCATAGCTTGTGACTTCACACCCTCCTACCAGGCAAGGTAAGCGAGTTGTGAAATTAATAGGTAATGGATTGTTTATATGTACAGAATAAACGTTAAATAATCTCAGTAGACATATATACATGTATACATATATATATGTCTACTGAGATTATTTAACGTATCAACCATCTATACTAGTATACTCATATACCTACGACTAAACCCGATTCCCTTTGGTTAAGCTTGCTGAAGATCAAGATGTTACTGACGAGATGCTTGTAGGGCCGCTGATTCCAGGTGTAAAAAATGTAATGTAATCTGCAATCTGAAAATTCCAGAAGTGACAGCATAGGTAAATTTAGGGACATAAAGACAATTACAATGAAGATGACGTTACTGATTAGATGCGCGCAGGGCGCTTAAAAGCCGTGTGTAAATTGTAATGTCAGTTCCTGTTAACAACAGGCTTTTTCTGTTTCCATATTACACCCTAATATACCCTACATTAAAGTGACTGCGTATAGTTATGGGTGTGTTATTTGTAATGCAATTTGTAGTGTATGCTGTCGCGTCGGTCCTGGTTTAAATCGTTAATAAGTTTTTAATAAAATTATCTTAGTCGATTGCCAACCCGTCGAGGCGTGGCGATAAAACACCAAATTCTTCAGAAGCTAGTTTTGGAAGTCCCAATTTCTGCAGTGCAGGTAGGACGCTGTGTTCTAAAGGTTGGTTTGTTGATGAAATACTCGTATAAGAAAAAATATAGACCGAAAATTGTACTGTAATATTATTGCGATAAAACTTCGCATTAAGTGTATGTCTTACAGTACTGTCCTAGACTATACTGTGGCATAGCTGCAAAATTTTGTAACGTCTGCAATGTAATTAATACCTATTTGTTGAATTTCTGTTTATTAAGCTACGAGTAGTCTATAATTTGTCATCAATTTAAATATGAAATGTACATGTGAATTGTATTTTCATAGGTAAATTCTGGCAATATTTATTGTGCAAACGCTATACAGGGGTTAATGTTGCCAGTCTCCTTGAGTTTTAGTTTAGTTGAAATTAGAAAAACTGAAAAATTATAAATAAAAAACTTGTTCTAAATTGGCTCCATCGGCATAGTGGCATAGTGATGCCGCACTGAATGACAATGTTGATTCTTTGGCTCAAATATTACACAGCCCTCTTGTCTCCTGATGTGTTGATGACAGATATCGACGATACAAGGTGCCACAGTGTCGACACTATTAGCATCCCAAACTAACAGCTCCTTATAATTTGATCCCATACCTTATCCTATCTCCCTGGGCGCTGTGATCTAGAAAGAGTCCGGACGGACGTGTTTGGCGAAGAAATCTTCCACGCGTCTATGAACTACGCTATATAACAATAAAAGATGAAAGCAATTGTATTTTTTTTTTCTTAACTAGTCATTCGGTGCTATGAACGGATAATAAGAATACCTTATTTGGACACCTACACCTCCGAATATTGTTGGCAACGTTGCCTGTGACCAGGTTCTGTCTTCGAAGGAAATGTGTAAAAATAATAAAAGATAAAAGGGTTTATTTTATAATGTTTTTCAATATCAGTAAAATGTGGCGAAAATTCCATAGATGGCAGCATGGTAAATTTGAATACAAAAAGATAATAATGTATTATATTTAATTACAATAATTTATACATAATTGTATGTATTAATGTATTCTACTTAAACACTCTTTTCAAATGCCCCTCCTGGACCAGACTAATCAGGCACGGTGGGAAAAAGTTACGGAAAAGAACTGTACATTGTGTGGTGCTGCCATAAGAACTGCTAGACACACACTTATAGGGTTTGTTGCTGCTCCCCAAAATACAATATAATTGTTTAGGGAGCAGAGTTCTGTATCTCTTGCTTGCATACTTGTTTTGATACTGAACCATTTTTTTAAAACTAAATTAACTTTTGCTTCAATTAACGATTTTTACTTTACTTCTAGAAAAGGGCTATTACTCGCGCCGACATGATAAAGACCTTGTTGTTATCCGTGGAGCAAGATCCAGATATTTTTTTTTAGAAACTTTACAGAATCTTTTTAAAAAAAGAACTGAACATTGTGTGGTGCTGCCATAGAAACTGCTAGACACACATGTAGAGTGCGTTACTTCTCTAGAAAAGGGCTATTACTCGCGCCGACATTACAAAGTCCTTGGTGTTATCCGGAAATTAATGCCAAAGCTTCATATTTATTAAAGTCTCTATAACAACCTTATGTCATAAAGACTTCTAAAGATTTAAATATAAATATGGTAATACATATACTTATTATGCAACAGATATGTAGGTACATTTAAACATAATTATAGAATCCGATAAACTAGCTGTATCAGCCTATAGGCCAGACATCTTAGTGTTTTCACGGAATTTGAAAAAAGTTATTTTTATTAAACATATCGTTCCGTGGGAATCAAATATTCTAAAAGACCACAACATAGCTAAGGAGGTCTGCCGTCTATACATTTATGAAACGAGCTTATAAGACTGCATTAACGGAATCAAGGAGAGGAACACAATGGTGGATGGTGAGCGTCTTTTTGCACAAAAAAATAAGAACTTCTTTGTAAATCAGCCTTTAGTCGGCCGCAAGCCCGAGACACTATTCTTATATGTCTTGTTAGACATATGATAGATCAGGGCCCAGCATGGTAAATCCATAGAAAATTTGAAATTTATTAGATGTTTGTAGTTTTGAAAACTTGTGAATGCGTTATGATTCAAGAAACTTGTTCGAGTATGAGACTTGCCACCATGGCGAAAGAATGTAAAACTCTTTAGAAATATGTTTAGAAAGACAGAGAAATATGGAGATCTGGGACTATATTGTGTATTCTCTTTTACAACCATACCTTCCCACCGGAATTTGGGTAAGTCAATATTTACACAATATATATGTTGTACATAATATACTTGATATTATACATCTTGGCTCCCTAAATGAAATCATAAAACGGGCTCTTGCCACCATTGAGGTTCCAGCTATTCTAGAACCTACTGGATTGGTCCGCGATGATGGCAAGGGATCTGATGCTATGACGCTGATCCCCGGGGAGCGGGGACGGGCTTTAGTGTGGGATGCCACTTGTGTCGACACTCTGGCTTTGTCACACCTTAGGGGAACAGCGCTAAAAGCGAGAGCCGCAGCTGAAAGCGCAGATTCTGGCAAGCGGCGCAAATACGTATCTATAATCAAAGAATACATGTTTGTGCCGTTTGCTGTAGAGACTTTAGGCCCGTGGGGTCCAAGCACTAAAACATTTATAAAAAACATCACCCAGAAAATCAGCATAGCGATTCATAACGAGGAAATACGGCCGGCGTTCTTGCCACCATGCCACGCGGATATTGCGAGTATTTATATTTAAATTTGGTTTTGTAAGTAGGTTTTTTCTATGTTTATGTTTTAGTTTTTTTTTATATCATAATTAATTAAAGTTTTACTAAATAAATTTTGAAAATATGTTTTTCGAATAAATATATCTTAAAATTATAGTCGTCCTGCCTGCTGAGTGTCATGGAACTATAGGCAAGGAATTGAACTGGGGGTTAATTTACACTAATTCAGTAACACCAACATAAAATAAAATACAAATTAATAAACTATACTTAAAAATAATAACAATAATAATTTAATTACTATAGTTGCAGCTGTAAAAGGGTCTTGTGAAACTTAAACTTATTTATAAAAATAAAATAAAAATAGTATAAAAAAACATTTAAAAAAATGAATAATTTAAGCAGCTGGGCCTTGTCAAAAATAATATAATTTAACAATTATTCTGAACATTAACAATATCGATGTATGCAATATAACATTGAACAATAATAATCTATGAAAACATAAAACCTATATTTGTTCATCAGTTCATGGAACTATTGAATACAATGTAAGAATGTTTATCAAATTCGTACAGCACAACCGTATGCAAAATTGCCAAATCCATTTATAGGTACTTGTATTTGAAAACATTATGAAACATGTTATACACAGGACCTTTTAGGTAAAAATCATAGAAAAGGGCTATTATTATCTATTATAAAATGGCTATTACTCGCGCAGACATGATAAAGTCCTTGGTGTTATCCGTTAAGCAGTAAGTTTTTCTATTGCAAGAGCCAGAAAGGGATTGACTACAAATAAAATTTTGACCACATTTGTAAAGGAAGGGCAAAGTATGAAAACTAAATGAAAGCCCATCTAGATCTTTGGTGCCGCATCAGACTGGAAAATTCTAATGGATGCATTTGAACATCATTATAGGATTCCACATGAACTACCTGTAGGCAAGATATCTTAGTGTTTTCTAGGAACTTGAAAAAAGTTATCCTTACTGAACTTACCGTTCTGTGGGAATCAAATATACCAAAAGACTACAACATGAAGTCGAATAAATATTATGATCTCGCAAAAGAAATGATCAGGAATGGTTTTAAGACTCTGGTGTACGCAGTGGAAGCTGGAGTGAGAGGAGTTCCAGCAAAATCTTCGCTCCACTTACTAAAAGAATTGGTCCTAAGCAGGTCTGCCGTCAATACATTTATGAAAAGAGCTTCTAGGACGGCAATAACGGAATCATATAGTATTTGGTTGGGTTGGGAGAGGAGTAGAATTGTGGATGGTGAGCGTATTATCGAGAAATAAAATAAAAAAGGAGGCTTACTTTTTAAACCATCATTTAGTTGGTCGGAAGCCCAAGACACCATTCTTCTCATCTCTTACCCACACACGATGGACCCGGCACCCGCACGGTCAATCCATGGAATGCTTAGGAATTTGTCTTCTCTATTGGTTTGGGTAAGTAGAGGAGCAGAATGGTGGATGGCGAGTGTCTTATTACGCAATAAAAACTACCCGCACAGTGAATCTATCGATTGCTGCGACTTCTGTTTAAGCTGCTGGTCTTCTGCTTACAACTTACTTTTTGCTTTGCTGCTTATTATTCCACTATCAGAAGAAGAGTCATTTAAATAATGACGTGTCACAAATGCCTGTAATAGGTTTACGTGATTTAATATATTTTGACTTTGACTTTGTTTACGTAATGTACAGTACTTCGAACACAGAATAGATCTCCACTGCCAAAGTAGAGCATTTTACATAATACGAAGTACCATCGTTCAAAGTCGATCTTGGGAGACGCGATTATGCAATATGCACGCTTGACAAACTATTAAAAAACTTCGAATCGAACCTGGTACCTCCGCGTCTAAATCTACGAAAACGGAGGGCAATATTACTATTACCAATACTATTTGGTGATTCTATAATTTAACACAAGCATAGTGATGGTGGATACCATATGTGTATTACGTCAGTTCCATAGACATTATTTCTCGCTTACCAACAGGCGAGAGTAAAGTCACATGTTATGGTACAATGTAAAAAAAACATACTTAACAAGGTTTTGCCATTTCACTCCGGTAAGCAGAAAAAAGTAAGAAAAACAATACGATATCATAGCATGGATACATTAAAATAGTAAAACATATATTTTTTTATGCTGCTAAATACCTAGTACCTATCAATATGTCTTTATGACTTTGACAAAACAATTTATTTATTTAGATATTAACATTGTGGTTATAAACGAAAACACAGTGTTCTTAAGTACTCATTTTCATTTTACCTTGCGTGTTATTACAAGATTGGTTATAAAAATGCACAATGTACATAGAAAATTTGGTAAAAATTTATACCTACTACAGTTGTTACATATACAAACCTTCAATGTCAATAAAAATAATATATCAACTTTTTTATCAGGTTTCACAAAAATAAATCAATTGTTTGTTTGAGTGCAGGTACTTCATGACTGAAGATTTAGCGCGATCGTACCGGGTACGAATGTTAGGTGAGTTTATTGAGTTAAAAATAAAAACGTTTATTGACTTAACGGGGTCCCTGTACTATGTCCCAGAAGGTCTGTGATACAGGGAGCCCCTCCACCACACTCTTGCTTGCAAAGGCATTCGTGATTAACATGCATTAACAATAATTTTGAAACAGTCTAGAGAAGTCTATAATAACATTGTTGTGGAGTACATAATAATTATTTTATCACTAATCATACGACTCATGATTTATATTCTGAAAATGTGTCATTCAGATGTCTTATCCATACTCATATATCCATCTGCAGATTATTGCATTTAATACAATTTATATAAATGTTTTACCTCGAAATAAGTCTTGCAGCTTTTGCAAAACCAACATACTCGTACATGCGGCCATGTTTTAGGTTAATAAAATGGATAATTTGATTTTTTTCATCGAGTACATAAAGGTTTTGGAAGCCATTTCTCATTCATTTACGCTTCGGCTTTCTTGGGGAGTTTTGAATAAGTATTATGAATATTACGTTTTATAACTTATTCGTTTATTAATAATGTAATTTCTGTTTCAGGTATATTTCGAGTATGTAATCTCCGAAAATTGGATCCGGAAGCAGAGAATGTTCCTTTAGCAACTGACTTAAACTTAAGTTTGGGTTAGATATAATGGAAAATTCTAGAATTCGTAAGAAAGTAAAATGCGAGCATTCAGAAGAAAGATAATAGACATACAAGATGTTTAACTGGGTTTATACTTTTACAGACATGATTTAATATTTCTCTGTGAAATAATAAACCGAGTAAACGTTCGTATCACGATCAACTCCAGTTTGAAGATGTCGAAATTTGAATATTGAATGCAATTCGTCTCACTGAGTATCTCTAGTTACAGATTGTTTTATATCTCTGTAACAGGACAACTCGGTCGACGTATGTATTTGAGTAAAAAGTAAAGTATCGTCACGACCGTTTCCCTTTCGGGGTGGTCAGAAACCACGCTTATACATAAGCGGATTCACATTTAGCCAACTTTACTACAGGCCAATCATGACAAGTGGCAAGCTCGTCGATGTCTCCAGGCGTACCAAACTCGAGAAATATGACAAATAAATTAAATATTAATTACATACATACATACATATCTTCACGCCAGATCCCTTGCGGGGTAGGCAGAGACAATTGAGCGCCATTTGACACGATCACGACATACTTCTTTCGCTTCGTCGACATTCATTAACCTCTTCATACATGCCCTTTGGTTACGAAGACTTTTTAATGCACCTTCAGTCAGTGTTTTATTTATTTGATCGTGATATGTGAGTCTCGGTCTGCCAGGGCCTCTTTTACCTACAACTTTCGCATTATATATCTGGTTCGTCAATCTTTCATCGCTCATCCTTTCAACATGCCCGAACCATCGTAGCATACCTTTCCTTATTTTTGTCCCTATGCTTTCCTTCATACCAACCCTTTTCCGTATTTCGACGTTACGTATGCGGTGACGCCACATATCCGCCGCAACGACCGCATTTCTACTGCATTAACCCTACTCTCATGCGTATTCTGACGTATCCACGTCTCGCTTCCATACATCAGTGTTGGTACCAACATGGCATTGTGTATGGCGAGCCGAGCTTTGTCACTGACATTTCGACTGCCGATCAGTGACCCCAGGGCACCGTTAACACTATTTCCCGCGTTCACTCTTCTTTCAACGTCCCTATCGTACTTCCCATCCGCAGTGAAAACACTGCCCAGATATATAATTTCATTTACTTGTTCTAGAGTTTCATCATCAATCTTTATCGTCACGGTTGTCATCACACATCCCTCGTTTCATTTCCATTCAATGTATTTATTTACATTAATAAATATTTTTGTGTCCCGACCAGGAATCGAACCCGGTACCTCCGAGTCTAGGTCCACGGTCTTAACCGCTAGACCACGGAAGCAGTCAAGCTTCAATTTATATTGTATTTGAGTCAAATGTATAATACCTGAATGTGTTTTTATAAAAAATATACAATTATAAACCTCTACTTGTTTTTTTATTTACCTCCTATATTTTCATACATGCATTCCTGCAAGTCTCAAAAAGGACACTTTTAGAAATTTGCAGGAATGCAACATGTTTAAATAATTTTTAATCGCGTCATAGTTCATATATGTTTCTTTTTTTTTTTCATAAAATACCAAAAACATTTTCATTAGATCACTGATTCTTAAAGCAGGACATTTTTGTATTGTCCCGAAGGATTGACCGTCATAGTTCATATATGTTTTTTTTTTTTTCATAAAATACCCAAAACATTTTCATTAGATCACTGATTCTTAAAGCAGGGCATTTTTGTATTGTCCCGAAGGATTGACCGTCATAGAATGTCTATCGGCATTAGGTTAACCTTTGTTGAGTATAATCAAGTTTAATAAAAAACATTAAGAACATAAATGTTAATGTTAAATATAGCGTGGGTAATTTCGAAAAGTATTGAATTGTTAGGATTTAATCCATATTTGACGACTACATTAATTTCGATGTAATGTCGGCTAATATAGTACCCATTGCTTAGATTGATTACTATAATAGATGATAAGGACAACAGATTCTTAGACCTTTACTGCTGGAGAACTTTACAGTAAGTCATGTTTCAAGCGGTGTTATTTTTATGTAAATAACACCATGGCGAGCTTACAATGTTAGTTCTCCTGAAAGGTAGAAATTGGCGTTTGACATGATTGCAAATTGTGGTAGGCGGACTGATGGTGGTAATTTGCCCAGTCTGCCGGGGCCGGGAAGTATTTACCGTTCGTGCCGATAAACCCAGTAAAGTGCAGCCACATGTTTCGGGATCAGGCCCGAATTGCCGTCATACCCAGTTAAGCCGGCATAGTGTTAGGGACTGATGTCAGTTATGAGTGTCTGATTCCAGTTGCTAACATTCATGGAACTTGCGCGCCACCTAATATCAGATGGGCGCAAGGTCACATGTCGTGCTACTATAGAAATATATATATACATAAATAACATATAACTGTAGAATTTGTCTTACACTCGCTACACTGAGCAGACGGGTTGGTAAGGGGGTAATGTCAAATTTAATAACAATTTATTGACGATTTCATAAGTTGGTATTAGTAGAACCGGGACCGACGACATAACGTGCTCTCTGAGTCACGGGAACGGGTAATAAATAAAGTAGGTATATGTTAAAATCATAAAACGTACATATTTTCCTAAAGACAACACGAATAATCTATTTAGAATAATAAAATATACTATCATATACTAATAATACACTTTTCTTACGTACATTTGTCATAGACAACACGACAGTTTCCGTGCCTCTTAAGCCGTTGGTCCCGGTACCACTATTACCAACTTATGAAAATCGTTAATAAATTGTTATTAACAACCCGTCTGGCCAGCGTGGCGAGTGTAAGGCAAATTCTCCGGAAATACTGGAGGGTCCATCTTAGGACTCTGTGTTCTAGGAGCTGTGACTCCATAAGGATTACGATAACGAAGTGATACTATTGGTGGATATCTTCTTTGCGCATGGCTCATTTTCCAAAACATATCTGGTGTATTAAGGCTAATATCTATGAAGCCCATACTATATAAGTTCATAGGAATATAAATCATCGACTCTAAAATAAATATATTTATGTCTTTGCCTTACTATTTTTAGATTTGAGGTCATAATTAAATAGAGAGCGTGGTCATCCATGGTTAGCAAGGAATGTTCCCCTTAGAGGACACTTAAGAGTATATTGTACAACCACGCCGTACCCATAATTCCCTTCCGTCAAACCGGCAGTGGGTCGTCAAAGCCCGGATGGCTGATAAGATGGGGACATTTCTCGTTAAAACTAAGATCATCGATGACGAACGCTCTCTGTTTAATTCCGACCACAAATCTAAAAAAGAGAGGCAGAGACATCTATAAATATTGTGTAAACTACAGTATACTGTTATCTACACAATAAGCAAGTAGTTATATATTTAACCACTAGATGTCGCTTACAAAATTTTTGTCTTGCAGCTGACAACGTAGACTTCAAGTACACTCTTACGCACGGCCCTCTAAATGGAGACGACTTCCTATAGAAGTGCTCCTAAAAAGAGCTGAAGTAGTTGAACCTAGACCCTCTTGTTTTGTGAGCCGCTGTTATACCAGTGCGGCACCCATCACCAAAAGGGCATTAATCCCTATTCCCAACCCAGGCCCATTAGCCATCCGGGCCTGGACGACCCCACTGTTCTCGGCCCCCCTTCCCCCCACCCCACGGGAGACCACTCCCTAAAGAAATGTACTTGGAGAAGAGAACCTAGACGAAATCCTCTAAGTCAGTAGGCTAGTTCCTCCAGGTTTTTTGAGCAACAAGGTCGCTACTCCACTACTCTGCGCCTTACATTGAAGCATATCTAATACATCGAATCTTGCGCGACCCTACGATGACGTCATTTAATTGAATTTGACTATAAATATTTCTACCAAATAGATAGATGTTTGAAATCCCTGTTTCCAGTCATCATAACAGCCCCTAGAACACACATCGTGCTCTACCCATACTCTGTAGGAGATGGGCCTTCCAGAACATATATTGGAGAATTTGGCCCACACTCGCCACGCTGGCCTAAAGGTTTGGCGAGGGTCTGAAGTCATTTTTATAACAATTTATATGTGATGTATGGGATGAAGTTAATGATGATCTCAGCGTATTTGTTGTGTTTAAGGCGCGCGGCTGACTCTGCAGCACCCCGGGTTTATTATGGCTGGATGTCACATGTGACGGTCAGAGTGTGTTAACACATGTGGCATACCAAACCAGTGCACGGCCTCGTTTGTATAGAATCAACGTGGATGTATATGGGCGGGTTGTTTCATAACATGTTAATATACCTATCGCCGAATATGACGCTAACGTTGGTCAAAAGGTTTAACGATATTAAACCAACGGATTTTTAATGACAACTTTAACGTAGAATATTTTTTTAACAACCAACCCTATTGCATGCAAGTCAATTTGGCATTGTAGTCAGTGTCAATTTAAACAGGTATAGTATTAAACTTTATTTACTTTGTAAGTATCCGATTCCGGTACAGGTTAAGTACGTAGTTGGCTGATCTATCGAAATTTATTACCTCTGAATTGAATTTTGGCAAGTATGCTAATCCAACGTTCATAAAAGGATTATAAGTTTTTTTAACCCTAAGATAGACGAACTTATTTCATAATACAGAAAAGATAAACAGGCGCCTAAGAAGCGCACAATGTATAAACCGATTTTATTTATAAATTAAAATAAATACAAATTCTTTATTTGTATAATTTCAATAATTAATAATAACCACTCGTAAATAAAACAAAAACGTACATTTTTTAGTTATTATTTCTTAAACAATTTTGGATATTATTAACAAAAAGTAAAAGTAGAAGTCTGTGGGGAAATAAAGGCCGAAATAACACAAAGAACTGTGGTAAGAGAAATATAATAAATAATTTACAATAACTACATTTCGCTTTCAGTAAAATGGCTCAATATCCGCTTTCGCCGGTCTGTCCATCTTCTCTCTTTACTTTATAACGTTCTCAATCACCCTAAAACACCTTCGTACCTTAAATCACGCTTTGAATTTCTCTCTAATACGCACAACTGTGCTCTTCGCTCCTCTCACAACAATCAGCTAAAGATTCCTTCGCATTCCTCTAGCAGATATTCAGATTCCTTCACTGTTGCTGCCGCTCGTCAGTGGAACAAGCTACCACTGGCCATAAGGCGTGCACCGTCCGTTAACGTATTTAAAAACCTTCTAACCACATTATTTCTTGAGAAACAGAATGTATGTCTCTCGAATTAGTTGTTTGACTTTTTATTTATATATATATCTAGTTATTTATAGTGTATGTTTATGTATGTATGTATTATATAGTATGTATGTGTGTTGTTTTTTTATATTGTGTATGTATATTTAATAAATGCGTAATTATGTTTATTTACTAATTTAAGCTATTTTAATATTTTTCTTTATCCTGCCCATCACCTTACATGATCCCCAAGGTTAGCTGGTGAAGAATGCCTTATGGCGTTATAGCTCGCCTATGTACTAGGTTTTTAAGTGCAATAAAGTATTTAAATAAAAATAAAATAAATACATTTTGCCGAAAGCTTGATATTGACTTGTTTCACAACAAATTCTATCCGTATTTAGTAGTATTTTACAATTACGGTATTTTCTCACTAATTAAAATATTACGATATAATTAGAATCAAATACCAAAAATACTAAAATATAATAATAAACAATATTTAGACCAAATACGTCGAGATACCAAGAAAACTGTAAAAAACGAACAAAAACTGTGTTAATCAATGACTCAGTTAGTTCGGAATTGCAAGCCTGTACGCGCGTAGATTTGAAAATGGCAGGGGTATACAAGTATTAGTCACGCGGGCGCCTCTGAGGTAAAACTTATCTTTCTAGGGTTGAATAGCTTAGGGTGTGGTTACATAGATTTTAGTTTAGAGTAGTTTAAAGTATCACTTCAATATGGTGTGTTTATTACAATCCATACAAATATATAATACTATACTAGTATTATAAATATGATAGAAGCTTAGTCTTGATGTATGCCTTCACATATTACTGAACTAATATTGGCAGAGATGTTTGTTGGAACACTGACATAGGCATGACATATACGAGTGATACCTACGTCATTATATAACTACGACTTGGGACTCATTTATATTTCAGTTCTTTTGTCTTTCCTTCACGCCTTTACTACTTCACGCGTTTCCAATAAAAAAAACAAAGGTGTTCCTTTACCCAGGGTTGGACAAATGTTTTATGAGTTTATCATATGACAGCGACATGTCACCCTATAGCTACGTTAAGTGTGTTTTTTTATCGATTGGACAAATGTTTTCCTTTGCTGGCTTATTAAACCCGGCTTATCTCACCTTGGTGTTACTTTGAGTCATGACAGCAGGCTAGACCTTCGCCTAAATGGGCATTCAGAATATCATGTACTTGCATGACTGATTTTTTTTTCTTTACAATGAAATAAAATACGCTCCAATAAACACGACGCATCCTCTTCTAGGTTTATTAGACTAAGGTAATATAAATATAGTGTATAATAAAAAAACTATTATTAAAAGGAAGCATCGTATTACCTTATAATTCAGCTGCAATTAACATTAAACTCGACTTTAACCCAGTTGTTTTTCTATCACCATCATCGTCTATCTATAACACAAATTACTTATATCAAAAAGAAATGATTATATATTAAGTATTAATACCAGCGTAAATCCTAATCGGGTAGTCATAAAACACGTAATTAAAAAGCTAGTTTTCTTAGGCAACTTTACTGGGCTTATCATTAGAATAATCTACTAGAAATGGCCACAAAAAATCGAATTAGCAACGCCTTAAAATCTGCAGAGGTAAAGTCTACTCATGAACTCTTGTAAATTGGATTAAGGCTTGCCACACACAGGCAGCTCGTCACAACGTTGACATCAAGCTACGGTCTCACATTTTCATGTGCTGCGAGGAGTGGCTGGTGTGCCATTAAAAAGTCCTTAAAGTAGCGGAGTCTGTTATTTATATTAAGTTCTTACGGTTCCGTGAGAATCAAATATTCCAAAAGACCACAACATGAAGTCGAACAAATATTATGTCCTCACAAAAGAAATGATAAGGAACGGGTTTAAGACTTAGCTTTACGCAGTAGAAGTTGGTGCGAGAGGACATCCAGCAACATCTTTGGACCACAATAATTGCGCCTCAGCAGGTCCGCGATCAATACATTTATGGAACGAGCTTCCATGACGATATTAACGGAATCCTTCTTGCGCAATAAAAAGGGAGGCCTTCTTTGTAAATCAGCCTATAATCGGTCACAAGCCCGACACACCATTATTATTGTCTCTCTTTCCCACACACGACGGACCCGGCACCCGCACGGTAAATTCATGGAATGCTTAGGAATTTGTCTTTCCTCTGCTACCTACGAGGTTACGTCAGGGATCCGATGATCAAAGAAACCGGTAAGTACATTCGATTGCAGGAGGACTTTAACAACATACTCATGTGTCGCGGCGTTAACTTCCTTCTTCTAAACATGGACAAGTGCAATCATTTGCTAAACCGCAACACATTTTTCTAGCTAGACATAGCCACTTCACATGTTACAAATGACTCGTTCTAACTCTTCACGAGTTATTCCCTGACAGAGTAATAAGTCGTCGAGGAAACATTAACTGGCTACCAAGGAGTCCATATCTAACTCCCCCCGTTTTTTTTTGTGTGGCTACTAAACTTGTGGTTGCCACCCAGTTTGGATGTTTTAAAGCAAATAATCACAGACGAAAGAGAGACAAAAGATATTCCCTAGGTAGATGCTCCAGTGTCTATTAAGAATTTAAGTTTTATGTTAAACGGTTGTTTTTCACAAAAAAAAAAAATTAAAATTATCTTTTTTTAGTATCAAATAAACCAAACTTCCAATACAATCCAATATTTTCAAAGATTTTTCACGTCGGAGTTTACTATTAAGAAATCTAGTCCATTTAGTTTCTAGAAAATAAATGTACGGACATTTTGGACACATTTTCACTTTCATATTTCACTAATTGGATGCAGTTACTCAAAAATGATCCAATCAACAATTTTTCAGATTTTTTATTATCAAAAACGTTCCAGTTAAAAATACCGTTTCGAATTTAAATGTTGGACTGATCCAAGTTCCAACTTCAATGGCTTATAACTTAATATGAACTTAATGTGGATTGGATCCTTTTTATGTAACTACGAGTACGTCCAATTGTAGACAGAGATATTGCCAATAGAAAAACATTCATAACATTTATTTTACTAAAACAAATATATGAGAGGAGAGAAGACAAATTTCTAAGCATTCCATGGATTCACCGTGCGGGTGCCGGGTCCATCGTGTGTGGGTAAGAGATGAGAAGAATGGTGTCTTGGGCTTGCGACCGACAATAGGCTGGTTTAAGAAAAGGAGGCCTCCTTTTTTTTCTATTGCGCGATAATACGCTCACCATCCACCATTCTACTTCTCTCCCTACCCAACCAAATACTGTATGTTTCCGTTAATTCCGTCTTGGAAGCTCGTTCCATAAATGTATTGACGGCAGACCTGCTTAGGCCCAATTCTTTCAGTAAGTGATGCAAAGATTTTGCTGGAACTCCTCTTGCACCAACTTCCACTGCGTAAAGCTGAGTCTTGAACCCGTTCCTGATCATTTCTTCTGTGAGATCATAATATTTATTCGACTTCATGTTTTGGTCTTTTATATAGATCTCTAAAATGTCCGTAATTTTATTCCCTAGTAAGTTGATAGATTACATTTCTCAAAGTACACTCTGACTTGAAAAATCATTGAATGTGCGAGCGAGATATATACTCGTACAAAAGCGTCAAATCCTCTTAAATAATTTATTAAGTTATCTATCCGCAATGCCACTAATATCCGTGCCCGCAAGGTTGTGCACCGGAATCGTTTGTTAAACTTACGCAGTAAATAGGTTGTGTTACATATATGTTGGCTATAGTTCCGTGACATAGGCTTCCGGATCTTGGCATTGGTCATTTTACGAGTATATCCCAATGATTTCATTGATAATTCTGACGTACGAGAATAACGACTATCTATACGAGTACATATGGCCACGACACATATTTTTTATGGAACATGTAGCACAACAAAGCAATGCGATTTACGAACGAAGGTTTATCCTATTGATCAATAACAAAGATGTGATACAATCCAAAATAATAATAAAATAATAAATATGCAATTTATTGTTTCCTGGAAACAATTGGTATTATTTAGATTATCTCAAAGGTATATATAAAGTCAGATTTAAAGATTTCTTAGGCATCTAATTTTAATATTTCATTGTCCATTTTGTACTATGTGCATTAAAGTTTTGAAAGGCCGACTTAAAGGCAGTTTTTATTTCAGTTATTTTTTGACACCAAACCTTTGGGACTAATTTCATTAAATATAAGTGCAATGAATGTATAGGTTAAAAAAAAAACAACTAGATAGATATAATAATCAGGGGCAAGAAGAAAATAAGGGGACCAGATATTATAGGTAGATGCTCGTATTTTCAATATTCTTTGACGTTTCTTTAGCTCGAGGATTCTTCAAGAACACCTCGCAAACGACGTTGTCAAATTCTCGTACTTCATAAGATATAAATCTAACTAGGGTAAAATACTTAATTGTTGACACCCCACCAATTATTGACACCATATTATTTTTTCCAAAAATTGATATAACTAATATTTAGTAACATTTAAATCTAATTTTATGTTAGGATAAAGTGAAATTTTTGGATATTTACAATGTAAATTGTGTGGTGTTCATAATTGGGTATCTTACGGTTTTGGGATAATTTAAGGGAGTTCACGCACATGTTTAAATAGTTATACTTAAAAATGTTAGCCAATATAATTGCATCCCCGAGGAGGCGTCAAGGTAGGTCAATTCCCATATCCATTACCATACCGTAGCCACTATCCCTAAGTGTACATATAAATTGGAGACATTTACATCTGTCGCACGTTGAATATGTGGAATGCTCTACCAGCCAGTGTGATTTTCCATTTCTATAATAATCTGGAGACCTTCAAGCGAAGTTGGAAAAAGTATCTTGTTAGATCAGAATGAAGAGGCTGATGTCAGTCGTCAGTGGCTGGCGCTATTCTTGGACCTCGTGGACCGTCACACAGTGGTCATCACAGGTCGTGCTTAGTATATAAAAATAACCTTGACTTTGACAGTTGTATTCCTCAACTCAGGCGAGTCCCTCCGTTTGACAGCTGAAAGGCATAGTTGAGTAGAGGTCGCCATTGAGGAAACGACTATGAATGTTAGGCTTCTACTACTAGGCCATCCCACAAAACCTCAAAGTGCGAGACTTATTATGAAGGCGATTGGCGTCCATTTGTTTGGTATTACGGTAGACACCAGTTACATAATTTTATCCATTAGTGGTCGTGTTGCTTCGACCTTGACTTTCACCTTCTCGGTCGATGGACACGGCGGTCAGTTCGACGATGCTTATCACCTTCACTACCTACATATTATTGTGTATGTTCTTTGTTTTTATATTTGATTTTGCTTTTATTATCACTTACTCCGGTCAAAATAGACGATAAAATAGGTTTGCAATAATTTGGTACAGATCTTGGACATTATTACAAATAAAATACTAATCCCACAGATCCCACACCTGCAAAAAAACTTATCCTAAGTCAAATGGTTTTCCGGAAAATAGACACAACCATTTTTTAATTATTTTTGCCTTTTTTTGCAGATGTGGGATCGGTGGGGACTTTTGGTATTTTATTTGTACTAATGATTCCAAGGTATGTACCAAATTTTAGCTCTTTGCGAATTATTATAAATTGAAATGCATAATTTGACTATAGTAATACTCGTAGATACTCGAATGAAGTGTTAATGTACTTTATTTAATTCATATTTTTTTATTTCCTATTTAAGAACCAATATTACCAACCAAGTCGCACGCTAACGACGTACAACGCTCTCTCAAGCTAATTTTATTTTAGTTACTACTCCTTAAAATATGTGTGAAAAACCTTCTGATCAAATCACTATCTACGTCGTCCTTTTTAAAATTTAGATGATTATTGTTTTAAATTTCGACATTAGCACATTAAAGCCTCCTTAGTTATCACAACACAACCCCTAGAAAATAGAGTCCTTAACCTCTATACTGAAGAATACTTTCTTTTTAAACAAACAGAACAATATATTTTAACTCCACAAATTTCTACTTCCTAATAATATACCATCTTCATATATGTATATCCACTATAATAAGTATATATTGATGAGTATTTATGTAGTCTATGTATACATACTATTTATGTAGTTTATTGGTTAGAATTGCACCCCACATATTTATACTGTCTCACTCTCCCAAAGGTTAGCTGGTAGAAAAAGCCGAAATGGCTTTAAGTTCGCATTTGTACATCCTTTTAAATAAAGTGCAATAAAGTATTTAATAATAATAATAAAAGGTAGGCCCTCCAAAACTCTATTTTATTCTCTTGAAATTTAAAATAGCCTTCACTCGCCAAGCTGGACAAACGGGTTGCCGAGGGTCTCAAGATTTTTACTATGTTCTTTCCGAAGTACTGAAATAGTAGCATTGTGAAACTATGCCAAAAGTGTATTTCTCATTGCTACATGCCTTCGATGTTCGATTGCGATCTTCAGATTAAAGGATTTTTCAATTGGACCACCACCAGCAATATGATTTGAAAATATAATTACTGTAATATAATTACCCCAGGATTTTTCATGATTCACTTCCATAGTCGAAAGAGCACATGCTATATTTCATATACTCATAACTGTTAGTTTGGCAAAATTTAACAACAAAAGTTATGTTCAAACCTTGACCGATACCGGTATCGGTTACTTGATTTAGTTTAATACCAGTTCTAATTTTTAGATTGTAGATAAGAAGCTGATCACGTAGGTTGCTCATAATTTATGAAGCATGTGATAAATTACAATTAAAAATATATATATAAATATTTTCTATATACACACTTTCATGCTAAATGATACTCGTAGACTTTCAAATAAATGTTTACTGATATTGATTGAGAGAGCGTACGACGGAAATCGCGTATAATGGTGCAATTCAGTGGTATTCATGCCGATGAACTATGGATAATATAAACCATTATTTTATAAATATTAATGTCGTACTTGTTTTTAGAGATACACATAATTGGTACACATACATATTCTACGATACTGAAAAAGCTGCTCAGTTATTAAGCTAACCCGAAAAATGGTGCAAAGGTGTTATTTTTATTATTATTAAAATTTCAATTCACTTTACTTAAAAGTATGTAAAAGCCGAACTTAAAGCTATTTCGGATTTTTCCACCAGCTAATCTTGGCAGGGTGAGACAGTATAAATATATGGACTGCAATTCTAACTACATTAATACTTATTAGTTCTTCCAGTAATGTCGTATGGAGCAGAGATGTGGACACTGATAGTGGGTCTAATACATAAGTTCAAGGTCGCTCAGCGAGCTATGGAGAGAGCTATGCTCGGGATTTCTCTGAAGGATAAAATCAGAAACGTTAACATCCGTCAAAGAACCAAAGTTACCGACATAGCAAGTTGAAGTGGCAATGGGCTGGACACGTCTGTCGCAGAAGCGATGAACGATGGAGTAAACGGGTACTGCGGTGGAGACCACGAACTGGAAGACGCAGAGTGGGACGACCCACCTACAGATGGACGGATGACCTAAGAAAGGTCGCTGGTGGGGTATGGATGATGGTGGCAGAAGATCGGGTAAAATGGCGAGCCTTGGGGGAGGCCTATATCTAGCAGTGGAGAGACACAGGCAGATGATGAATACTTATTATAGATGATATACATAAAGATTTTATATTATTGGAAAGTAGAAATTTGAGAAGTTTAATAATAAAGTATAAAGTAGATTTGTTTTATATTAATTGTATGAGCTTTTCTAATGGTCAGTGGAAGCTTGTTGGACTGACGAGCAGCCGATACGGCAAATTAATATCTGCTGGAAGAGTGGGGTGGGATATTGAGTTCTTTGTTATGAGTAGAATGAAGAGGACAGCAGTGCGAATTACAAATAATCTTTTAGTTTATGAACACAAGCCAAGCTATTGCAAGGCAAATTTCCGATAACTCTTAGACTAATCAATTCTAGACACTCCTAAATAGTCTGAATTTGGCAGATCCAGATTTAACATCAGCTGTCGATCTATTATTAGGTGCAGTTGTTTACATAAATATTATATTAGACGGTATTAGTAAACCAGATTACATTGCGTATGTAGCATAGCAAATAAAGGTCGGATGGATAGTATGTGGATATACTGCATCTCTGTAATTTTAGATCAATATAATGCATGTTTATCAATCGTTGAACGTCAATATTATTCTGAAAGAAGCATCTGCTCTGGATGAAGATTTTCATATGGATGATTCAATCGGCGGATCACAAACAGGCGAGGGTAAATAATTATAATCAAAATTGGTCAATATCTAAGGCTTTATCTAAGAAAATGGTAAATAAATAAGCCAGATTTGTTAAAGCAACCGAGCAAAAGTAAATATCAAGTGGAATTCCCCTTGCACCAACTTATCTTTATAGGCTTTATCCTTTATCCGTTCCTGATAAATTATTCTGTGAAATCATAATAACTTCTGAATGCTTTTAAAATAATTTTTAATCCGTTAGTGGATACATACACCTGAGAATAAAAAATATGCTTCACCCCACATAATTCTAACTTCAGAATACACAAATTATTTAATGGGGACAATCTGGACTTTGCTTGTGTTAGTTCCTATACCAAAAAAAGAACACCTCTGCATCTTTCTAATAGCGGTTGTGGCTTGGTTGTAAAATCGCTTTCCTTTAAACAATAAGGTCGCTGTTCGAACCCCGGCATGTAACAATAAAAAATACAGTTTTATTACGTATATTTGTCATAGATTTACAACACCACGGGCTCCCGTGCCTTGGAGAGTACGTTAATCCGTTGGTCCCGGTTCTACTAATCAATTGATCATCAATAATAAATTGTCATCTGTCTCGCCAACCCGTCTGTCCGCCTTTGGCCAAATTTTCCAGATCTTCTTCTGAAACGCTTAGTTACTAGTGCAGGTCTTATAAAGAAGCGAATTCACATTTAACATACTTTACTATAGGAAAATCATGAGAAGTGGCAAGCTCGTCGATATCTCTAGCGTACCAAACACGAGAATATTACAAATAAATTAAAATTAATTAAATTTATTTAAATATATGTACCATTTAAATCGAAGTAATATACAATAAATTTAATAACATTATATATATAAAAAAACTACTCTCGCTGTGTTCCTCAGTTGAACGGTGAGGCTGACCCTTTTAGCAAAATATTCTCTACCCGTCACCAAGCGGAGTTTTTCCCCAATCTCACGAGAGAATGCCAGAGCCTCCTCGGACCACGAACCCATCATTTCGACTGTAAATAGGATAAAGTGGTGATTTACTATGATAATAATAAATATTATTGGTTGGGTGATCAGAAATCGAACCCAGTCTAAATCTACGGACTTAACCGCTAGACCAAATGTAATGATGATGAATTATCTTTTTTTGTTTGAGTTTAACTGATAAATGAGTATCGTTATTAGTTATAAATAATACGAGTGTCTGTGATCCTTGGATAATGGCGCGTATGGTTTGTAAGATCTATTGCTACTGCCAGCAGTACGAGTACTTTCGATGTATGAGTATGTCTATGTGACACGTGGAAAGTACCATTAAGGAAAGCTCGTGGACCATTTATTAATGCTGATGTTGTTCCCGTGGTTTGGTAGAATGGCCTCGTGTTCGTATTATTTTCGCAAGCCTCGTGTTGCAACGTCTTGTGATTTCATTTGCACACCTTGCATCTTTAACATGTTTTTCATAATTATTATAAAGACAATTCATGCAGTTTGCAACTGTCCCCATTTTTATGCCAGGTTGCATAGTAGCATTAATTGTTTTTTATTTATTTATTTTATTTATTATTAAGGAAAACTATTGACATTAAATTCACAAGTATAGATACAAAAATAGAAACAGAAAGTCATTTACAAGTTTTCACTAGTAGTGTTAGAATAATACATATTGTGAACGATGAAATCATCTACAAACTATCACTTCATGCAATAAACTAATAACTGTACATTAACAAAAAAAAAAAAAAAACTTTTATCGTTTAAAGAACATTAAATTAAACGCATTTCTCACTTTGTCATGAAATATATCAACATCAGTTTCATCAATGAATGCATTAAGAGTATTACAAGCTCTAATTAAAAATGTATTTTGTCTGTAGTTAGTGCTTGCCATTGGTATGCGAAAAGTGGGCTTGTACCGATTGGTCCGCACTGGTGTATTTATGTCCAGCCGGGACAGCAACGAAGGGCAGTCTACTACTCCCCCGATCAGTTTGACCAGGAATACCAAGTCAGCAACCTCACGACGCTTATATAATGGTAGCAGATGTAAACGTTGACACGAATGAATGTAGTCACGAGTCTGTGATTTAATACGGAAATTGATATAGGCAACAAAGCGTTTCTGAATTTGTTCGATGCGGTTAATGTGAACCATGTAGTTTGGACTCCACACCTGTGAAGCGTAATCCAAATGACTTCTAACATATGTGCAATACAAAATCTTTATGGTTTTGATGTTTTTAAATTCTTTGTTATGCGTGACAAAACATAAAGCTTTGGACGCTTTGCTAATAATACTATCAACATGCTGATCGAAAAGCAATTTTTTATCATGGATAACCCCAAGGTCTCTGACACTATCCATCGTTCCCAGATTCAAGCCTTTAAGTGAGTATGAAAATTGTATAAGATTTCTTTTTCTGCTGAAGGTTGTGTGTAAGCACTTTGATACATTAAGATCCAACAAATTTTGTTTACAGTATATGTCAAGACGATGCAAGTCATCTTGAAGTGCTTCAGCATCATTAACACTTTCAATGTGTCTAAATATTTTCATGTCGTCTGCAAAACAGAGGACATTTGAGTTTAGGAAACATTTATCAATGTCAGAGACGAACATAACAAACAGTAAGGGGCCCAGGAGAGATCCCTGGGGAACTCCACTAGGCACCTGAGTCCAACCTGAAATATAATTGCTTATCACCACAGCCTACGTCCTATTATCCAAGTATGATGTAAACCACCTGAGTAGGTCACCTCTGATACCTAAATGAAGCAGGTTTTGAAGTAAGATTCTGTGATCGACTCTGTCAAAGGCCTTACTGTAATCTGTATAGATAATATCAGTTTGAAGGCCTCTGTCCATATTGGCTGTTAACTGCTCGTTCAGTAGCACTAGATTTGATACAGTTGAACGGTTTTTTAGGAAGCCATGCTGTGTAGGCGAAAATGAATTCTTTAAAGCATCATAGACCTGTTCATGAACGATTTTCTCAAGCACTTTTGCAATAATACACAATTTGGATATCGGCCTGTAGTTTTCAACCAATGATTTATTGCCTTTTTTATGTATAGGTGTAACAAATGCTGACTTCCACAGGTTTGGTACAGCACCCACAGTCAGAGACTTTTGAAAGAGTAACGATAATGGTGTTGCCAGCTCATCTGCACAGGTTTTTAGAAAAATAGCAGGTATGAGGTCCGGACCAGCAGATTTGGAAACATCAAGGGCCTTTAATTTTTTGACAATTGACAGAGTTTTGTTCAAACTAGGAATTGCTTGCCTTTGATATTTATTGTTAAATGATTTACATTATGTAGGTTTATTGTTTTGTTGTTTGAAAATTTTATTTCTCGAACATCGAATAGTTTCAATAGTTTTCTCGAATAGTTTGTATAATTGTAGTTTACCTATTTCGATTCGGTTGGTAGAGAATCATGGGGAATTTACGTAATAAAACTCATCTTATATAGGATCTCGTATAAGTTAACGTCAAACCAGGTTTAAGTCCTACGGCTAAAACTGGAATTAAAAGTGACAACACTGTTGTCTTGTAGTTTTACAGAAGTTAAAAAAATTAGGTTTACAAGGATTTTGATTTTTACCAAAATTATTAGATAGGACTTCTCATATGTTGTATTCAATATGTAGTACAAAACAAATAATTATGGGTTTTAGTAGAGGTAACATTTGACAAGTGACTAGATGGTTGAGATTCGTAATTAACACAAACAACTAAGACTGAGTTGCACCAAAATAAGACTTTGTTTTGACAGTAAAAATGCGTCGTATAAGTTTCATTTTGAAGGTCAATCGTCAGCTAGTAGCGTCATTTTTAACTTTAATCGTTACATTTACAGAGACTTCATTATCGTGCAACTCAGGCTAATTATCTAAAGACACTTGTACAACTCAAGTTAACGACTTATTTTGTAAAAAATATTGACTTTTTCTACGGTTAACTTCTTTTTTATCAAAATTACCAAATTATTATTATCAATTAGGTTATACAAATTTGTATATACACGAAAATGATTTTAATTCTACGGTTCTATTATTCTATGATTCTAATGCTATTTATATTCTATGATTCTAATTACGGGAAAGTAGAAGAATATTATGTTGGTTGAATGTGAGGATAAAATACATTTCATTGGTATCATTTTAAAATGCTACACAAGCGCCACGGCTATCGGACTTAAGTAGTGGTTCCGACTCCAGTAAGAGTTATCATTAAAAAAAAAACAGGTAGGAACTTTTAGAACTCTAGGTCTACACTAGTTAGACCCATCTTCTTTCTTCTCTACCCCATGGTAGAACAACCAGAGATTTCCAGAACAACCCACTATCAGGGATCTCACATCTACCAAATTAAAATTTACATTTATCTGAGGTCTTGTTACATATACGTGTTGCTAACGGCTGGTTGCAGAAAGCATGATTAAAATAATCCACGATATATATTTTGATATACGAGATCGTAGGTCACGTTATTGGTAGTTATAGCTTGTCGCTTTGCATTTTTCAGCCAATAACTCGTATGCATATGTTAAACATGTCAAAATATACTCGGACTTTCTGAAACCACGTGACTTAAATCCGGTGTTACTCTATGGTTTTAATATTTATTTTGGTATATTTATTCCAGCACTGCCTGTTCCACACGAACTATAATTGATTTCAATGTTAGTTACAACGACATTGCTACGCCTGTTAACGTTTTACGGTTTTGCACCAATTTCATGGCATCTTAATTTATAAATAACGTATAAAAACTTATGACTAGCAAATGTAGGTACAATCGAGTTTATATGAACGTCAAATAAAAATAATCATGCATTATTTTTATTCTAGTACGTGTTGTTTCAAGCAGTGTTACTTTTATATAAATATCACTATAACAAGCTAACAAAATTAGATCTCCTTAAAAGTAAAAAATGGCATTTGACATAATAGCAAATAGCACATACTTTCTACCATACATAGGTGGTAGGCGGATTGATGGTGGTAATTTGTCCAGTCTGCAGGGGCGGGGATGTATCCACCGTTCGTGCCGATAAACCCAGTAAAGTGTATACACACGATCAGGCTCGAATTGCCGTCATGCCCAGTCAATCAGACATAGTCTTAGGGACTGATGTCGAGTGTGTCTGATTCCAGTTGCTAACATTCATGGTCTCACCATCAAGTGGACGCAAGGCCACATGTCGTCCTAGCATAGATAAAAATAAAACTGAAAATAAAAAATCTTTTTAATTTATTACTTTTGATTGTGTAATTACGTGACCGCCTCCGTGGTCTAGTGGTAACAAACGTTGCCGTGAACTCGGGAGGTCGTGGGTTCGATTCCCACCGGGGGCAAGTTGTACATTGTATAATTTGTCTCGGTCTGGGTGTTTATATCTATAATATGTATATATTTACAAAAAAAAGGATAATATGTAGTTTATCAACCTAGATGGTTGATAAACTACATATTATTTCCGTAACACAAGCCTCGTAGCTTACCACGGAAACTAGATGGCGCTGTGTGACCTGTCTGGAAATATTTATTATTATTATATTATTTACACAGACTGCAACTCATTTTTAAAATATACCATTTTGTGTTTCTCTTCTGCCGATGGAAAATGAATGAGATGATAGGAAAGGTGAAGGTATAGTCTGATTTAATATATCTTTCTTTTTATGGGTTAATGAGGTAATCATCAAATTCCAGATGTAGCAGTTTGATGTTTTTCTTGCAGTCCATCGTGGCATTATCGCCCAAACACGTCGGGTATAATATGGGACCCAAAGAAATTAACTGAATTTGCGCCCCATATATAAAGTCTAATTTATAAATTACTATTTATATTTGAGCACATTATGAAACAAAACAACACCTCTTTTAAATCATAAATATCTACAGATAAGTAATTTACGAAACAAAAACTTGCCCTTGACACGTCCGTGAAAATGCCGCGAAGAACTCCTTATTTTTTTGTTACTTTTCTCCCGATGGTTGATGAATGAGGTGATAGGAAAGGGTCTACCCCATATAGTCTGACGTAATCTGTATTTCTTATTATACGATTAGGTTAATAAGATTATCATCAAATTCCAGATGTTGCAGAATTCGATGTTTTTCTATGAATCACGCTAGTGATTATTAGCATTAGTGGCTTAAACACGTCGGGTATAATATTGGAGTTTACAACGCGGGGAAACCGTAAAAAAAACTTGTGTTGACTACTATAATTACTTATCTGTCCAGAGAATATTTATTACTCTTATATTTATTATTCTTACTACTCTTGATAATAAGGAACCTAGTCATTACTCAGGACCTGAAGAACTAAGAATATACACCGACGGCTTCAAAACAAATAAGAGTATGGGGTCGGGTATATTCTCTCTGACAATATAGCCGTCCATCTGGCCCTCAAAAGCAACTGTATCAACTCTGCGCTGATTCTTAACTGCCACCTAGCCCTCGAGGCAGTGTGCAGAGTGAACAGTAATGATGCGGCCGATGAACTGGCCTGAAGAGGGTCATCCACAACACCAATAGGCCCAGTACCAATAATCCCACTACCATTCTAGTTTGCGCGAAGCTGGCTCGACAAGAATAAAAAGACTGCAGATTTGTTCATTAGCGACAGATTGCAGACAGTCTAGGGAAGCCTTGCCGAACCCTGATAGGCACTTTACACAACGACTTTTAAGCCTAAACAGAGCCAGGCTTCGTATGATGGTAGGGGTGATGACAGGACACTGTACCTTAAATAATCACTTATACACTCTAAATATTAGAGATAGCCCACTCTGCATGGCAGAGGAGGAGAGGAGGAGACGGCCGCGCACGTATTCTTGGAGTGCTCTAGTGTCTAGTGTGGCACCCAGATGGAGGTACCTGCTGAAAAACCTAATTGCTGAAAATATCCAGCTTATCTTAAAACTTAAATTGAGGAATAATTACATATTATCTATACTCCTTCTGTAAAATTTGGTTTTCTTTCTAATGGCTACGTTTATTAAAATAGGTAATATATAAATGTAAATATCGTTGTTAAACTGTAATGTAAGCATTCATTGGAATCTATAAATCGCATTGCCAATAAATTGTTACGCTTATGACAACAACCGGAAATAAAGCTCGTGACACCACCACTTCTAAATACACAACTTCTCGTTTTGAGTGTAAACTAAAATGCTCTGTATTGTGTGCTGTTAGAGTAGAACATGGCAAAAAAACGTGTGTAAAATGTCAACTCTGAGTCGTGACCGGAAAAGCGAGAGGCCTTAAATACTGGTCCAGTTCTCTTACCATGGGGATAAATACATCCGTATTGTGCCAACAATATTGCAATTTTGAACTATCAAGGTCAACTCAAAGTTCGCTTATTTTTTGTAAAGCTTTTTAGCTCTGTATTCACAGTATTCAGTTTTTACGTACTTATATGATTTGCGCATGCATTATTTCATTATTTATTTTTCGCCACGCCTTCAAATTGGAATTTGGTTCAGTAATCATCTCGTATATGATTTTAAATATTATACTCTGATGGCTTATATATTATATTTCTAGAGAATATAGTTGCCACGCTAGTTACTAATAATGCAATCATTACAATTTGGTATAAATTTATATTAGTTTAAATAAAATACTACTTGAAAAAAATCAAACTATAATTATTAGAACTTTCTTTAGTTTAAAGTTATATTACAATCCCGCAGCTCTTTCAATCCCAATTAATGGAGCAAGTTTCCGTTTTGCGAGGTTATATAATACGTTGGTAAAAATAATTGACAGCCTTCCAGTTTCCAGACTTTTCAGTCAGCAGTTCGGACAACTTCATACAATTCTAGCTTATCTACCTTAATTATTTTGAAGCAATGTTAAATGTATTTAAATATTAACAGAACATTTCTCTAAACTAAAATGGATAATGTTTATAGGTATAAACTGCCTTCATGGTCTAGCGGTTAATTCTGTGGATTTAGACTCGGAGGTACCGGGTTCGATTCCTGGTCGGGACACAAAAATATTTATTAATGTAAATAAATACGTTTACTTAATATTAAATTTATTTGTGATATTTCTCGAGTTTGGTACGCTGGAGACATCGACGAGCTTGCCACTTGTCATGATTGGCCGGCAGTAAAGTTTGGCTAAATGTGAATCCGCTTCCTTATAAGCGTAGTTTCTGACCACCCCGAAAGGGAAACGGTCGTGATGATACTTTACTTTACTTTATAGGTATACAAAAACCTTTGAATCTTTGTTACAGTAGAGCTTGTATGAATAATACTCGTAAATACACTTATTTGTAATATATTTAACTTATTTGTAATATTTCTCGAGTTTGGTACGCAGACATCGACGAGCTTGCCACTTGTCAAATCCGCTGTCAAAAGCGTGGTTTATGATCACCACGAAAGGGATAAGGTCGTGATGATACTTTACTTTTAAAGACAAAATAGTTATGATTTTATAAACATTTTCAATTTGCGAAAATCCCAGCGCCGTCATTTCACTACGTCACTCATTCTCTTTCCGAAGCGAGCGTTGTTTTATTTAATTATTCTATTTTATTTTAGATAGAGAATACGGAAAGCTAATAATTAAACGTAGAGAACATTCCTCATTGCGTTTCCAAAATATCAATTTATGTTTTTGATTATCAAAGTTTTACTTGGCATAGGTCGTTTTACGGAACAGAATTTCTTATTTTGACATTAAGTACGTGTTTGTATTATGTCTTAATTTTGCGTTCCGCGCTACGCCTACCGTGTTACCCTGGGTTGACATTGTTGCTACTTTTACACATCCGGTTTTGTGGTCAGAAAGCGATCAAATTACATGAGCACTGTTTTATAAAGTTTTCTGAATTGACTTATTAAATGTGGCTTAATTTTAACTCATATTTTGTTATTTGTGCTATAGTAGCTTTTTTTATATATTATTATATGTGACCTTTTGTACATCCTAAAAGGTAAGCGGTTCGAACCGCGTCAAGTACAATGAGAAATACTTTTATTACACATAGATCTACATTGCAGTGCGCACTTTAAGCCGTCGGGCCCGGTTCCACTGATACCAACTTAATCATTATTAAATTATCATTAAAAATTGGCATCAGACCCTCGGCAATCGAGTGTAGGCCAAATTCTCCAGAAATGTCTTCTAAAAGGCACATCTCTAATAGTGGAGGTCAACGACTCAGTATTCTAGGAACTGTAATGCGACCTTTCGGCCACCTGGTAGTAATCTGGAGGGCAGTTCCAAGAATGGAAGCAACTGATATTAGTCCCTAATACTAATGTTTTGAAAGAAAGAAATAAAAATTTTCGTAAAAACTGTATATTAATAAGGTTGCTTGTACATGGTGCATATTGCTGGAACTAGTAAAGGATCTGCTCAGATTTGCGTAACAGCATGCGTAATTTACTTGCTAGTTTGGTCTTGATTACATATACGAGTAGGTATGCGTCTTGCTCATGTCAGTGCTGATGAAGTTTTAAAATTCTCGCTGTTCAAGTGTCTGAACTGGCTCATGTTACTTGCACCGTGTACAAGTACCATTATTTATTGAATATGAATATCATAGACATAGTAAATAAATTTTAGTAACCCTCTCGCAACACATCCGATAACTCAACAATGTCCAAATTATCGCTAGGTACATATTGCTTTTCAAGCATCAATATGTGGACCCAGTTCACCTACGATACTTCAAAACGCATGGATTGATTATTATCTCATTCAGAACAATAATGACAAATGTCGTGTTATTGTTTTCTAAGAAGCGTTGGTTGCCTACATTAAAAATATAGGTAATTAATAAAAAGCCTTGGGGTTGATTTTTTATACTAATTGCTACGATTGCCAAAAATATCAAAACTTTAATTATACCACTTAAATGTCCATAGCCAATGGAGTATTTTAGCGCTGATTTTCTACCAGAGACATGCGAGGAGGTTGAGCGGTGAGGATGTGATCCGTAGCTGTAATACAGTGTGTAAATGAGAGGGACGAGGTTTCTTTTTAGATAAGCGAAATACCTAATTATTATAAATACCTAAATGTGTATGGAATGTAATAAATACTGAAACAGGTAAACAGGGGCATAATCAAAATGATCCAGCAATTAGGCAAAATGGTATAATGGTGAGACCTAGGAAAAATAAAGTTGGCAACATACTCGTTTTTTTTTATTAATTGCTATTGTAATTTTATTGTGTTTTTATTTGGCTACTCAAAGGTCCAATTAATGGATACTGTAATCGCATGTGGTGGTTGCCTGTAATTGGTGCAGCATCTGGTTTCTATCTTAGTTGTAAGAAAAAAACCATGTATGTGTATGTATTGTTGGAATCGAACCCGGTACCTCCGAGTCTGTACTGAACCGCTAGACCACGGAGGTAGTCTTTAGAAATTACAAATTGTATTAAATCATCAACTGGTACTTCTATTAGTATTTTAAATCAGTATTTCAATAGACTAGATATTCCAGATGTTTATTTTAAGCATGTCTCATTTGAATTATTTTATTTATTAAGGACAATCAAATTGCAAATAATAATAAGACTGAAGATTTGTGAAATTTATCTGTTAAAGCAATAGACTCAATAATGTCTATATATGTATTCTAATGCCTCAAATTACTCACTCTTCATAGCCCAAATATGCAGTGCATCTCTCGCAATCATCCCTCGTATGTGTGTATATTAAGTAAGTAGTATATGTATTTGATATTAGGTTAAGTATTCGTTATAGCAAAAACTGTCTCTTTTAACTCTTATTTTTGCACCGACTCATATTTCTATTTGATATATCCTTTGTCCCCAAGGTCGACTGTAAGAGAATGCCTAACGGCATTAAGCTTCGCCTTTTGTACATTGTGCAATAAAGTAGTTAAATAAAAAAATATAAAATAATCCTCGCTCGCGTCTCTCTAACAGTGTGTACAAGCATCTTGTTAATCCGACATAAACGTTAAGAACCTACTCATACATCCGATCTGCCAATTTGTAGTTCCGTTATGTATCTCCTCATACCGCTGGGCTAAAGGTGCAAACGTATTTACTTGTTGCAATAAGTATTTAAATTTTTACAGGTAGGTAGGTAGTTTTTTTCTCCCAGATCTGTGCTCAGCGAGGCTAGGAGTCTGACGTAATACTATTATTTTTCGCGCGCACCGCTCAGTTCCGTTGCTCTCCTCTGGTGGAAAAGCAATCTAATAGTAAATGTCTTGTACGTATAATGTGTATTACTCGTATTGTGGCGTACGTGACTAAAAGCAAGGAAATCTTAAAACGCTTCCTATCGTGCGCGTAAGATTGATTGAATTAATTATCCTTATACATCCAATAAAACACGTTTAAATACCATTGTTTCTATACTTGAGATTTTTTATTTGCAATGTGTATGTCAGCATTGTTAACAATTCCATCTTTACGTCATTCAATTCTCTCTTGAATGGGTATTTTAATAGTATATTTTTATATTAAAAAAAAAACTAATGTATACATAAAAAAATGATAAAAGAAACCTCACTATTTTCAAATACCTATTCAATAATACCCCAATATAGTTGGTCTACATATTTTTTTATATTTTTCACAATATGGCGTATGACAACCATACGATCTCAATGAAATTTAATTATCTGTGACACTCGCGTAATGAAGACGAATCGATTGACGCGATAATCATCAAAATAGGCCAACGCGTTTGGTCTCCAGTGTGCCACAAAGGAACAAACATACATACATACATAGGCTGATAAACACATAACCCTTCATCGCGCCGTCGGGTAAAATATTCATCCATGATTTGTTCATGAGGCAATGTGTCAAGAACACTTGCAGCTTTCCCCCGCTGCGCAGCGATGCGGATTGGCTGCGCGAGAAAACTGACAGCCCTCTGGCATACTGTCTAGTCGCTTAGACAGTTTAAAAAAAACTTTTTAGAACTTGGCCTCCACAAACACGTAGTTATTGCTTATAGTACTTTAAATAATTTAGTTATACGTAATTAATGACTAATTGAATATAAAACTTAACCTAAAAAATACATTACATTAAAATTTGTATAAATATTTTTCTTTTAAAACATATTTCATAACTTAATTGACTTAGCCTTACTGAAGATGTAGAAACAATATAAATTCTGAAAAGCTAATTGGCAACGCTGGTGGAAATTAACTTGTGACGTCTTGATTGCATGTTTAACATTATATTACCGTGGTATTTTATATAGAATCATGATTTATATTTTTACTGAGCCATTCAGATTCTTTTATCTAAGCTTACCCTAGTCTACACGAGGATTACATTGTGATTTCTTACGTCTGTGTTGTTTCTCTTTATCTCAATGTGTTGAAACAGAAAAGAGATTTAAAACATTTAACGCCTTTGCATCTCGCTAGCTCGCGCGATCCAATATTTTTAAAGATTACCATATCTGTTTTGAGAAATCTGTTTGTAGTCTATTAACTTTCTAGGAAATAAAATTACTAACAATTTGGACATATTATCACTTTCATATACCTAATTTTAGATAAAGAAAAATAGCAAAAACATTCAAATCATTTTACTCTATTTTATTATAACAAATACTGTAAGAGGACAAATTTTTAAGCATTCAGTGGATTCACCGTGCCATGTCCATCGTGTGTGGGTAAGATACAAGAAAAATCGTGTCTCAGCTTGCGACCGACAATAGGCTGGTTTACCAAGGAGGCCTGTTTTATTTTATTGCGTAAGAAGACTCTTACTATCCACCATTCTACTCCTCTCCCTACCGAACCAAATACTGTATGATAACGTTAATGTCGTCTTGGAAGCTCTTTCTATAAATGCATTGACGGCAGACCATAGATTAGGCCCAATTCTTTTAGTAAGTGGTATATATTATCGGTCGCAAGCCCGAGACTACATTCGTCTTATTTCTTACCCACAGACGATGGACTTGGCACCCGCACGGTAAATCTATGGAATGTTGGTTAGGTGTCTTCTCTCTATATATATAGATATTTGAACATACACCTATGAGAGAATACAATATGTCACGCTGGCCAGATGAGCATTTACGAGATGTTTTTTTTATTTCTATCTTAACTTACGTATAGTTTCGTTGTACTCGTACGTAATTAAATATTTGAGTGCATTATTTATTCTTTAACATTGTTATTTTTAACAGTTAGATGAAAGCGTGAGTAGAGATAATGCATTTTGATATGCAACTAAAACAATATGCACATTTGTACACACTTTCCTGTGCCGAAAATAATAACTGGTACAAAATATATAAGAAAGTCAGTACAAAATATATGAGAAATAGTAACCTCAAAGTCTTAATTAATTCCGATGTGTCAATTCGATTATTTGTCTTTAAAGAGCCTATTAATGACAGTACGTAATCTATTAAAATAATTATAAATGTATTTTTATTTATTTATTAAGAAAATCTGCCTCCGTAGTCTAGCGGTAAAGTTCGTGGATTTAGACTCGGAGGTACCGGGTTCGATTCCTGGTCGAGACACAAAAATATTTATTAATGTAAATAAATACATTTAATTAATATTTGATTTATTTGTGATATTTCTCGAGTTTGGTACGCTGGAGACATCGACGAGCTTGCCACTTGTCATGATTGGCCTATAGTAAAGTTGGCTAAACGTGAATACGTTTATTTATAAACGTGGTTTCTGACCACCCCGAAAGGGAAAACGGTCGTGATGATACTTTACTTTTTCTATTAAGAAAATCCGAAACAGCAATACAGTAGTTTCCAGTATTTAATAGTAATTTAGGTAAATAAAGTGTTATTATGAGATCAGACTTCACCAACGGTAGATATTATAAAAAATATTGTTATCAGACTAGTTGGCACAATAATAAAACAGGTTCGTATAAAATTAATAAAAAAAAACAATCATAATCATTTTTAAGGGTAAGGTATTTAGACCAAAATTATATTGGCCATGGAGTGGCGTTCCTTGGTCTATGCCTACCCCGCATGCTGGAAATGATATTTTTATTGTAGAATGAAGATATCAATGCCTGTAATTATAAAAATTAAGTTGTATTGTTTGTGTATACAACTTTTAAAAAGCGGTTTGATCATCATTATTACATCCTCTAAAACACAGCGTCCTAGACCTTCACTGTTGAAAATGGGAGAACACTATTCCAGAACATACACTCGCCACGCAGGCTAGACGGGTTGGTGAGGTCTTGATGTCAATTTATTAACACAAGTTTTACATTAGTGGAACTGGGACCGACGGCATAACGTGCTCTCCGAGGCATAGGAACGGTGGTGGTAATTTTTCATTGATACATGTCTGGGTTCGAACAGCGAACCTTTTTGTATTGGAAAATGTTCTTCAACCGAGCCACCGCCGCTCATAAAAAAAAGTAGTGGTTTAAATCTGCCCAATTACCTTTGACGTTAATAAATGCTATGCTCCAATCATCTAACAGTAAATACGTTATTAGTTTTAATAAAAATACGACTTTAATGAAATAGAGTAAAATATGGCTAAGTGACCATGGTGTGGCGTGTACGACGTCGCGTTCTGAAGGCTGGTGGACCCACGTGATTTTACTTATTGTATTTTTATCGATCCTTTGATAACCTCGACATCGCATTATCAATCAAGATAAAGAAGCTTTATTGAATTCATTATTATCCACTTACTATGGATTTGCTTCATCCATTTCATTGACATACATATACTCGTAAGAGTCGGGTAATGTCATTTGTATATTTCACCTATATAACAATCGTTATATTTTGGTATGTCAGTTAAGAAATTGTATAATAATACAATAATGCTATACCATGCATCGTAGACAAACATCCATCGAGCGCTTGGTAGCCCAGTGGAAAGTCGATGGCAAGAGGATGCGTGGTAGGTCTCCGATGAGATGGACCGATCAGGTGAAGGTTGCAAAATCATCTCCTACATGAGTGCACTAGGAAAGCCGGGGTCCGAGAGGAGTGGCGACGGCTTGTTAAGCGTGCCACTAGCACTCCAATGGCGATCACGACCACTCTGCCAAGAGTGTAGCGACTAAGAAGAAGAAGAATCGTAGACAAAGGAGCATTAGGTACACGTTACAGTAGAAGGCATAAGACCACAAAACTATAGTACTATATAAATGATTTTCCTTCAAAGGCATTTCAATAAATTCTGGCAGGTTATAAAAAGCATTTTGGAAAAAGAGTTTTAATTTTGTTTTCAATTCACTTGGTTTTTTGGACACAGTCGGGTTTTTTTAAAATTATATATATTAATTATTAACTCTAGGTTATAGAAGGGAAAACACATGTGCTGAATAGATTTCACATCTCCGCAACCAATTTATTTTTACTTTCTGATTAAGAATACAAAAATGTATTATTTATTCATGACAGTATTGGAGTCTGGTATGCTAGAGCCATCGATGAGCAATTGTCACGATGGGCTTATAGTAAAGTGGCTTTAATGTGACCACCCTGTTATGGATTATGGTCGTGATGATACGTTTATGGAGTTGTATTATAAATATGCTTGAATGTGCCCATGTGTGATACTTAAGGGATATATAATTAAGTCTGAGTAAGACATACCGCCACTTAAAGCTAATGATATCCATAGACATATTTAGCCGTTAGTAAAAACATAGATTGATCAGTATTTTGTATTACTTATATTATCAGACCCTAGAACACAGACTCCTGGACCTTCACTGGTTATGTTTCCAAAATATATTTCAGGAGAACTTGGCCTTCTCTTATACGCTGGTCAGCTAAGTTTTTTTTGTGAATTTCTTAACGCATCTACAAGTTGGTATAAAGGGAACCAGAGCCGACAACTGAACATGTTCTAGGCACGGAAAACATTGGGTGCTAATGATTCCCGCTGCTACTAGACTCTGATATATTAATGTATCAGAGCAAAATATACTACACATTCTAAAATAAACACAGAATATATAGGCATATTGATTGATTTATAAATTTCATATCCTCACCAGCTTGTTAGTTATTTATTCATCATTTGAGAGCATTACTCGTATATATGTAGGTATCTGGAGAATTATGCTTATACTCGCCACGCTGGCCAGATGACAATTTTTTATCAATTCTACAACTTGGTATTAGTGGAACCGGTTCCGACACGGACAGCTCAACGTGCTCTCCGAGGCACAAGAACGGTGGTGTTGTAAATCTTTGACAAATGCCGCGACTATTAGGGAAAACCGCTCGGTTTATTTATTATCTTATATTTACAGTTTAATTGTATTTAATAACCGTAGCCCTGCGTTATTGGTGACTACAATGCACCACCCAGCATAAATTTGCCTTTACAAGCAACAACTCAAAAATATGAGATTTCGTTTTAAATAAAAACTCTGTTCAATATGTGTCAATAAATTATTGGTATTTGATTGTGTCGATCTGACATTTTCGACGACGAGCAATGACGAGGATAAATAGTATTTTTGACCAGCTCCTTTTATACCCAATATACGTCTTCGATGCACTTGTTAAAATAATTACAAAATGACTTTAATATAGTGACTTGGTCATGGTTATCGCATCTTGATTCGTCAGTATATAAAGTTGTAAGGCTATATATAGATATAATGATAAACTTATAATTTGATTCACGAGCTCTCCAGGTCTGTGTTCTTACTGTTTTAAAGAAAAAGCTGTTTGTACCTACTTTGTTATAATTTGTATTTTTTTTGTTTTTTTTTTTATTCGCTCATTTTATTTTTTTATCTAGCTGTAAAGTTCATTCAAATATAAATATGTGGTTAACGTAGTGGGTATTGTTGGTTTCTATTGCATCTCATTATTGTTAACTTATAACTGATATAGAAAAAAAAATACTGGGTTTAGTATTTACACTATACAATGCGAGTTATGGTTAAACTAAACACAAGCTTGGTACAAAATAATAACCGATGTAGGTACAATTAAAACACAGCAGAGCCTGGGTTTAAACCCCTAAAGGAACGGATATAAGGAAGTTAATTGCGTAGGTGCAAACAGCATCCGGCATTCACAAAACTCATTGCATTCAAGGTGCAAATAGAAGGCTTGAAACTGTCAGTAACGTATGGCACCTAACTTATGTTGTGTGTATGTACTGCTCTCGGGACCGTCAGAGAATGTCTACCGGCATTAAATACCGCCTTTGTACTTAGTTCAAAATGTACAAGTTTTAATAAATAAATAGGCAACAGTCCCGTTGGATAAAAATATTAATATAAAAATGTATCTATATATCTCTAAAACATAAAGGAATAGAAGAATAGTTTGTACCTTTTTCGGAAGAGGCGCGTCGTGTACGCAAGTAGCTTGGATTATCGTATAGACGCTCGCGTACAATAAACATCAAGAGACAAGCTGCGCGGAGTGAATAAAAGGCACTTCATTTAAAAGAGGCGAGGAATCCACAAAATGAAATCCTTAATTTTTCATGTGTGATGTATTATTATGATTAATGAATAGCACTGAATTACAGTTTGTTATGGAACGTACATAGTGGTGTAATATAACATGAAATGTATCATTATGGCTGTCATCACATCTTTGCTGCAAGTTGGACATTTAATAAAGGTTCACATGTAATGAAAAGAAGAATGTTTCAGAATATTACATTGTTACATATTAGACTGCACGAGCGAAATTGAAAATCTTTAAAATTAAATAAAAGTTGTTGACTATAGATTATTCATTCTAAGAAAAACACAAGCAAGAGTACTAGAGCGAAAAGTAATTCTAATATGATGAAGAATTAGAATACTGGAATTATAATTTAGTAGCATTGCATCATCAGGTTATTTAATAGGTACAATGGTAATAAAATTAAATAATCGCACAGTCTTATAATAAAAGCTTTACGAAGAGAAAATTTTAAGTCCTAGGGACATAGAGTTTTTTTAACGGTAGAAAAATGCTCATGGTAGAGTTTAGACATGAAACAACTAAATATACAAATACAATCGTGATGCTACAAAGAATGAAAAATAGAGACAATACTTAATATTATACACATTTTAATCATGTTTAAAAGGTTATTGAAGTTTAGCCTTTTATGCTTCGTCTACGTGTCATGTCAATCACTGTAAGTAGCTAGGGCACTAATAGCACGATCGTAATTGATCATATATTCAATGTAAAACAAGATACAGGTATTTATTTATTAAGTTGCACGACAAGTTTTGCCAGCCTCTTTGGCTCCTAATTATTTTATTTTACTAGGTTTCTTCAAGATCTCCTAAACCCATCCCATCTCAAACAAAGGAGAAAGACCATACTAATTCTACAATTAACTTACACTTGAGCTAAAACTTGTGATATATGGTAGACATTTTTTTGGAAAATAAAAACTCTTTTTATAACTAGACATTTATAATTAATGCTAGACACATATGATCCCAGAGAGAAGACAAATTTCTAAGCATTCCATGGATTCACCGTGCGAGTGCCGGGTCCATCGTGTGTGAAGAGATGAGAAGAATGGTGTCTCGGGCTTGCGACCGACAATTGGCTGGTTTAAGAAAAGGAGGCCTCCTTTTCTTAGGTAGACGGTTAATCCCATTTTCCGTAAAATTAGCAATAACAAAGCTATTCATAAAGGTAGGTAATGATTGTATGTATATATGTATATGATTGTATGATATGTATGTATGTAGGGAGTAAAATAATATTTTTGTATTTTTATTTTGAATGCAGAGTGTAGCGAAGTAGATAGCAATAGTTTCAAAATATTAGTCAAAGGAAAAAACATTTTGCGGTCATAGGAAAAAAAACCTTGTATTGGCGCCAAAACCCCTTTATTTTTAAAGACTTTACATCACTCGCTCGCTAAAGATGTGATTGGTTTTCAAGCATATATATTTAAATAGTACTAAATACTGTTCCAGTCTGTGTTTTAAATTGACATAGTGGTCTGATGTCGGTTGTTAGTGGCTGGGTCAGTTGCATGCATTCTTGGACCTCGCGTACCGCTTACCATCAGGTAGATGCAGAACCATATGGATGTACTAATTTTTTAAAATTTAAAAAAGGATAGAGTGAATAATGATATAATATCAACAACCTTACAGCAACCGCAGTTAACATTACCGTTACATTGATTATGCATAGATAAAACTAAGGTCAGGGTAACGCAAAATTGGCCAAGAGATTGCAATTAAACATGAGCATACAAAACTTATTGTTTCTGTTCATTCAGTACTTTTTAAATGCAATTTTTATTATTAATTTAAATTTTAGGTTTCCTATCTTAAATTAATTTAAAGATTTTCCTTTTATATTTGTTTAATTATGTACTTTTAAAAGTATTTATTTATTTTATATGAAATCTAGTTTAACCTTATTTAAATGAATAATTAAAAACAGTATCATAATCACGACCGTTTCCCTTTCGGAGTGGTCAGAAACCACGCTTTTAAATAAGCGGATTCACATTTAGCCAACTTTACTATAGGCCAATCATGACAAGTGGCAAGCTCGTCGATGTCTCCAGCGTACCAAACTAGAGAAATATCACAAATAAATTAAATATGAATTAAATGTATTTATATAGATTAATAAATATTTTTGTGTCCCGGCCAGGAATCGAACCCGGTACCTCTGAGTCTAAATCCACGGACTTAACCGCTAGACCACGGAGGCAGTTTTTAATTTTATTTTTAATTAAATAAAATTAAAGAATAATAAATTTAATTTAATAATAAAAATTCAAAACAATTAAATAATAAAAAAATAATGCCCCCTAGAGACGTATTATATAGATATTGATGTTCTAAAAAGTTTAATTATTTATAATTTGTGTATGTATTAGTATGTAAATAAGTATTTATTCACTAGTATATATTGAAGTCTAATATTTTTTTATTAGTTTTGATAGCACCTGCCTTATCTCGTCGTAACTGCTTTAGTTGTCCCAAAGGTTTGACCAGTATAGAATGTCTAGCGGCATTAGGCGCCTTTGTACTTTGTGCAATAAAGTTTATAATAAATAAATAAATAAAAATATGCGTGCATTAGCTTTACTGTTTATTACTGTTCCAATATTGCATTATTTATTTATTTATACAATTTCACAACATTATTAACTTTCTTATATAAACAGTTAAACTTAGGTATATAAAAACACATAGACATTTACGAAATGAATTTTTGTTACCTAAACTTATAAAAACAATATTAAACAAAAGGTAGCTTACTCTAAAGAGAAAATAAAATTGTATTAAGTAGGAATGATGTGTGTAGAAGTATGTTGGTGTATGAAAATAAATGTAGGTAAATATGTGCACTATTGTATAGACTTCAATAATTTAGAATTAAGTTGTATTTTTGACAGATTGAATAAATAGTACGTAGTTTCAGTGTGTTATTCAGAAAATTCATATCATCGTATAACACAAATTTGATTCATCCTTCAAGTTTGCTAAACCAGTGTCTATCAATATGATTATTCTATACTTCTCATCTTCTATACTACACACATCAAAAGTGTCTAGGGATCAACATATATTTTTGCAATAACTTTTCTCCTGATTGATATTCATTAAAATTTTCTTTAAGGATTGATCAAATAAAATGTTTTCGTTTGTCTACAGTAACGATAAACCAAGTCACCTTTGCATTAGTAAAAAAAATTGCCATTTTCCTAATAAAGGGATTTTTGACATTTGAACCACTAACATTAAAGTTCGAAAAAAAGACTGAAATAACAGTTTTTTTTTTAATTTTATTGGGTAACTTAAACAATTAATAATCCGTGTTTCTACCGCGAACACTAACAACACAAGAACATCGGTTTGGCATACTCAAAATGAGTTCATCCAAATCACGCTGTGGAATGGCCGCCCATGTTCGTTGCAACAACAAAAAAAGGTCTTCTTGCGACTGGATACCCTCCATATTCGGCAGAGCTCTTCTCTGAAGAATATCCCATGCATGCTCAATCGGGTTCAAGTCTGGCGACTGAGCAGGCCAGGGCAGGACATTGATGTTAGCTGCGGCGAGAGTCTGTCTTACAACTCTTGCGGTGTGCGGTCGTGCATTATCATGCATTAACTGAAATAAGGGACCGATATGCACTTGTAGAGGAACGATGACGTCTGATACAACCGTCTCAGCATAAATTTGAGCGTTGAGGTTGCCTCTGATCCAAATCAACTCAGTTCTTCCGCCGATCGAAATACCCGCCCATACCATGATGGTTCCACCACTATAAGGATGGACTTCCTGGCAGGATTTTAATCGCTGTTGGCGTCCAGGGGTTCTCCAGTGTCGTATACGTCTTGTATCCGGCCTCATACCAAAACGAGACTCATCAGAAAAGCACACGAAACGCCATTGTTCTTCTGTCCAATTTCTGTGTTCAAGAGCCCATTGATATCGAGTCCTACGATTGTGCATTGCTATAGGTGGTACCCGTAGCGGTCTTCGGGAATGAAGGTTCACTTCATGCAAGCGGTTTCTGACTGTTTGGTCGCTAATTAAGTTCCCTGAAGAGCGATGAAGGCTCACGGCTAACATCATGGCGGTTATTGTTGGAGTTCTTCGAGCTGTGATTTGAATGTATCGGTCTTGTCTCCGTGTGGTGCAGCGATACCGTCCTCCATGGCGCTCAGCCACGGTACCAGTGGTTCGGTAACGTGTCCAAAGTCGACTGATAACACTCTGACTTGTATTCAGAGCTAAAGCCACAGTACGTTGCCGGGAACCAGCTTCTATCATTGCCACGGCTCTGATCATTTCTTCCCTGCTTAAATGACGTCGCCGCTCCATAATAACGTTGGTTTTAATCAGTAGTAGGGAAACAGTAGCACTAATAATGTCTTCAATGCGTCTTATGTTTTTATAGGGAAAATATTGACAGCTGATTTTCATCTTTTACTCGAATTTGATTGACAGTTCCTGTTTTAAATTATGAAATGCACCAAAAAGGATCCATATAAATTTATAAAATCATAAATTTATTACAAAGCCACATCTCAATCACAAGAAATCCGCATAAACATGCTTGATCCCTAGACTTTTTTGATGTGTGTATTTAGACAGTTGGTTGGTGGCGCAGTTATAGGAACAAGCGTTAAAATCCAGAATGTCACGGTTCGAACTTCGGCATGTACCAATCATAAATATAAGTATATTTATGATTGGATGTCGATGGATCGTCGATGTTTCCAGCGTACTTAGAGAGTACCTACATATGTTAAGCCGTTTTTATATAACGGCTTGTCTAAGCCTTACTTATTGCCATATATGGTTGCTAGGATACTTTATGTTATTGTTGATGACATGACAAATATGTATGTACTTACATGTCATAAAAAGGTATGATTTTATATTTTATTTGTGTAATCATGCACGCCAACTTTGTGGAATCGCTAATAAATTGTGAGAAAAAATATTTCTTTAAAAATAAGATACTGTTATGACGGCAAAGTGGTAGGGACTGATATCAGTTATCAGTGACTGGTGTCTTTTGCTCCCATTCTTGGACCTCGCGTCTTTACACCAGGTAGGCGTGTACTCACAGGTCGTGCTAAGTATAAATTAAAATCAAATCAAAA
The DNA here is from genome assembly GCA_910589645.1 of Tinea semifulvella. Taxonomy (NCBI): domain Eukaryota; kingdom Metazoa; phylum Arthropoda; class Insecta; order Lepidoptera; family Tineidae; genus Tinea; species Tinea semifulvella. Next base: position 11,573,630 of record OU342584.1, on the reverse strand, counting down.
TCAAAAGTATTTTATTGTGGATCATAGGTATTTGAATAAGTACATTATTTATGATGGTCGCTATGTCCCGTCCATTGGACATACAATAATTATGTTGTGTAACATTAAAAAATAATTTTACAATATTGGTGATGGTGATGGGTGAGGGCATACTAACTGTTCCTCTCAAGTTTCTGAAAGATAGTCTGCTACCCATAAGCAAACACACTGATTTGTTTTTTTATTATAGGAAAGTACTCATTTAAGTTAAATGCTCACCAAACTTTATATGTATAGCAGCCCGGCTAGCATAGGCTTTCGTAAATCTTGCCTTGACGTGTTCTCAAATCAAGTTTTAACGCAAAATCGTGAGTCCCGCCGAAGCTGATAAGATTATAATCTCGCGGCGACAAGATTTTTGGCCATAGACAAATAATTGGTTTTATTTTATTTAGTTTATTGTCCGCCAATTAGGAGTAAATGTTAAAAAAATCATTAACTATATAATAGATACGAAACTTGTTAGAGATGGAGTGGAGATAGATGGCTTTGAATTTTTTTTTACAAATATCAAACTGGGTTAAATGTGTTACTGTTTTAAAAATATAATAATTTAATACGTTACTACCACCTGTCAAAAGTGCAAGAAATAAGGTTGCCATAATCGCAAAAAAAATGTGACTAATTTGGCGGTATATCGCTATCCCATAAAATCAAATTAGACACTTTTAATAGTTCAACCTTTTTAGGCGTATATCACGGCCCTTGCGAGGAGGGCTGATAATCAATAGGTGCTTAAATAATACTAACAAATGGACAGGGTATATTCTAAGATTCCTATCAAATGGATATCTACAATTGTACATTTATGACAACTTAAATATTTTTTTAACTTCCTGTCGGCCTTCTAACTCCATAGATAATTGGAACTTAAATGGAGCGGATATTAAACTTTTTTTTGTTCAAGTTATTTCTGGACAGAGGACATTGTTTTCGTCAACGAATCGTATAATTATACCTACGACAATTTTGATTAGTCATTTAAATTACACTTAAAAGCTTGCCTAGCACGGCTTTGTTATAACCAAAAAACAGTGGCAAAGTTTTGATGATTGTGCATAATTGAAATAGGTAATTGCAATCGTCAAATAAAATAAACTTATAATTAAATATTACTACACCACTTTTTACAACTGTTCTATATCTTCTGTATAATCGCATTGACATAGGGATGAATCAACTTTTTATGCCCTCATTAATAAAGTAAAAAAACACAAACCTAAATTAAAATTAAACGAAATAGCTGCGCAAATACGTCAACTTCGGTACAGTTGGGGTGGAGACGATGGTACCCTCAGCCAAGTGCCTGGTCAAGACTGGCAATTATTTCTGTCATAGTATTACCTAGCCTCGCTATGCAGAAGATAAATGTTACTTCTTAACCTCTGATCTGATACTGTACCTCTGATGGGACGTCTCTAGAGAACATTTTTCATTTATAGATGTTTAATTTTGTATTAGGTTTAGTTTATAGACAATTAAGTTACTTAAAAAAATGAGCTATAACAATATTGTCTCATTATCTTATATATATATACCTACTCGTAATTGTTAAATATTAAGTAATTTTTCTCATAGTAATGATGCGTCATCATCATCACGACCGTATTTACACCTTGTAGGGTCTGACCACGCTTTTTAAGGAAGCGGTTTCACATTTAGCCAACTTTACTAAGGCCCACCAAATTCGCAAGCATGTCGAAGTCTTTAGCATACCAGACTCGAAAAATTAATAAATTATTGTTTCCCGACCAAAAATCAAACCCGGTACTCAGAGACGTCTAAAAATTGGTAATGTTGTGACAAAAAATACTATATATAGTAATAATAATAATAATAATATAATAATAATAATTTTATTTCAGTGTTCTACAAAACTTATATATAAACCTAATGAACAATTTCGATTCTAGTACACTGCAGGAGTTTAAATTAAATTGTGAATTAATAGTGAGCCCACACTAGGTAATGAGCCTGGCTCGTGGGACTCTTCGATTACCTGTATTGGTTAATGAAAACGATTTACTTACAATTACTTAAAATTAAATTAAGATCTAAGCTTATTAAATAAATAAAAATTAAATTAAGGAAAAACAACAATTATCAAATATGAATTTCCTCAAATAGTGATTCTCATGAATTGCTCTGTCTCATTATAGTCCCAAGTAAGAAGTAGTCGTGACAACTTTAACTTCACCTCTCTGGCAGATGGTCCCAAAAGGCCATACCTATTAACAAGTTTATTGTATATAAATGGTCCGAGAAAGGAGCTAAAACGCTGAGCAAAGTCAGTTTTGACAGACAAGTGCGGTATTGAAGGGACATCCAATCTTATAGAGGAGTGTGTCAAAACCGATGCCCTCAGCACAACTAGTAATAAATAACATCTATTGCGTAACCGTTTAGATTCTCAATTCAAACAGAGATGGAATGTATACGCGTTCCAATTGATTTATCCATAGAACTAAATTTAGAACATGCATTTTGTTCATTATACTCGTATAAGTCTGAATAGAAATCACTGTCTCGGCTGAAAGCATTATTTTGACGTATTTTCCCACGCGCTATTTACCAACCCTCACTGCCAGCGGGTTTAAAGTAATCCTTAATTGGATGTTATGACTTTAACATGATAAACATAGCTCTAGATCAGCATAATTTGTATTGATATTTTAAAATATTATATATTTATTTATTATAAATAAATATTATTTTTTATTTCTCTTTTTATCATGTCATGTCATGTCATACACCAACATATATTATAAAATGATATTCATCATCACATCATTATGACAGACCTTCGAAAACAGAGTCCTAGACCTCCACTGTGGGAGATGGGCCTTCCAGAAATTTCTGGAGAATTTGGCCTACACTCGCCACGCTGGCCACACACCCGGCGAGGATCTGTAGTCAACTTATAATGACAATTTATTAACGATTCTACAAGTTCATATTAATGGAAGCGGGACCGACAGTTTAACGTGTTCTCCGAGGCACGGGAATGGTGGTGTTGTAAATCTATGATTTTTTTTTTGCTAGACGTCCACTATTTGAGATGGGCCTTCTATAATTCGCCTATCTGATGTCTATTTTTGATTACAATTTATTAACGAATCCACAAGTTAGGTATATGGGGAACCGGGAGCGAAGGCTTAACGTGGTATCCAAGGCACGGGAACAGTGGTGTTGTATATCTACGACATTTTTTTTTGGATTTTGAACAGTTCGTACAACCGAGCTACCGTCGTCGCTCACTAAAATGTTATATCAACATTACAGCCCCTAGAACACAGAGTCTTAGGTCCGGATTAATAGTCGTTGCTCCGTCAGTGCTTAGGTACCTTATACCTCCACTGTTGGAGGTGGGCCTTCCAGAAATCATTTCTGGAGAATTTGGCCTACTGATACTGTGTCTCCTATGGCAAACCCGGACCCCGCGCCCTGCGCTTGCTCTGGCCGCAATACACGCTACGCTAGCCAGACGGGTTGGCGAGGATTTGATGTAATTTTTTATAGAACATTTATTAACGATTACACAAGTTGATATTAGTGGAACCTGGAGCAACGACATCGCGTGCTTTCCGAGGTACGGGAACGGTGGTGTTGTAAATCTATGATAAATTTATTATTTAGGATTTTAAGGAAATTGATTTTACAACCGAACTACCATCGCGCTGTAAAATGTTATTATATAATATCAAAATTGTAAATTTAAAAGCGGAGAAATAAATACATCTCTACTGCTACTTGTTCTATGCTTACTTCTAAAAATAATATTGAAACTTGATAGCTTATCTTCTATTTTGCAAGTAAGTCATACTCGGAATTGTTTAATCGACGACATGGTAGGTGGCATTTTCTGAGAAGTAATTTACCACTGGGTTTATTTTGCTTTGTTTTGCTTATGGATAACAATTTCAACGCTTGTTACCACTCAAGTCCGATAGCAATTTTAAAATGATATCAATGAAATGTATTTTCCCACATTCAACCAACATAATAATCTTCTACTTCTATTTAGATATTATCAGAAAAAATAACATAATAAAATATAAAACTCTTGTTTTTGTACTAAATATTGAATAAAAGAAATATTTTTTTTTATATTACGATGGTAAGTGTCGCGCTAGGTCAATAAATTTTAGCAACTGGAATTAAAAACTCAATCAATACTGACATCAGTCCCTAACACTATGCCGGCTTAATGGGGCTTGACGGCAATTCGAGCCTGATCCCGAAATGTGTGGATACACTTTACTGGGTTTATCGGTACAAACGGTGAATACCCGCCCCTAAAGATTGGGTAAATTACCACCACTGTCCGCCTATTAAGAAGTCTTATCCATTAATTTAGGCAAAAATCAATAACCTTGTAACCCTACATTTTTGTCTGTAAAACTACAAGACATCAGTGCTGTCACTTTTAGTTCCAGATTTAGCCGTAGGACTTGAGTTGTGGTTCCAACTCTACTCCGAAAAACTAAACCTATAAAAATACTTTATAAATAAACGGATCTTCAAAGTCAAAATATCTTTATTCACGTAAACCTATTACAGGCATTTATGAAACGTCATTAATTTAATTATTTTTGAATGATATAAAATCTGCTCTTATAAAGAAGCGGATTCACATTTAGCCAATTCCTATAGGCTAATCATGACAAGTGGCAAGCTCGTCGATGTCTCTGGCGAACCAAAATCGTGAAGAAATATGTCAAATGTGAGATCATTATCAGTCAAAAAATCGTTATTTGGATAATAACTTTTCCCAGTAAAGCTTATGTGAGATCATCGTCAGTCAGAAGATCGTTATTTGGATAATAACTTTTTCCTAGTAAATCTTATGTGAGATCATCGTCAGTCAGAAAATCGTTAATTGTATAATAACTATTTCCCAGTAAAGCTTATGTGATATAATCGTCAGTCAGAAAATCGTTAATTGTATAAGAACTTTTTCTTCATTCACAAAATCGTTAATTGTATAATAACTTTATCCTAGTAAAGCTTATGTGATATCATCGTCAGTCAGAAAACCATTATTTGTATAACAACTTTTTCTCAGTAAAGCTTATGTGAGATCATCGACAGTCAGAAAATCGTTAATTGTATAATAACTTTTTCCCAGTAAAGCTCATGTGAGATCATCGTCAGTCAGAAAATCGTTAATTGTATAATAACTTTTTCCCACTAAAGCTTATGAGAGATCATCGTCAGTCAGAAAATCGTTAATTGTATAATGACTTTTTCCCAGTAAAGCTAATGTGAGATCATCGTCATTCATCGTCGATCATGCCAACTAATTTTGCTCCCGGATGTCATTAGGAGTGATGGGAAGTTATAAATGTAAATAAAAAGTATACGTTTTTTATCAAATTATTCTTACTAATTTTTAGTGGATTTCCACGCCTCGACAAAGTCACGGATGTTTTGGTATTTTGAGATTATTACGACAAAACAATGTAATTTTAGGTAACACTGCTTGCGTGTTTTAACGATTACGCCTATAATTTTATCTTGCATTGCATGTTATTGCAAACTTGGCTATAATAACGCGCAATGTACATCGAAAATGTAATAAAATAACTCTACTACTATTTTCTTCTTCTGCTATCTCCTATCGGAGGTCATAATTAAGATTTTAATTATCCGATACAAGGACCGGGTGCTCTTCCCGAAAAACTTCCTCAGGTTCTTGAGCGAAGAAGCCCTGCATCTTGCCTTAAGCTATAATTTTTATTGCGCATGATATGTCCAGAGTATTCTTAACTTCCTTCGCTTTACTATTTTAAGTAGTTGCGCCTTTGTTCATCCTCTGCAAGATGGTTTCTGCGCACTAGGTGGTCAATGTTGTTTTCAAATATTTTGGTAATTTCATGTGATTAATTATTACATACTCTTAAAACAAGGAGTCCTAGATCTCCACGATGGCGCTTCCAAAATATATTTCTGAAGAGTATAGATATATCTCTCGGTACACTGGCCAAACTGGTTGGCCTGTTCCCAATGTTTTTTTATTCTGGTTCTTACCTTTCTTTGTGTGTAACGTGCTCTCTGGTACTGCGGGACTGAAAATTTATGACGTAGTAAAATTGTATTTCTCATTGATACATTCCGGGGCTGATCTGAATTTATCTGAATGTGAAAGCTGATTTTAGACTTATAAAAATTACAATTTGCCTAGTTTCCTCGACAATAGCAATGCTACATCATCATCATTATTATTATCTAACTATGTAAATAACATTACTGCGCACAGATACGCTACGCACGTTGGTTAAGTCCGGGTTTGTATATAATAGATAAAATATACTTACCTATAAAAAAAATATATATATCATAAAAGGTACTTCACATGAAAAGTCGGCATAGTGTTAGAGTGTTGTCAGATTATTCTATTCTTGATACGTATTACGTCTCGCTTACTGTCGTGTCGGCACGAGGTCACATGTCGTGTTAGTATAATAAAAATATAATTTAATAATATAACATTAGTTGGTTGGGTTTGGATTTGGGTTAGCAGTGGTGGCTCGGTTGATTCGAACCCTGGCATATACCAATGACAAATACACTTATCTTAAGTACATTTTTCATTTATTTACAACACCACTGTTTCCCGTGCCTCGGATAGCACGTCAAGCCGACGGTTAATATCAACTTGTATAATCGTTAACAAATTGTCATTAAAAATGACATCAGAACCTCACCAACCCAGCGTAGTGTGTGTGGGCCAAATTCTCCAGAATTTTCTGGAAGGCCAATCTCTGTCTTCTAATGCGTTCCAGGGTCTGTAATGTTTATAATAATTTGGTTGGGTAGAGAGACAAGCCTAATTGCACAATGAAATATAAGGCCCGTTTTTAAACCACCCTATAGTCGGTCGCAAGCCCGACCGAATCTTTCCGTCTCTTCCCCACGATGGACTCGGCGAGTACTTAGATCCAAAAGTTTAGTGACTTTATTGTGTTCCTCTTTAAACACGTTATAAACTGCAAAAAGTACACATAAGAGCTTAAATTATTTTGTTGATAGGTAGAAAAAATATCGACTGACTAATTAGTCTTATGTTCACACTGAATTTTCTCACGATGTCACTTTATGTGGATGAAGTCATATTTCATAATATCATATTATAAAACCTGCATGCCTATTCTCGACAGTAACGAATTATTTAGGTACTACCAGAAACAATCATAAAGCGCTTTTTTCAAATATTTAAGAATACACTGTGTTCCTGTCATAAAAGAGTCAAGCTTTAGCGTTGTAAATTTTTTTTTTTTTTTTTTTTTTAAGTATTTTGTAAGTAGGCATAGGACAATAAATATAATGTATTCTGCGCTTTTACATGTCAAAAAAATTAATCAATATAACGAAAAGCTTATTTTCTGGGAAATAGCTTGTATTTGGAGCAGCACATTACAACCCATAATATACATAATTATAATCTTAAAATTATAGCTGCTGTAAATAGGCATTGTCATATTATAAACTAAGACATACACAATTATAAAATAAATACACCAAGGATTATAGCTGCTGTAATGAGGCATTGTCATACTACAAGCTAAGACGAAAACAATTATGAGGATGTCACTAAGATTATAGCTGCTGTAAAGTGGCATTGTCATACTATAAGCTAAAACATTATTAAAATGTCACATAAATTATAGCTGCTGTAAAAAGGCATTGTCATACTTTAGCTAAAACAAAAACAGTTTAAGGTGTCATTTAAATTATAGCTGCTGTAAAGAGGCATTGTCATACTATAAACTAAGACATACATAAGTAACATTTAAATAAATTATGACCAAGCACGCTTGTCATCCAAATATTCGCTGATGGTATAATAACCCTTTAAAATCAGTTTTTCCTTAACATATAATTTAAATACATTTAGTGGTAGGGTTGTTACCTCATCTGGAATTTTGTTGAAAATACGTATACATTGCCCTACAAACGAACGATTCACTTTACTGAGTCTAAATCTTGAAGTAACAAGTTTATTTTTACTTCTAGTATTACGAGAACTTAATTCACTATTTTTACGAAACATGTGAATATTCTTACGGACATACATAATATTTTCAAAAATATACTGGCCTGCGACTGTTAGAATATTAATTTCTTTAAATATTTCTCTAAGAGAGACGCGACATCCCAATTTATAGATTGATCGGATGGCTCTTTTTTGTAATACAAAAATGGACTGAATATCAGCTGCGTTGCCCCATAAAATAATACCGTATGAGAGTATACTATGAAAGTAGCTAAAGTAGACTAATCTAGCCGTCTCTATATTAGTTAGCGTACGGATTTTCTTAACTGCGTAGGCGGCAGAACTCAATCTTTTTGAAAGATTAGAGATATGGGGTCCCCACTGAAGCTTCGAGTCTAATGTAATCCCCAAGAATACTGTAGTGTCTGTGAGATCTAATATAGCATTGTTTAGTGTTAGTACTGTTTCCACTGGTTTAACATTTGGCACACAAAACTTTATGCATTTAGTTTTCTTTGCATTTAACAGCAGGTTGTTCACTGTAAACCAGTTTAGCGTTTGAGACAGTACAACATTCAGGTCGTCATAATTATCTTTATTCCTGTCTATTTTAAAAACTAAGGAGGTGTCGTCAGCAAATAAAACTATGTCATGATTATATTTATCTTTGATAATACAGGGGAGGTCGTTTATGTAGACTAGAAAAAGAAATGGACCTAAAATGGATCCCTGAGGCACGCCCATCAATACAGGTGCTCCTACCGATGTTACAGAATTAATGACAACCTTTTGTGTACGATTTCGAAGATAAGAGTTTATCAGCTTCAGGGCCATATCTTTAACACCATAATGATTAAGCTTGCACAGCAAGATACTATGCGACACACAATCGAATGCCTTGGAAAGATCGCAAAAAATGCCAATAGCGTTCTGCGATTCTTCCCAAGCCTCATAGATACGCCTCACAAGGCTTATTCCTGCCTCTGTTGTAGACCGACCCTTTGTAAAGCCAAATTGTTTTGAATGTAGTAATTTGTGTTCAGTAAAGTGTTCAAGCATTTGGTTTAACATAATTTTTTCGAATATTTTGCTGCACGCTGGTAGTATAGAAATAGGTCTATAATTAGTAGGATCTGTATGTGAACCTGATTTAAAAAGAGGTATTAATTTACTGATTTTCATTAGATCCGGGAAAACGCCTGTCTCTATGCACTTGTTATATATTAAGGCAAGGTAGGGAGCAATAACATCTATAATGGAACCTAATAATACGATAGATATGCCCCATAAATCTTGAGTTTTTTTTAAATTTAATGTTTTATATGTTTTTACAATATTGTTAGCATAAACACGACTAAAATTAAAACCTGACTTACATTCCTTGACGTGTGTATTTAGTATTGAATGAGCAACTTCTGATGATGAGTTAAGAAATTTTGTTGTTTCGATAGAAATCTTTGAAAAGTAGTGTTCAAAAGCATTCGCAATTTTATTATCATCTTTTATTATTGTATTGTTAATGTTCAATTTTAAGTTCCTGTCTACCTGATTTATTTTGCCAGTTTCCTGTTTAATAATATTCCAAACTGTTTTAACTTTATCATCCGAATTATTAATTTTATTCCTTATGTAGATAGATTTTGCTGTAACGCATACTGATTTAAAAATTTTTGAATAGTTCCTTACGTATGTGTAAAACATATCGTTGGAATACTTTCTTATACCGTAAAGTTCATACATCCTATTTCTACTTATATGTATTCCGGGCGTAGCCCAGTCACTGAACTTTGTCTTACTATTAACATTACAAAGTTTAGCCTTAAAAACTGCATCCAGCTCTGATTTTAAGAAGTCAAATAATGCTTTGTACATAGTATTAGCATCATCATTGAGGGGATGTACTAAATATATTTTATCACAAATGTTTTCTTTAAAACGTTGAACTTGTCTCTGAGTGATAGATCTACGTACTACTTTTTGCTGACTAATCTGTAACGAACCAATGAATGTAGCTTTATTGCCACAATGATCTGATGAAAGTTGGTTAATTATACACTTATGTAAGGGCTCACTATCACAAAAAATATTGTCCAAACAAGTGGCCGTGGTAGAAGTGATTCGTGTTGGCTCAGAAAATAAATTAACTAGGTTATACGACCTAAACAAACAAATAAGTTTTGATGACGACGGTGTGTCTTCCAGTATATTAATATTAAAGTCGCCACAAACAATGATATATTTTTTACTTTCACTAAGTTTGTTAAGAATGTCCTCCATTACAATTTCAAATGAATCGTAGTTTGCAGAGGGCGGTCTGTATACTGTAACTATAATGTACTGCTCCATTTCTACACAAGCTATTTCAATAGTTCGCTCAACAGAGAGACCTACTATATCTTTCCTTTCTTTACACTTAATATCATTTTTTGTAATAATTAAACTGCCACCGCATTTCGCGGACTTCCTACTGAACGAACTAACAATCCTATGACTCGAGAAATTAAAAATTAACTCATGACTTTTGAGCCAGTGCTCAGTTAAACAAAGTATATGAATACCACAGTTTTCGAGAAACAAGGCTATCTCTAATTCTTTGGCTAAAAACCCTTGAATATTCTGGTGTACAATATTGATTTTATACCCAATGTCTTTAATACAAGGTGTTCTGCTGCTCAAAGATGTATTTACTTTAATACAGTTTTTAGGCATTGTCGAACATGTCAGTTTAAATTATTTATTATTGAATTTGACCTAACGTTACAAATATTATAAGATAACAATTTAGCAATATTACTTAAAGTTTTGTGAGGCAAAACAATTCTCTGATTTTTATGTAATTTCAATCTATCAATGTAATTATTAGGCTCAAAATAGAAAATATCATTGACATAACATGTGCCATTGTACAATAGTGAATTAAAATTATAGATTTGCCTATTATATTTATTATAATTTGTATAAGGGTATCCACATATTATGATTTTTCCTATTCCAAGCTCAGAAATATTTTTCAAAGTTTGGATGTGGCTTAGTAAATCATTTCTTTTTACATGTAAACTATCTCCTAGCATTAGCACCAAAGTAGTATTATTGTCAAATTTTTCTTTTTTTAGTTTGTCGTTAAATTGCTTCAGCGTAGCCCCAGGATAACAGTTGTTAATTACGCTATGTCCTGTATATTTTGACATAAGAACGCTTAGTCCACATGCTACATTATCTGAATAAATAATGACTTTTAATTGCGTCTGACAATTGACATTATCATTATTAACAGGTTTTCTTTTTGAATGTATTCCTAGTCCTTTTGATAATCTGTCTCCAGCAATATTCACATTTACTTTATTATTTGTCTTAATTTCTTCTAAATTGTGTCTTTTTATTTCAAAATCTATTGTATTTTTTAGTGGTAAGGTTTCATCTATTCTATTTTTCATATTCAGATCATTATTTATTCCTTGTTCTGTAAGTTTTCGAACATTTCTTCTAAATTTGCACAATCTTTTACATCTATGTTCCAATGTTTTCTTGATTTTATTAAGTTCATATATTCTTTTAGTTAATCTTTTATTTTTAGTCTTACTTGTATTTCTTTTAATATTCAATCCGTTGTTGGCTTCAATTTGTTCCCTATATATATTGTTTTCCCTTTTCAATATTTCAAGTTCATTATGTAAGTATTTATTTTTGTTCTCAACCTCAATAAGTTTTATTTTTAGTGGTGTTATCACATTAATAGGTGCAGTAATATCTTCGTAATCCTTTGTAATTGTTTCATTTAATTCCTTAACATTGAATAAATCATTTTGTAGGTCTATATTTTCTGATTCCTTTCTAGCTAGCTCCTTCTTAAGAAATTGGTTGTCTTTACATAATTTTTCAAATTCAATAGAATTTTCCTCTTGTTCCCCTATCAAAGATTCTATAATCTGTTCTTTTTTCAATAATTTTCTATGTAGGTCAGATATTAGCTTTTCATAGGTTTGAATACTGTCTGTCATTTCACTATTTTTCTTTTCATATTCTTCTAATAATCTATCCTTTTCTTTCATTAATTGTGACCTTGTTTTTACATTAACAATTGGTCTGTAACTCATCTTGAAGTAATAATTTGAATTATAATAAATTCAATGTCCAATAATAATTAAATGTAATTTTAAATGTCAATATATTATTAGTAATGATTACTTATTAATTAATGTTCTAATATTGAAAATACCAGTACTGTGTGTCCCGCAACTATTGCACGCTTGTAATATTCTTATATCACTCTTTATAGTATTATCCAGTTTTTGGGCTATACCAATCTTTTATTTTATTCCTTCTTGAGTCAAAATTATACGAGTATATGATTACTTACAAATTAATGTTTAATATTGAAAATAACAGTACTGTGTGTCCCGCAACTATTGAACGCTTGTAATATTCTTATATCACTCTTTATAGTATCATCCAGTTTTTGGGCTATACCACATCTTTTATTTTATTCCTTCTTGAGTCAAAATTATATATGATTACTTATTAATTAATGTTTTAATATTGAAAATAACAGTAATGTTTGTCCTGCAACTATTGCACGCTTGTCATATTCTTATATCACTCTTTATAGTATCATCCAGTTTCTGGGCTATACCACATCTATTATTTTATTCCTTCTTGAGTCAAGTGTGCTCACATCTGTGCACAGTTGATTAATGGCTCCGTGTTATGGATTGTTTTATGACAATTTATGCGGTTATTTTCAAGGCAAAACATGCTACATATTTGCTATACACTGCACAAGGTTTATTTTCAGACAATCAAGCACATACCAGCACCCATATACAGATTTATTCCAATAGTGTAGTGTTTACCAAAAGAAAACCACTTATCTTGTTGATATTTTGCTTTTGACCATCAATCACTAAACCGTAGATCTGAAATCATCTTTGTTATTGTATTCGAATGCTGTTTCAGCACATAGTTATCGTCTATTAATAGTTCACAGCCAAAGAATCACACTAATCAGTTTTATATTTTATTTTTAGGTTATGTCATTTCACTTTAACTAATTATTTTAGTTTATTTACGATTTTAAACACTTTTGTTTGTAGTAACACTTTCAGTTTTTCATTTTTATACTAATAATTCTGACACGCTATAAAAAAATGCAGTAGGTAAATATGATTTTAATTGCATTTAGGTTTTGGTGTAAATTAGCGAACCTCATGTGGATAGAATGTGGAATTTATTACAAGAAATAAATAACTTATATAAAATATAAAAGTTAATCTGAATTTACCTACTTTTGTAGACCACGTTTAGTCATAAAACTAACTAAACTTGCTGTATTTTTCAATAGCACGGAAGAATTATTACATACATATATATACGGGTATAGTGCTAATTAGAAACCCTATTAGGGTTTAAATTTGTAAATTCGTTTAAAATATTATAATATTTTTATTTTGTAATTTTGACAAAAGCTCTTTCAAATTGGCTACACTCGCGCTAAAATTGACAGTACATAATCTACTTTTAACAACTTCCTTATTTATAATAACAATAATATTTATAATATCAATATACAAACTCATCATAACCCTGTTGTCATCAAAATTCAAAATTTCGCACAATGTACTACTTCTCATTGCGTATATATGCTGGAGTGCAGATTTTGTAACAGTTTTTATGTGGGAGAGACTACGACACCCCTTCGTACTCGCATGAATGGACACAGACATTCAGTAGATTCTCAAATTAATAATATTTTACCTGTGCCCACCCATGCGCGTATACATAACACTACCTTTAACAATTGTTTCACAGTAAGAGTATTAAAGAGTTTTCCTAAAACTATTCGGTCTATTGATTTAAAAACATGGGAAAGCTCTTTTATATGGCAGCTTGGTGCATACTATAGCCCTAGTCTGAATGTAATGCATTAGGTTTTGTCTAACTTGTTTTGTAAATTTATTAATATCGAACCAACAATGGACATAAGATGCTGATGATGTTTTCCATGATGCGCTAGGTGATGATGATATTTTTCTAAAAAATAAATACTAAACTGTATAGTGCATTGCCTTTACCATTGCTAAAAATAAAATTATTTTTTCAAAATTTATGACAAAGACCTTCAGTCACTGTCACTGATGACGCCGCTCCAAAGAGAGGCGAAATATTTGGCAAAAAAATTTTTAAGCTTCAATTTATATATTTTACCAAGTAAGAAACACATCTAACACACTTTATTTGTTGCAGATAATAATAATATATTCAATTTAATAGATATTTTTTTTGTTAGTATACCTATCACTATGTTAGTAACAATGGCTTACATTAAAGCCAGTAAACGAAAATTTTATGTTCGTGATAGACGTAGACATTTTATTTTTTATTTTGATTGAAATCCCATGTATTTTTTTAGCCGTCGGTAGACTAATTCGGTCAAGCAAATTTTAATGTTTGTCTGTTTTAATACTAATTATTATAACATTAATTAATATAAACGAGCTTCAAGTAGTTTTTGTTATGTAAGCTAACCTCCTTGAAGCTATCATCCACCTGGTGTTAAGTGCATGGGTTAACCCATTACCAATTTCAATAGAACAACTGAATGTCATACACAATAATACCTGGTACGGATAAGTACCTACTAGTCGCAGTTATAGGCGTTGAGGTGATGTTTTCATAATTAAGTGCTGCCACTTACCTATCAAAATTATGCAAATAATAATTTAATCGAAAATAAACCACGTATAAAGCCGAATCAGTTTTATCAACTATTACCATCTATTTTTTTTTCTTTAATTATGGTTGTTTATAGCTTCCCCTTTTAAGCAAAATAATAATCGTTTTAGCAGAAAACCAAAATATCTATTTCAGTACTATAGTTTAGTTTCCCGCCATTATGGCGATATTCCATTGATGCGCACGGACACATTGCACATTGTTTTAGCCTCACTTTGTATGAAAACATTGTTTGTAGAGTGTGGTTGAATTGCAGTGGTGGTTAGATCATAATATATTTGTATTAAAGGCGAAGCTAAGTTAATGTTTCCGTGTGCAGCAATGGAATAGCGCCTTTGTATTTCTTCAGTTGTTGTAGGGAATAGGTTTTGCTTTAAATTATCAAGTTTACATTTGTTGCCTACCCAATATATATATTCTATCTACGTGTATAATTAGTTTTACTGGTATATGTATTTTAAGGTTGTCTACGGCATTATTTACAAAATAAATAAAAATATTGTAAAAATAGTGTAACCAAGGTTTTACTATGCACTTATCACGATTAATCGTACATCATTATTTTGTGCAATGGTGCAATTAAATTATCTCATGTTCTACTCGAAAAGGCGCATAATTCTCCCTGACCGCATTAAGACGTTATTATCTCAGGTTGAACATTTGACATTAATCCTTAAAGCTTAGTAATGAAGTATGTTTACTTACCTACCTACATTTAAAGTAAATTACATATTACGAATATATGTATAGAGCCGTGGTGGTCCGGTTGTTATGACGCTTTCCTTCAATTTTTTTTTTTTTTAAGTTTCTTTAAAGGACATTGTACAGAATACATCAGACCTAAACACGTAATTTATTTGCATAATAAATCTAAACAGAGTTCATAACCGAGTTGGGGATCATCAAATTCCAGATGCTGCAGAATTTGATGCTTTACTTGGAGTCACTCGCGGCATTATAGCCCAAACACGTCGGGTAAAATATGGGAGTCCACAGCGCGGGAAAACTGCAAAAAATAAATTGCAACTTGTGCCCCATATTTAAAGTCCAATTTATCGTTTTACATAATTATTCACATTGTAACACATTATTAAACAAAACAACACCACTTTTGACCAATAATATCCACAGCAAATTAATTTACCAAACAAAAACTTGCACTTGACATGTCCACGCAAAATGGCGCGAAGAACTCCGCTTTCCTTCAATACAAAAAAGGTTTCGGTTCGAAACGATATATTATGTACCAAAGAGCAATACAATTTGTCGCGTAATAGCTGTTAGATCCAGGGCGTTGCCCACAAAAAAAATATTAGGTGATCGTAGAGTCACGTATCATATAAAAAAATTTGATATATTTTAACCCATATTCATTCCCAAATTTTAAGGATAATTTCTGCCAAATTTCATTAAATTGGGTTCAGTAACATAGACAGTACGGTGAATTAAACAAGAAGATAGCTGTATGATTACGTGTCTTGGTCCGCTGATTTCAGACCCTTGCCAACCATAAATATATTCTGGAAGGCCAATCTCCAGCAGTGGAGGTCTAATATAAATACAAGATAATGATGATATTCTATATAAAGAGTTATCTTCTATTTTTTGAGTTAAAAAAGAAACAAATTTAGATACAAGTAATACGCAGTCAAGAATTCTACAACATTTTTTGCCTTAGTTATTAAAACATACTTTTTGTCCTATCACCAGGTCGTTTATACCTAATGTGATTTACTAAAGCGAAGTTTTTGCTTGTAATAACTATCGCTTTAATGACAAAAATCAGTTTGTAGACTAAGATAAATATTCAAGGATTAAAAAGCCAGCCAGGCCTAAGAGTGTACCTTATGAAAAACGACTAGGCGTCTGAACCAATAGCTCCTTAGTATTCCTTTCTTGGTTATGAAAAGTTGTGTTATTTGATCACTACCACCATATTAAAAATATGACTAGATGTATATATAACATGTTATAATTAATATTACATTAATATATACATATTATAATAAATAATAATGTAGTCGTTGTTGACCATAGGCAGAATGAAATGTACCCGTGGCTATTTTGACTAATTTGAAGTAAAGGCTCATTTACATTGATCCAGTAGCTGGATCCTAAAATGAGGTGACAACACGTTCTAGAAATTAGTTTTTCGAATATGAAAAAATAATTCAAATTAAAGGCATTGACCAAAACTTTGCGCGTTATTACTAGACGAGTAAAATAAAGTATCATCACAAGGACACCCATCAGAAATTTTAATGAAGCGAATTCGCATTTAGGGAACTTTACTATAGACCCATCATGACAATTAGTAAGCTCGTTAATGTCCCTAGCATACCAAACTCGAGAAATATCTAAAATAAATTGTTGTGTCCCGTCCAGAAATCGATCCCGGTACCAACGCGTCTAAATCGACGTGCTTAATCGCTAGACCACGGAAGCAGCTTATATTATTATTATATGACTAGACGAGCTGACTGCAATGTTTGAAAAAGTATGGAAACTAAAATAAAATATAGTCGTAGTTAGGTTTTAACGATATGCATACTTTTTAATTATTTATTATACAACTTAATTAAACTTTTAGAAGTTATTGACTTTTACTCATAGAAAAAACAATGAAAATCATAATTTTATATTTGTATATGAAACGCGTGGTCACTCTATGAGTAGGCGCCAGTGACTGCTGTATGCTGGTGTGTATTGTTTATAGAGCCATTGACAAAGGTGGTCACTAGATACAAAATAGACGGCCGGCTATTCCGATCCAGCGCTGGATGGTGGACGCTGTGCTGGATTGAAATAGTGTTTATCAATGTATACATTTCACTGGGTTCATTGTCACTAAAGCTACTGAATCAATGTAAATCAGGCTTACCAAAATGTATTTAGTCGTTGTGGCCAAAAACAGGAATCAATTAGCATTGAATGATGAGTACAACTCTATCTTAAATTCTCTAATTAAGCTAATGAACTGATTAGCGACTAGGTACCTATACATTTCCATTCAAAACTAGCAGGTAATATTCCTTAGTAAATATTTAGTACTAAACGAGTATATCTACTTGTTCCACAATACAAAATAATAATAATAGTAATAGTGAAAAAGTTCAAATGAAATGAAAGATTTAAACAATAAAAACTATTTTAGGTATTCTACTAGTTATTGAAAATACTAGAATGGTACCTAGAAGCAATCATTGTACTTTGGACATAATTGTATTATGTAGCAAGCAGGCAGTTAAATTATTTTAAATTCATAATTATTCGATTTGCAGACAACCTATGTGCACCATAAAATGTCATTAGTGTCATCTAAAACTAATGTCGCCCAAAACGGATGTTGAGTTAATCTACATTTAACGTTTTAAGTTAGTTAACGAGACTTGTAAGCAAAAACATAAGGAGGTCGATAATGGGATCCATTTTAAAGGTTTTAATTTATTTTATAAATTATACTATAAAACAACAAAAACTAAATTTAACCTAAAAAAAAACAAACTTAGAAAAGGTGTCCTGTGGCATGGTGCCCAATACACAAGCAGCATTTCCCCTATGAATTAAGATACTAATTTTTTAAGAAAAGAAACTGCCAGCCGTGTTGTCACGAGAGACGTTTATGAGCCTTGGAACAATTTCTTTATTGAAAGCTTTTAGTTCTGATCCCCACGGGCCCATCGTTTCTACAGCAAACGTCAAAAATAAGTAACTTTGGCAAATCGTTTCATATTTTCGACGCTTGCTGATCTGAGCTTGTTCCGCTGCAGCGCCAGCTCTAACAGAAGTGCCTTGAAAAAATCTCACACTAGGGATTGGCCCAATATAGCCGAAATTGTTATGCAATGGCGACAAAGATATTTAATAAGCTTCCAGTTACTATAAGGGAGCTGCCACTAAAACTGTTCAAATTAAGAGTCAAACAAATGCTGGTTAATAAATGTTTTTTCGACAAAAGAATACCTAGACACTAAGCTCGACAAAGTTATGTGACTAAATAAATATTTGTATGCTAGAAATAGCGAATCATGTGATATAATTACATATAATAATTTACATCCCTGTACCTACCATGTTTCTGACAAATAAATTATTTCATTTCATTTCAATTTCCATGGTACTAATTTCATTCTGTATGGACGCTTGACGCATACAACACAAGCGACCCGCACTTTTGGAACACGATAGCCCTTGGTGACCAAGATCATTTTGTTAATCACCTATTGTATGACCCGGAGTTGCCCGTGTAATATGTCATATTCGTGGTCAACGAAAAAAACCCTCAGTACCGTAGTATCGCCCGTCATACCCGTATTAGTAGTAGTATTTGTTTTATTTTGTAAATATAGCTGAGTTTCCCTGCAGATTCCTTTATCAGTCAAATTAAACATTCATCACTGGAATCTACCAATTTTGTTAAAACTTACTCTTTGGACTACTTTGCTGCTTTGAATAAGACTTGCAGGAGTAGAATCGTTCAAATTAATTTAAATGATTATATGCCACAAATATGTTTATTTATTTATTTAGGAAAACTTACAGCTACATTACAAATATAGGAAAGATAATAATACTATATAGCCGATAACAAGAATTCACAGATAGTTACAATAGAAAGCATGCAAGAAAAACTTTTAGATAAGCAAAGTACGAATACAGGAACAACAATAAAATAAAAATAAATACAAAAAAACAATAGATACGATAAAATAATAAAAAGACATGACAAATAAATACAACTGCAGAAAAGAAAACAAAAATAACAAAATTAAAAAAGAATAGGTCAGTCTACCAACTCGAAGTGCTCATTCGTCATCACTCATCTAACTATTGCAATGCCGGCATTGAAGAGATCGACATCGATGCTGAGCTCGTTAAACATTATTGCCGCCTTACTGAAAAATGCATGGCGTCTATAGTTGTATGTGTAATAGGTTTACGTGAATTTTTGACTTTTTATACCCCATATCCGTTCCTGAATTTCAAGAATTAATTTTCGCCAAATTTTATCAAAATCGATATATAAGGCGTGAAGTCAAATTAAACATACATGTAGAATATGACTATGGCGTTCACATGTGGTAACCTATAACATAACGTCACATAGTCTATGTCTCTTCCTGTACAAACAGACATACATATGTTTTTTTCTGCATGTTAAATATACTTGTATTTATTAACAAAACAATAAATATTCACAACAAAAATCTACTTTCCAGTAAACTGATCTTGACAATTTAAAGCGGAATTTCAATTTCCGTTTCACCACTTTATTATACGTGTCGGGTGTCGCTCAATGTCATGAACGAAACGAGATCAAAACAGCACTATATACGTAGAGACTGTACTTGACGAAAATTGGTTGATGCACTAGAAAACACCCAATACACGTTAAAATTTTGAATCATATATTGACTGGATTGTTAACAAGTAAGTAGATGTAAATAGTTTATCATAATATGGACTGCTTCCGTGGTTAAGATGTAGATTTACGACCGGTTGCAGAAAGGATGATTAAAATAATCCGTGAAGACAAAATTATTAGCTTTTTATGGATTCACCGTGCGGGTGCCGGGTCTATAGTCTGTGGTATTGAGAGAGAAGAATAGTTCCTCAGGCACAAACAAAACTACTAAACTACCCAACCAAATAATGAATGATTCCGCTAATGCCGTCTTGGAAGCTCGTTACATAAATGTGTTGACGATAGACCTGCTTAGAGCCAATTCTTTCAGCAAGTTGTAAAAAGATTTTGCTGGAATTCCTTTTCACCCAACTTCCACTGCGTAAAGCTGAGTCTTAAATCCATTCGAAATTATTACTTCTCTGAGATCCTGATATTTATTCGAATACATGTAGTGGTTTTCGAAATTTTTCTTTACTTTATAACTAAGTTTATTCGGATAACCGATCAGTAAATTACATATTTCATAGTTTGGCAGAATAATGTTGTATTTAAATGTAATGATAGAAGGATAAATAAATAAAACAATAATAAAATAAAGGTCCCTCTTCTATGGATCTTGTACTATATACAAGTACTTTATTGTCTATATTATTTTAAATAAAAACTACTCGCTAATTAGAAGAAAAACAATAATAACGAATGACCTTCATTGAAGTCAAAATATACTGGCAAAGCCAGGATGACGCAATCTTAAATGAAACTTACATCTACGGTTAATTTTTATATTATGCAAAAAGTTTAACAAACTCGATCTGTAGCCCTATTCTGTTACTTAAGCGCAAACGTTATATAATGGAATCCGTTAACTATATATATATCACGCTATTAAAGTTGATATTTGCACGGACGCTGTCAATGTCGAGCGCTTATAGAGTTGAGAATTGAATAATATTTTGTAATTATGACGCCAGCTCTGACGTAAATAACGACATCCACTAAAAACGTTTGCGACTAAGTAATAGAATTGAGCTGCTGAATATAATCTACATACCCAAATGCAAATAATAATAATTTGTACCTATTCACTATTCGCCACTAACACACACACACTCACACATACCACAATTGGCAATTGGTTTAATTAACAAATCACAATAACGTGGTATATACGAGTACCTATATAACAAAATATTAAAAATATCATGCTTTCAGAAACTAGAAGTTAATAAATTTTGACAAAGCCCCTTTTAACAACAGCCGCATTTAAGTTATTTTAAGTGCCTTCATCATAAGGTCTCGTTCACCATTGCTCGAATATAACACTTTCCGGGCACGATAGATATATGTAGTGAATTATATAACATAACGCCTCCGTGGTCTAGTGGTAACAAACGTTGCCATGAACTCGGGAGGTCGTGGGTTCGATTCCCACCGGGGCAAGTTGTACATTGTATAATTTGTCTCGGTCTGGGTGTTTATATGTATAATATGTATATATTTACAAAAAAAATAGTATAGTATGTAGTTTATCAACCATCTAGTTTCCGTAACACAAGCCTTGTAGCTTACCACGGAAACTAGATGGCGCTGTGTGACCTGTCTGGAAATATTTATTTATTTATTTATAACACTCGTGCCGAATAAAATTATGTACTTAATCATAGACTTAACCAAATCCCGGTGGGAACGTACGGTGACAAAATAAAGAATTAAGAATAATTTATCTGACAATAAATATTCGGCACGTATTTTTTTGTCGGGGCTTAATATCAGAACAGTCATCAAGTTCAGTGTTAAATCGAATGTCACTTGAGCGAATACTAACTGGTATAAGGTGGACATGTAATTACTATGATATAATTGTTGAAATAAGATATTAAAAACCGAATTGCAATTTACCAGGGTCAGCCGTCTTGACCTTAATAATTGGACCAGATTTTACCAGACGGTATGTTGGCAGGCAAATATATATCCTTATAGCTCTGTTCATAAAAGTTTATTTCTTCATTCCTTCCACCGCCGAAACATTGACATGCTACACATTAACGGCTAGTTGCAGAAAGGCTGATTATCTTTTGACATATTTATCGTATGCCTTAAAATCAAAATCAACTAAACTTCAATTAAAATATTCACAAACATTTATATTTACCAAATAATTAATAATTTATGACTTATTTTTCCTCATTTTCCAGTTTTTCCTCTAAAATTAATTGTGCGTAAAGTATTTTCCTATGGGGCAAAATTTTCCTTATGATTCAATAAAATTATTACGTTGGAATTTACAGTTAACATTTTAAAAATCTAGGGCCAAACCCATTATTTAATCCTTTTTTGCTGTTGCTTACTGAAAAATTTAGACAATTATATATAAAGAATGTTTAAACCAGGGATATATAGAATTAGAATAAGGTATGGACGACTGATATTAGACCCTTGCCAACCCGTTAAGCCAAAACCAAACGGATGGACCGACCACAAGGTTATACGGGCGAAGACGCGTCAAACAGCTGTACTCAAATAAAAATAATAGAACCAAATACCAGTTTTTAGAAGCTAAAGAATATTAAGATCACTTTACTCGTGGTTATCGCTAACCGACGTTGTCCTGTCTACGTGTACTCACTTATTTGTACTACTGGTTTATTCCTAAATGTCGAAGTACAGTGACTTATGCAGGAATGTCGAGCGACGGGAATTGTTATGAAGTGGATGTACCGTATACCTACTGCATAAACGATACAAGGGCTGAGATCGAAAAAGCGTTCTTATTCTATGCTTAAACTTAAAAAAGAAGTCGCTCGCGCCACTTTGCACGGACATTACTCGTAAAGTATTACTACGGATATTGTAAGTCAAAAGTGGTGTTATTTTGTTTTAAAATGTCCTACGATGTGAATAATTATGGAAAACGATGTTACTAGCTGCAGTTATTTTTTTCCGATTTTCCTAGCTCTTAATTTCCTTGTTATACCCAACGTGCTTGGGCATAATTCACGAGTGACTCTAAGAAAAGCATAAAAATTTTCAACATCGGAAATTCGACGATATCTCATAAAAAATAAAGATTAGCTGCATGGTCTAGATTCCTTTGTCTTTCTTCCCTATCATCTCAAAAATCATCCATCGAGAGTAGATAACAAAATAACAACATTAAACGTTATAACCCAGGCTAATGACGTCATCATTTGGCACGAAGTGACTCTACGACCTATAAATGGGTCAAAAGTTGCAGTTTATTTTATGCGGTTTTCCGGCACTGTGAACTCTTATATTATACCCGACGTGTTTGGGCGATAATGCCGCCAGTGACTCGAAGAAATCATCAAAGTTTGCAATATTTGATAATAAGTTTATTAACTCATAAAAAATATACATGGCTGCATGGGCTAGATTCCTTTGCCTTCTCTACCATCTCATACATCATCCATCTGGAGTAGATGACAAAATAAATAACGTTATACGAGGATAGACACAGGCTGATGAAGTCACCATTTGAGCAACCTAATGATCCACCTGAATATTTTTTGATCATCGTTATACTCGTACTACGAGAGCGTAGCCCGGTCTAACAGCTAGTCTATAATATAAACATTTTGCTAAACAAGTTCGCTAATCAAGTTAAATTTGTCAATACGCCAAACAAAATTTACAAAACACTAGGCATAACTAGGAAACATACATTCTGGAAGGCCCATCTCATCATCAGTATAGATCTAGGACTTAGTATTCTAGGGGCCGTGATGAAATGAAAAGGTAAATGTAATTTCGTCAACGACATTATAAATTAATTAGGGCATTTAAATCAACAAAACGGTGAATTACCTATGATTCAATTTGCCTTTAGACTTGCGTGACGTAGATACCTCATTACACATATTTCTACAATACAAACAATGTAAATAAACTATGCGGAAATACCTTTTTTTGGTACCAATTCTAATGACCTAGCTGACAGGTTTATTGTTTAACTTTACTTAACTAAAAATTGTTTTACATTTAGTTTTTATTACATTATTGTTTTTCCTATAGTATTTACTACAATTAGGCTCATACTCAAACTAATTGAACTACATCACCTTTAATTGGTTAAATTTATTGGTTTAAAATGAGTTCTTTGCCATTATACGAATTTAACAAGATAAATAAATACGAAAAAGGTGGTGGCCTATTTGTAATTTTTTTTTTATAATATTCAAAAAGGTCGAGTTTCGAATGTATCGATGAGAAAATACACTTATGTACTATTATCATGGATTTACGAGTATAACACCACTGTTCCGTCGGGCGGCACGTTAAGCCGTTGGTCCCGGTTCCACTAATACCAACTTGTGGAATTGTTAATAACATATCAATGAAATAGACATTATAATAGACGTGGCGACTATAGGCCAAATTCTCCACGAATATTACGTTGAGGTCTAGGACTCTGTGCTCTAGAGGCTCTGATGATGATTAGATATTGTTGAAATAAAGCGTTGATGAATGAAGAAAAAAAAAGTTTTTGTAGGTAGAGGGTATAATTAGTTACGTTTTAACAATTTAATAAAGTTTACTGAGTTTTCTTATTGCATATTATGTATTGTTTAAATATTCAATGTTTTTAACTGAATGTAGGAATATACAAAATACAATGATATTGGCTTTTTAAATAACCTAACCTAAACTAATTTATTTATTTATTTATTTCAAAACTTTAATGTACAAAGTACAAAAGGCGGACTTAATGCCCGTAGACATTTTCTGACAGCTAAACCTTTGGGACTAATTAGAACAACTGTAGGTGCAACGAGTAAAAGTGACACAACAATTAGATATAAATACTTATATAATAAACCGTCTTATATATAATCTACTTATAAATATAAATATACTAAATACTAATACATACATAATAATAAAAATATATGTATACAACTTACAAATTTTGATTGGGTGAGTAAACCAGTTTTTAAATTATGATCTGGTAGATGCCTGCCTTATATTAATAGGTAGATTGTTCCCCAGATTTGTAGCAACAATCGCAAAGGAATTCGAAACAAATCCAGAATGATGAGAAGGTACGGAAGGAAGTGAGTTGTAAGAGGATCTGAGAGATTTATCATGAAAAGAAGAGAGATAAGCTAATTTGTCCTTAAGGTATTTCGGTAATCAAGATACAAAAGATGTTAATTATAATTGCTTCTTCTCTATTGATTTAGTTTTGCCCTTATATTGATCCTCTATGTCTTTTCGGTTCGAATAAATTAATTAATCAAAACTAAATCCACATTTGAAACTCTGCACAACTTATTGGCGATACTAAATACGATTAGTTACATTGCAAACTGGTTTATGATGCGACTAACAGATAACATAATTACGTTATTGAGACCACTTGGCTCTATTCGCATCAATAATATTCAGTTTAGAATAATATACTCGTAAAGTTGCTAACATAATAAAGTACTTGTAACAAGGACTGTATAGTTAATTACAGACATATTCAGAGAAGGCCCATCTCCAGCAGTGGAGGTCTGGGACGCTGTGTTCTAGGGGCTGTAATGATGAATGATAATGATGACTTATACACGTATTGAAAGTATAAGAACAATAATTAAACAAAATAAATGAGATAAATTATAAATCACTTACGGCCAGTTGCACAAAGGAAGAGAAGACAAATTTCTAAGCATTCCATGGATTCACCGTGCGGGTGCCGGGTCTATCGTGTGTGGGTAAGAGATGAGAAGAATGGTGTCTCGGGCTTGCGACCGACAATTGGCTGGTTTAAGAAAAGGAGGCCTCCTTTTTTTTTCTATTTCGCGATAATACGCTCACCATCCACCATTCTACTTCTCTCCCTACCCAACCAAATACTGTATGATTCCGTTAGTGCCGTCTTGGAGCTCGTTCCATAAATGTATTGACGGCAGACCTGCTTAGGCCAATTCTTTCAGTAAGTGATGCAAAGATCTTCTGATATTTAACGTATTCCTATGAGGAACGTCATTGGATGAAATAACCAAAGTTACTAACTACCAATCACGTGTCATATATCAAAATATTGACCAGAGATTATTTTAATCACCTTTCTGTATCTGTCCGGTAATGTTTTTCAACATTGCTACGGCCCGTATTAATATATTGATTTCAAGATTTATTTAATCATTTTTATCCAAATTCAGAATACGGGATCGCAATCTTCCCATGTTCCTAATTTTCATTTTGTCAGAATTACTACATTCTCTAGCATTTTTGAGATGATATAAATATTAGCTGAAAATAACATAAAAAAACGCTTCAAGGAGGTTTCTATGTGTGCTGAGGCGTCTGACAGCTGGAAGGAATAATTGAGTGGAGGAGCCAATGAGGAAACGTCTAAGACGGGTATAAGTATATGCCAACCATGTTAAATGAAATGGGATTTTACCTGCACTTCTGTCAGAGCTAGTGCTGCAGCGGCAATCAGATCAGTAAGCCTCGAAAATATGAGACTTTTTGCAATAGTTACTTATTTTCGACGTTTGCTCTAGACACGATAGGCCCGTGGGAACTGAAAGCGTTCTATAAAAAAATTGTTCCAAGGCTCATTGACGTCTCTCGTTACAGCTTTTTGTTTCAAAAATTAGGTATTTTAAGTCAAAGACTGCCAGTGTTTGACCATTTAATTAATTTTATAAGTTTTTTTCAGGTTCAATTTAGTTTTTTATGTTAAATGATTTTCGATCATATATTCAAACTAAAACTACCTAATAGGAAAAAAATATAACGTACTAACCCTAGTACTATAAACTATAACTATAAAAGAGCATGTATGAAGAGGTTGATGAATGTCGAAGAAGCGAAAGAGGTATGTCGTGATCGTAACAAGTGGCGCTCAATTGTCTCTGCCTACCCCGCAAGGCATTTGGCGTGAATGTATATAAATATTTATAAAAAATAAATAAACATAAAAGTATGTATAACCCTAGTACCACCCGGTAGTTAATATAATTAGCATTGGGGTAGGTTATAAGCTTTAAGAGAATCCGATTTGTATTAATAATCGATTAATATATATAGAAGAACTGTATAAAAAGCAAGTGCCTGTAAAGCCATTTTATATTATTTGGATACTTGATTCCAATTATAAATGAATACATGATTGCAATAAATAATACTACAATTATTGGTGACGTAATTTTATACATCTTTTATTTACCACATAAATTTTATAGTCTTCCTTTTGATATAACATGTTTATTGACTTATTGTTCTTCCTTCCTTCCTGTAATGTAGAACTATTATTTTTCTTATTAGCCTAACTTTTAGTACATTTCAACAAAAAACTACTTGACACTAATATATGATTAAGAACCACAACGGAAAGTTATAAGTATTATCAAAAACACTATAACAATCTAATGGGAATTAATGATTAAAAAACCCCTTTTTTATTTTATATTACGCACAAGTTTTAGGTAAAACAATAACAAACCATCTAAACAGAATCTGTGTCACAAAACAGCTATTTTCCTTGTGTGTCATTGACCATAAAACTTTACATAATAGTAGACTAGCTATATGACTTGGCTTCGTCCGTGCAGTAAAAGATTAATAACAATGGGCCATATTTTGTGCTTAGGCTGGGTTATATCTAAACGAAGTATCTATAATTGTGACGATTAAAGTTAATAATGACATTTAAAATTAATCGTTTCTATTATAAAGACTTAAAAGTATCATCACGACCGTTTCCCTTTCGGGGTGGTCAGAAACCACGCTTATAAACATAAGCGGATTCACCCTTAGCCAACTTTACTATAGGCCAATCATGACAAGTAGCAAACTCGTCGATGTCTCCAGCGTACCAAACTCGACAAATATCACAAATAAATTTAATATTATTTAAATTTATTTATTTACATTAATAAACATTTTTGTGTCCCGAACAGGAATCGAATCCGGTACCTCCGAGTCTAAATCTACGGACTTAACCGCTAGACCACGGAGGCAGTTTATTAGGTGACTTTATTTTGGTTTATTCATTAGGTTCCAAAGAACAAATCTATAAAAGTAATATCAAAATAGGTTCAAAAGTATAAACGTAAAGACTGATGATACTTTTTAATATTTAGAAACCCGTCAATTAGTTTAAGACTATTTATTGCAAAAAGTACAAAGCCTGTAGACATTTTCTTACAAATTAGAACAATCAACAAATATCAATAATTGGATCGGAAGTAATGTTAAAGTAAAACATATCGTTATTTTGTCAATTTTTCCTTAGTTTTTTCCTCTTATAGTTGGTACTGTAGCTCTAGCATGAACAAATTCTGTTAAATAATCAAAGTCAAATTGAATATATAAAAAATTACATGTATCCGAGCTGTGAATTTGTTGTTCCATTATGAAAAAACCAGACCTCATGTTCTCGATTTGATACCGGAGTTTGATGTGCTAGAGCTACAGTAAGCTTTGACGTTGAGTTTGCGTAGAGGAAAGAAACGTTTAAGTATATGGAAACCCCCGCGAAGGAAATAATTATTTCGACAAGTAACCCAGGTGAAGCCTGGCATTTCAAAACGATTAACCCACTTTCGTTAAGTTTTCCTTACTTACGAGTATAATCGTGTTATTATCAAGGAAAATATATAATTATATAATTGATTGGTAATTTATTTTCATAGTATGTTAAATTAGTATTATTATTATTTTAAGCTTATATTTGAAATTATTAATTGAAATTGTTCTTGACTATGTTAAAACTGTACATTATTATTAATTAATTAAGGAATTGGCTTTATTATTATTATTAATTTATTTTCATATTTAAGTAACAATAAGTTAGACACTAAGCAGTATTCTTATTTAGGATTTGTTTAGAGATCGAAAAAAGTTTACAGTCTAAGATATCATCATCATCAGCCTGTCTCTATACTGTCTCTATAATTTTCTTCCACCCTCATTTATCCTCCATCAGCGACCTTCCTAAGGTCATCTGTTCATTTAGCGGGGGGTCGTCCCACTCTACGTCTTTCAGTACTTAGTCTCCACTCTAGAACCCGTCTACTCCATCGTTTATCGGTTGTGCGACAGATGTGTCCAGCCCATTGCTACTTTAGCTTGTTAATTTTAGAAGCTATGTCGGTAACTTCAGTTTTCTTACGAATGTCAACGTTTCTGACTTTATCCTTTAGAGAAATCCCTAGCTAGAGATCCCTATGTCTCTCCATAGCTTGCTAAGTAACCTTGAATTTGTGGATCAGACCTACCGTCACTGTCCACGTTTCTGCACCATACGACATTACCGGCTGGTTGAAAACTTTTGTCTTCTTCAGTCTAAGATATATGTAGGTTATCGTGATTAAGTTCACTTTTTAAAATACGCTATAACAACGATGGGTTGATAACGAAATCTGATCAAGGTTTTTTTTTTGTCAAACGTCAAACTTAAGGAAACTGTAACAATAGAACCATTGTGCCAACATTTTCGGGTCCGATTCCGGCTAGAATAATAGTTTTATCATAAATGGTATGGTGTAGTTTTATTCTTTATCGGCCCTGAGACTCCTTTCAGTATGTTTTGATATTCCTTTTTGATTACCTGTATATTCTTAAACACTATTATATTATACCCTTATTTTTAGTGAATTTGTAATAATTGTCGAAAATAAAATAACTTATACTTAGTACCAGTGTAAGATGGTGGATGAATTATGACCTGAATTTTGTCAATCTAAGATATGTATATTGTTATATATTTAAAACTTTATTGTTTTAGACATAAGTCGTCTTGCCGCTTGGCATTTTCTTACCATCAAGAAGTTTAGACATGAAAAGATAAAAAAAAAATATATTATACAAAAAAAAATTTCATTTTGACATTTGACACAAAATAAAAAAGTTCCATATGATAGGATATGAAAATATTACTATTGTCATGTCTAAGTGAAAATATCACTCATTTAATACAATAATTGATTGTAACTTCGGGTGCCGTCGTATTCCGATTGAGACCCGAGTTATCCCGATTGAAGATATTATGCACTATATTTCTACAAAGACTACAAAAAAAACTATTGCTCAGCTTTAAAATGTATGGTGATAAAAGACAGTAATAAATAGAACTAAGGATACAACATTGGTTTAAAATTAAATCAAAAATCTTGGAGCGCGTTGTCTATCGGCAGTTAGCCACCTTCCTTAGTCACAATAATTTATTAAATCCGCTTCAATCTGGCTTTCGTGAGTCTCATAGCACAACCACTGCTCTAATAAAAATCACTGACGACATTAGATGTGCTATAGACAATAAAAAACTATCTCTTCTCACTCTTCTTGACTTCAGTAACGCCTTTAATTGCGTCGATCATGACATTCTTATGGCCACATTGCTTTCTCTTAATATTTCGCAGAATGTTGCATTATGGTTCGAATCTTATATTCGCGGGCGCCAGCAACGAATTCAATTAAATGATGTTTTCTCGGACTGGTCTCCAGTAACAGCTGGTGTCCCGCAAGGCGGTATATTATCTCCTTTACTCTTCTCGGTTTTCATAAACTCGATGGTTCATGTAATACATTTCAGTTCCTACCATCTCTTTGCTGATGATTTACAACTTTCGCTACACTTCAGTGCTGAGGATATCCATAGCACGATTTTGAAGATGAACAGCGACCTGGAGGCTATACGAGTACGTTCGGAAAACCTTGGGCTCTTGGTTAATCCTGGAAAGACGCAGGTCATGATTGCAGGGTCGAGACAGATGCTGAGTAAATTGGATGTCGGATCACTTTCCCCATTACTGTTTAATAACATTCCACTTCCCTTTTGCCAGCATGTGAAAAACCTTGGCCTTCACATGAGCTGTGATCTTTCTTGGGATTACCATGTCTCAGAAATAAGTAAAAAAATTCACGCCAGTATGCATTCGTTGAAGCGTTTCCAGAATTTCATTCCATTTAAAACGAAGCTTACGTTAGTCAGTTCGCTGCTCCTTCCTATTTTAGACTATGCCGATACCTGCTATCCCGACATCACTGAAGAGCTACTGAATAAACTCGACCGTCTGCTTAACTTATGCATTCGCTACGTCTTCGGCTTGCGTAAGTATGATCATGTCTCCCAATTTCGCTTTCAGTTAAAATGGCTCGATATCCGCTTTCGCCGGTCTGTCCATCTTCTCTCTTTACTTTATAACGTTCTCAATCACCCTAAAACACCTTCGTACCTTAAATCCCGCTTTGAATTTCTCTCTAATACGCACAACTGTGCTCTTCGCTCCTCTCACAACAATCAGCTAAAGATTCCTTCGCATTCCTCTAGCAGATATTCAGATTCCTTCACTGTTGCTGCCGCTCGTCAGTGGAACAAGCTACCCCTGGCCATAAGGCGTGCACCGTCCGTTAACGTATTTAAAAACCTTCTAACCACATTATTTCTTGAGAAACAGAATGTATGTCTCTCGAATTAGTTGTTTGACTTTTTATTTATATATATATATCTATTTATTTATATTGTATGTTTATGTATGTATGTATTATATAGTATGTATGTGTGTTGTTTTTTTTTTTATATTGTGTATGTATATGTATATTTAATGAATGCGTAATTATGTTTTTTTTACTAATTTAAGCTATTTTAATATTTTTCTTTATCCTGCCCATCACCTTACATGATCCCCAAGGTTAGCTGGTGAAGAATGCCTTATGGCGTTATAGCTCGCCTATGTACTAGGTTTTTAAGTGCAATAAAGTATTTAAATAAATAAATAAATAAATAAACTAGTGACTTAGATTTGCAAATAAAAGCGTTGCATTTAAAAACACGCCAAGTAACCTATATTATATGTCTCCTAACCAAAATTATATTAGGGCATAGGAAGAAACTTTTAAAATTAAAATCATCAATCTAATATCAATAACAACTTAACTACGTAGCTATAATTTAACATTCATGAAATGTTATATTAGGAAAGATAAAGCTTTTCAAAACACGTGCTATCCTAAATTGCTTTTACGGTATGTGCATATGCTTTATTTATTTATTATTATCAAAAATATATCATTCGAAAACAAATAAACTAATTAGTAAAAAAATATTTAATATTCTTATACTGATATATTCATAATAAACAGTAATAAATGGATTAGTAAAAGGTATTAGCAAGGAAAAACCGTTTATTTTAAAAACACCTGCTATGCTTCCACCAAGTACTAATTACGTATCCTAACCTAAATTGCATTTACGGAATCGGTACAATACGTTAATTGTATTTTTTTATAATTAATAATTTATTTATAGATAGAACTAAACCAGCTATAAAAAATAATTATACATATTTAATAATTCGTTCGTTTCTACAAACATATAACTACGAGTACACCCTTAGATTCTATCTATTTACTCGATTTCACGTTCCTGTAATCCTTATAACCTACAGCCTTAATACTGAAATTAAATTTATGGTTTTTATCCAGCTAACTTTTTGTCAAATCCTGCGTATTTAGCACCTAATAAGCAACTATAAACGAAGCGCTCGGTTGTAAGTACGCCTTCCTTAACATCGTAAAGAGGTGGGTATAAACCCCGGCATGTACAGCAAAAAATACACTTTTCTTACGTACATTTCTCACATATTTCCAACACCACCGTTCCTGTGCTTTGGAAAACATATTAGGCCGTTCTGTCCCATTTCAACTAATACTTGTGGAATCGGTAATAAATAGTCATCAAAAAAAATACATAAGACCCTCGCCAACCCGTCTTTATTTTTTTTTATTACAACCCGTTTTTATTACAAACAGACAGCGGAGTCATCCAGGCTTTGATGTGCAATGGGCCTGTGTTGGCAATGTTAATCTTTCGTCGGGTGGTAACCACTCGCACCAATGATAAACCCACCTATTATGTTGGGCGTTGTTTCTAGGATAACAGCGTCCGTGTTGGTCACGAGAATATTCCCAAAGCCGACAATAATAATACATATAAATATATATATACATATATGTTGTTTACAATTGGTTACCAAGCCGACCAACATACGCACGAGCGTGTTTACAGGTGAACGTTCTGTTTGTATTTATCGCTTTCCGAACCGGTTCTATGCTTTACCTGTACGAATGAATCAGGGGTCTTCCAATGATAATTACGTACCGCGGTCATAGACTACATTTTAAGCGACGCGTTAACGTATTGCAGGCGCCGGGAAAACCCTTCTTCTCAGTATACTTTCTGTTTTGGTCTTTGACGTATGCGGAAGGTGAAAAACAAGGAAGATTTATTTTGGTCATTGCTACCCAGAGTGTATTTTACGCACAAAATTCTAAGAACGTTCCTAATTTATAGCAATATCTGTTTTAATATATAAACTTTGGAATTCCCTTGAGGTTTATGTTTTAATATATACATTAATGTTACTTTGTGGATATTCTTATTATTATAAATGATAGGCAATTCATAATGATCATTAATTGGTTTGTGACTAACCTAACGTACCATAATAGTGAAGTAAGGAAATGCAACATACTCGTATATAGTTATAATTATAATCATTAATCACTTACTTGCTAAAGATTGTCCATAAAATATTTTTTTATTTCATAATCTACAATTATAATCGTGTCTCAATATACAAAGAAAGTAGGTACCGTACTTATACCTTATTCAATAATAAAATTCATGAATTTATATATTGCAAATGCAATTTGATGCAGATTTCCGATTTTTAATTAGCCAATTGTACCAGGGGTTTTACAGCGGTGGTGACTCGGTTGTAACTGTATATTCGGAGTGATTTTATATTATCGGCATGTACCAATGAAAAACACCGAAATTCCCGACCCTCACAGAGCACGTTAACCCGTCAGCGGTTGTGGTTTCACTTATATTTCCATTATTATTCAACGAGGAAATGCGGCGATCGTTTTAGGTACCCACCCTCCCAGGTGGTAAACCCTCAGTTTATTTTGTATAGTTTAAATTTCATAGGTATTTTTAGTTTAGATTTTTTTCTTAGTTATTAATTAAAATGGAAATATTTTGTTTTATGGCATTTTTACCCAGCTCTTTTACGAATATTTTCTCAACCCCAAATGCCACAAACTTTTAATTTTTATTTAATGCTATTATATTTTTTGCTTTTTAGATTCAGCTGCATGAGCAGCCGAACCGGCTTTTTTTGAGGTAGAGGAAATTTGGCAAGCGGCAAAGCTATCCACAAGGTGTATCCCAGACAAGACATCTTCCTGAACTCCATAGTATAAGAGACATACCATCCGGCCTTCTACAACCACTATGTGAAAGACCTGATGGGTTATGGATGGACGGGATTTTATCGGACGATAAACTTCTCTTTAAAAAATCATTTAAAGCTTGGTGTCTAGAGAATCTGCCTACTGTCTTTATAAGCGCTGACTTGTGTAGATTAAGGCTGGTGGCTCGGATAATGACTATCTCTTGTTTCCAAGGACATCTCTGCCAAATTATATCAATATTCAAAGAAAAGTACAATGAGTAAAAAATATAATTAAAAATAATACTAAAAAATAAACTAAATTAACAACTTTTGCATTTAATTTTATAATATTGGTAGGAAGTAGGACAGGATGGTTCGTATATTAGGTAACGCGGCTCAAACTTAAAGATGTCGATCCAGATGGGTTTTATCCCCCATATTATCGATGTATTAATTGAATGTAAAAAAAATATGATAAATTAAAGACATGGTATTCCCACAAGATTCCATAACCGCAGTAGTAAAAATTCGAAAGAAATCGTCTTGGAATTTAATTATTCTGTTGCTTTTGGCTTTAGTTTTTATTGATTACAGTTGTCATAAATATAAATTAAACCACGAGTATTTTAAGATAATATTTTTATTTATTATCATAGCGCGACTTTTGCGGTTTTAGTCGCAAGCCTTATCTTGAATGAAAATCAATTACAACTAATTGTGATCAATTATAAAAATATATCATAACATACCGTAATGATGGCATGGCAAGGAGAGGATACAATTTATAGAAATAGCAATTCTATCTTTAGCAGTGGAGGTCTAGGACTCTTTTTAGAGGCCATAATGATACAAATGGTTATGACGAGCTCTGGTCTGGATTAGGTAGTACTAAAAAGTACTGAACCATAACTTATGTTTTTTTATTTCCTGAAAATAGCGTAATTTTCCATACCCTTTACGTTTATAAAACGATATATTTTAATAAATATCTTTAGTTAAACCAATATTCTTAATCTCGGTTTAAATGAAATGTATTCGTTTATTTGCAATAAATTCAGTCACAAAACTTTAGTAGGTATCAATATATAATTCTACCTGCAAGCAGGCGTGCAAATTTTTACTCGCATACTAATTCCATAATTTCATTAACAACAAAATACAATATTAATCAACCTGTGTTGTACTCAAGATACTCATTTACACTATAAAATATTACTTTTAGCCATTTCGTCAGTTGTAATTATAATTTAGAGTCCTGCAAGACGTTTATTCCGTCAGGAAGCTTATTATATATTATTATACGCATTTTAAATACATTTTTACTTATGTCTATATAGCAGGAGGCTGCTATAGTAGATTCAAGAAATAAGCTCTTCTTTGCGAGAGAGCGAGAATTATTCTTATTAATTATTCCTTGTTTATATAAATTTTTGTAACCATTTTAATTGTTGTGATAGACAAAGTATTCTCTTTCTATTTTTCTTTCAGAATGTCCAAAATCACATACATTTCTAATGTACATGGTAGCAGTAATATTTTTAGTGCTTTAAACAAAAGTATGGAACTGTCACGCTACCAAACATAACAGATTGCTCTTATGCATTTCTTTTATATATAGACCGCGTGGTCTATTGGTAACAAACGTTGCCGTGAACTCGGGAGGTCGTGGGTTCGATTCCTACCGGGGGCAAGTTGTACATTGTATAATTTGTCTCGGTCTGGGTGTTTATATGTATAATATGTATATAAATATACAACAAAAAAAAAGTATAATATGTTGTTTATAAACCATTTAGTTTCCGTAACACAAGCCTCGTAGCTTACCACGGAAATTAGATGGCGCTGTGTGACCTGTCTGGAAATATTTATTATTTATTATGATTATATTATTATTTTGCATTATGAAATCTTGGTCTTTGTTTATTAATTGATTTCTATATAACTATGATATATGTGTAGTATATGTATTATTGTGTACATATTGTATGTATATTAATATGTATTATGATATCATAGAATAAGT
Source organism: Tinea semifulvella (assembly GCA_910589645.1). Lineage (NCBI taxonomy): Eukaryota > Metazoa > Arthropoda > Insecta > Lepidoptera > Tineidae > Tinea > Tinea semifulvella. Next base: position 11,537,235 of record OU342584.1, on the reverse strand, counting down.
TTATTTTATTTTTCCTTTAAATTAAGTTTCATATTTGAGCCCTTTGCACCTACCTCTTAATCAAAATTCTCTGTATTGTCCCAAAGGTTGGCTGCTAGAGAATGCCTAGCGGCATTAAGCCCGCCCTTTGTACATAGTGCAATAAAGTTTTTAAATAAATAAAAATAAAAATATATTGCCAATCATTTGATGTAGTAGCGGTCAACCTTTGAAATAAGTTACCCGCTTTAATCCGCCAGGATCCGCGACGGGCTATTTTATAAAAAAAGACACATTTCATAAAGTCAAGACGAAATTAATTTGTTCCATGCGTTGTTGATAATAATACCAGTATGATTATAGATACACTTACTTATATATGTATGTATATTCTTATTGATATACTATATGTAGTTTATACCGCACCCTAAGGGCCTGGTTGAGCGGGGGGAAGTGTTGGCACATGCGTTATGTCCGTGATCAGGTGCTGCTGTGGGGGCCTGGGACCTCTGCCGAACACGTTCAATTTATTGTTCTTAAATTAACAGAGGTTTTTGCGTTTTGTCGACTTTCAGGTTGCACATAGGCATGTAGTCTACCTTAATTCTGACTTGCCTGGTGGGTTACTGCTGTACCAGGTATTGTATTCTCATAGGTACTGATAACTAAATTTAAAAGGTTATTAATTGATCGTTGTGGTGCAGTTCTGTATATGTTTTATTTTGTAAATCTGATATAACTGAGTTTTCCTTGCAGATTCCTTTCTCAGTCAGATTAAACATTAACAGGTCACTGGAATTTGCTAAGCTGCTGGTCTTCTGCTAACATTCATAAATGCCTGTAATAGGTTTACGTGAATAAAGATATTTTGACTTTGACTTACCAATGTATTTAGTATTAGTATGTAATTGTATATTGATAATGATATATAAGTTATACATAATTTAACAAATAATTCTTTATTATTTAAAGATTGTATTTTTTATGGAACGATCTACCTGTGAACATACGGCAAGCAAATAACAAGTAATATTTTAAAAACTGATGTACTCAAACTTCTTAAATAGCTCCTGACAGCGTTACTAAGTAGTATATATTTATGTTTATTTATAACATTGTGCTTAATTAGTATTTAGTATATTGATATTATGATATATATAAAGAAATATGATGTAAGGATATATGGCACACTGCCACATGATCAAGTCATAGGTGAATATTTTTATGTATAGATTACATTTTAGTTTTATTTTTAATTTAGTTTATATATTTTTATTATTTTTATTTTATTAAAATTATGTAAGGATGATACATTTCTATAAATTTTAGTTAATTATTATTTTATATATATTTTTTTTTATTTCATTAAAAGGAATATAATTATAAGTAAGATACACAAATACAAACAATAAATATAAATTAAAGCTACCTAAACAATAAAGTTAAAAATAAACTAAACAAAACCTTAAATTAAATAAACTAAAAGATAAACCTAATTAATATAAAAACTAAATACTTACAAATATCTTGATTATAATCTACATGTCATCGAATCCAGGAGAAGATGAACCCAATGTTCCGAGGACTCCGGCGACGTTGCCTCGTTGGATGGCAACACTGATCCTTTGAATAAGATATTCCCTACTCAAAGGATCACCTGTTGACGCTCGGATGGCAACGCTTATGTCGCGTATTAACGATTTAGCGTCCTCAGACCAAGGGCCCATCGTCTCTACGGCAAACGGCACAAAATAGTAACGATTTGCCAACTCTATGTACTTATTGCGTTTGCCGTTTGCAGCCAATTCAGCCGCTGCACCTGCTCGTTTTCGTGTCGCACCAACACGACTAGCACAAAGGGTGTCAGTACACGTCGCATCCCAAACCAAAGACTTACCTTGTTTATAAGGCACGAGGGTTAGCCCATCTGGTCTTTTCCCATCGCTGCGAAATATACCAGTTGGCTCTAATGTTGATGGGTAATTTGCAGAAGATAGTGCCTTTTGAATGATTAAATTTAGGGATCTATGGCGGGTGAAACGGCCTGCACTTTTTGAGCATGATAAGCCATGGTGACCAAACGGATCAGCTAATTCGCCGCAAACGCACTTATGGGCTTCATATAGTTGGCAACCTAGTCTGAGTGAAACAGCGATGCGAAGTGAGGTGGGATCAAGTTGCGTGCCCGTGTTGGGTGAGGGAATAGCACGCAGCCAGGCCTCAGACTCGCTTTCGCAAGATGCCAAAAGACGTGATTCGTCAGTAATTGAAAATTTAGGGAGAGACTTGAAAATTGTTTTTACTACGGGTTTGTCGAGTTCATGCTGAGTACAGACTGTGGGTAAATCTGTGAGCATGGATTTTGTCTTCCATAGAGCAATAACTTCGGATTCCCTGTATAATTGAGAAATATTATTGTTACTTTTTAACAAGATTGATTGACAAAGGTGTTTAACATTTGAAATAGAACCGAGGTATGCAGGTATTGAAAGATCTGAAACTCTTCTAACTCCCAAACCACCAGACCATATTGGTAATGAGGATTGAATGAATTGGGAAGACGACAAGTTAATGTTAAGGACATCTTGTATTGTTGTTTTTAAAATGCTGTCTACTTGAAATAAAATGTCACTGTCCCATGTAGGAGCTGTCCGCAAGTTGTAAATAAAGCGTGGTGACGCGAGACAATTCTTAAGCAAAAATAAAACAGTATGTGGGTCGACATCTGCTAATCTTGAACATGCAAGTTTAAGAGATGTTAATTTAGAGTCCAGCATGGAAGGGATGCCGTCATCTGTTAGTGGGGCACCAAGAAGGGAAGGTTTGCTGTTAACTAAATGTATACCAGGAGCTATGTTATTGAAGGAATCAAATACTTCTTGGTCAAAATCACCAGGAAAATACAGTTCACATTTATTTGTATTTACGTCTAAACCGATTTTCTTAGACTCTTTAATAATTTTTGAAAAATCTTGGAGAACGGTTGAAGGGTCACCGCCTAATGTACCGTCATCCAAATACCATATATTTAATTCAGATGCTAGTTGGCGAATTAGCGGGTGAATACTTAGAGCAAATGCTGCAGGACCCATTGGGTCACCTTGCTGACATCCGACTACAGATTCTATCATACATTCGCCAAATAAAAGTGAAGATGAACTCGAGTAAGATTGCCACATGTAAGGAAATATATTTGGGCATATGTCAATGATCTCTTTTAACATACAGTCTCTTTCAACTGAATTAAATGCATTTTTGTAATCAATTTTTAAAATTATTTTTGAAGTATCTTTATTTGATTCAAGAAAAAACCTTGTGGAGTGTACAGCTGCCTCGCATCCATTACGTACTGCAAACCCAACTTGTATTGGACTTAAATAAGTACTAACCGATTCAAAAATGCTTGCGCATGCTATTTTCGACGCTATACGGCGAAAAACGTTTCCAACAGCAATAGGGCGCAAGCCTCCATCCTTTTTTTTTAAAGCGCATAGTGAAGCTCCATAAAGATATTTTGTGAAGGAAACATTTATAGAGCCGGACAGCATGAGATTAGTTAAACCGAAAATGGAATCGAGTAGTCTATGACCCGCATCACCAGACGAAAATGATGTTAAATCCTTGAGAATCTGGGGTCTCAAACCATCTAGACCAACAGCAGAGCCATTTGGAAAACTTTTAATGGCTGAAATTATATCTTTTATCTCTGCTTTAAGGTGAGTAGCATTAGGTGCTGGCTCTTGGGGAAAGTTTAGAGGTCTTGAGGGAAGTGGATGTTTCGACTGAAGTGATGCGACTGTTGACACGTCAAAAGGTGCTATATCATCAGTTGATAATAACAATCGAACTGCCCCTCGAACATCACCGTCGGAAACTTTAGCTTCAATCCGTTTTGAAAGTCTGGATGATTTTTCAAATTTATCCCCAAGGTTTGGCTGTCAGAGAATGTCTTCGGGCAATAAGTCCGCCTTTGTACTTGTGCAATGAACTTTTTTAAATAATAAAAAAAAAAAAGTTGCACCTACCTTATATTACAATATAACTGCTAATGTTATCCCGAAGGTTTGACTGTCATAGAATGCCTAGTGGCATTAATGGCCGGTTGCAGTACCGATAATTAAAATAATCCATGTTCAACATTTTGATATACCCCACGTTATTAGTAGTTAGCTTGCCACTTTGGTTATTTCAGTCTTACAGGCATACAGTAAACATGTCAAAAGATCAGAAGAATCAGCCTTTCTGCAACCGGCTGTAAGTCCACCCTTTGTACTGGTATGTGTGTAAAGATTTAAATAAATATTTTGTTTGGTTTAAGCTGTATTTATAGTCTACCTCCGTGGTCCAGCAGTTAAGTCTGTATATTTAGTCGTCAAGGTATTTAGTCAATTTCTGGTTGAAAACATGGAGACAACGAGTCTAGTACAATACAAACATCGACGAGCTTGCTAATTGTTATAACAGGCCTATAGTAACTTAGCCCGCGAGAAATCGTCGTAATGATAGTTTTGTTGAATAAATCATAAGTCCATTAAGTCCGCAGTGCAACTAAGTATTGGAAATACTTGTTTAATTAATTACTAGTAGATAATTGTGGTATTGGTATTACAATAGTTTCTCGGTAGCGGCAGACCTTACTGTTTTCTATTGAAATTCCCTGGCTTTACCTTATTTTTTATTTTAATGTCTAAGGTTACACGAACTGTGCTATCACTGTATCTAGATTATTTTATGTTTTAACTACTACTACATTATGTAGTTACTCTAATCGTAATTATTATTCTGTCACTTTTATAACATCCTGATTTAGGCCAAAGTTTATTTTTAGTAAAACATCTTTGAGTACCTGCCATTCCTCTCTGTTTTCAGCTGCTTCATGCCGTCTGTATGTAAAGTTACTGTACTCTTCTTCGTCTTTCAAATAGTTTTATAATAATTGGAAAGGAACAAGTGTATACATGTTCGTCGTCGACCGCAAGGATCCTCGCTGTCAGCTACAGCAGCGGCGGTTGGTGGACTCGTTTTGTTCGCTCTTGAATTTCCTTTATTTTAATTTAAAAACCTATGTACAGTTATTATTATGTATGTACATATTCGACTGCTTCTGTGGTCTAGCGGTTAAGACCGTAGGTTTAGATGCGGACGTACCGGGTTCGATTTCTGGTCGGGGCACAATAGTTTGATATTTCTCGAGTCTGGTACGCTAGAGACATCGACGAGCCTGCCACTTGTCAGTTTTTTATAGCAATTTACTATGTTTTTTGTTGGACTAAAAGTATTTAGGTCATATATCATGATGATAGATAGACATGCTTAAAGTTTTTATTGTTAGTTTTTATCCATAACTACAGGTACCAACCGATCTATCTTTCTAGATGCCTGTTTTGGTATATCGAACATTATATATTTACTGACGATATAATTATGATTAATTAAAAAAACGTAACGTAAAGAATAAAGTCATGGATATAAAAGTTTTCATTTCTTAGTCTTGCATTTTAGATGTTGTCCCAAAGCCACATTATCTTTTCACACGGGATTATCCTTTAAATTACATTTAATAGTATTATTCCTAAAACAATTATTACTACTAAGATAAAATTGTATTACGTTAGCCCAGATAAATACAAATCATGTGCATCGGTCTCCTTTACGGAATATCAAATAAGATGTAGGTTTAGGTACCTATAGGTAATATTTTGTAATATTGAAGCTATTTTAAAGTCTGTAAATTTCAATACTTAATGCTAAGATGATTAGCAATCTCCTGTCAAAGTTCAAATTGAATTAGTTTCATCTTGATATTTTCAGTCATTTATAAAATTATTAATATTACAAAAATGAATGACAAGGCAGTTTTCTTTAAATAAAAACAGATTTGTTGTTTTTTTAAATTAAAATAATGGAATTTCGAGAGCGAACAAAACGAGATAGTTGCATTGAGTTGTCCACCAACCGCCGCTGCTGTAGCCGACAGCGAGGATCCTTGCGGTCGACGACGGCCAACCGAGGGAGACCCGCCGCGCTGGGAAACCCGGTGTCGCTGGAAGCAAGCCGATGACGCATGCGCGACGAAAGGTGTTGCGGGGTGGGAGGTGAGCGTCTAACACTATTTAAAGTGTTCTTGCGTTCCGTCAACATGCATTGGTGTGTTTGCAATCGCAAAGTTTAGTTAGCGGTAGTATTCCGGGAGTCATAGACAGACAGGCATAAGCCAGTGGTCGAGACTTGAGGCTCTCGCAGACACGCTAAACGGCAGTGGACTCTTCGTTCAGGCTTTGAAAACTCAGTGGAGTGTCGTGCACTATGGCAGTTGCTGCAGCTCAGAAGAACCGTGAGATGTTCGCCATCAAGAAGTCCTACAGCATAGAGGTGAGGAGCACCCCTCGTCCAAAAGTCGAGCTCCACAGTGTGCGCCATGGCCGGCAGTTACTAGTGATTCAAAAAGTTTTAAGTTTAATTGACAACAATTGGTGATCGAAGTGGTATATCATGCCGGCCATAGCGTGCATTTTTTTTTTTCAAAATGTAACTATTTATGGGCTGGTATAATGTAAACAAATTGTTTGCACAATAGCCTTGCGACAAATGGTTACATTATGAAAATAATTTACACTATACATACACAATTACACTAGTATAATAACAATAATGCATAATTACCGTTAACTTAAATCATCAAACTAGCTACCAACAATGCAAACCTAATGACCCAACACCGAAAATTATTAAAACTATTTATATTAGATTATGTTGTTATTGAAAATATTTAACAAGTAATAACATAATTTAATAGCCGCATGTAGGTAAATACAACTTTTAGTAGAGCCTTGGGGAAGTCTATATCCAGCAGTGGAGAGACACAGGCTAACAATAACTTTCAGTAACTTTATTACACGATATTTACACTAAAATTCATGAAATAACTTTAAGAACTCTTTACTGAAACATAATGTATTCGATAAGTATCTGCATATCAATAATAACAAATCCCTAACCGTTGATAGTTAATAACACCCTAGCGACAACCTAGAAAAACCAAGTAGGTACTTAGATATAAAAATATTAAATTAAAATTGATTAAAAAACTAATTATAAATAAAACTAAAACTAAAAATACCTTTGAAATTAAAACTATTCTACAAAATAAACTAAGGGCTTACCACCAGGGAGGGTACCTAAAACGCTCGCCGCAATTCCTCGTTGAATTATAATCGACATATTCTGTTTTAGGTAGTTATGGCATTTGGGATCGCGACACTCTTGGAAAATTCGTTGACCCAGCTCTTTTATGAATTTGTGGGTATCAAGAGAATTGTTTCAACCCCAAATGCCACAAAGTTATAAATTTGTTTAAAAAAAAAAAAACTAATACAATTGGATATCTATTCTTTTTAAGCGTTTAAATGACAAGATATCTAATAAGATATAATGAACGAGATAATTTAAACTCTACTATTAAACCACTTTACCCAAAAAAAAGATCTAGAACGTTTAAATGTATTTACAAATACACTTTCATCGATTTCCTATAATTTATTTCTTTATACTTTATTGAATAGCCAAAAATTGGATTTAAAGCTAATAACAGCTTTTTCTGTCAGTCTACCTTTGGGCTCACTGATATAATCAAATCAGTAAATAGGTCATAATGAGTTAATACCACAAAATAAAAAAAAAAAACTATATTTAATTAATGTGATATAAATAAATGCATATAATACGTCTGTTATATAATAAATTAGGTATTATAGATTTTTTTCTTGTATGTAACTTTAAATCAAATATTAATCAAAATATTGAAATCACACACAAGATCAGAAATCTTTTGCTAAATCATGGATAGTTAAATCTCTGTACTGCAACATTGACATGACACAAAGGTGACGCTATGATGGTCTTGACTAAGTTTAGAAAAATATCATTGTTAAAAGTCTAATGACTTTTGAGTCATTACAAAAAGTCATAACTAGAATGGAGATCACGTAGAAATAAAAATTTGCAAGGTAGACGTATTGTCATATTTTGGAATCTCAAAGTTTCACTAAAAGTGTACCTAATTGATGGTCAAAAATTTTGATGTCCTCGGAGTGCAACAACAGACCTTGTTTAATTAAATTATACCAGAAGCACACAATTAAGAGTCAATTATTTCTCAGTAATTTCGGAGACGCTTTCACTGCGAATTCACATGATGGCCTCGTGTGACACATTGCATAATACTCACAACTATTTAAATTAAAAGACTCATTGTTGACAGCAAAGTAGCACAAATCATATGAAAAAGATGGCCAGACACCCGTCGCCTACGTGACAGTCTTGTCCAAGATTTTTCCCAGCTTCGGAAAAATTCCGCGTCTAATTACAGGCATTGTTATTAATAGCCATTGTCAATATTCAAATGATTGTTACATCATGTTGAAACATTGATGCCATCTAAGTCGTTGCTAATGCGAAGAACTATGCTACTATGTATTTCAGCTTTGCGATTTTGCTCTGCGATAACGTTCGCTATTTATGGTATTTTTTATTATATTCAACCGTGTAGTAAAGGCATCGACGGTTGTACTTCCTTGACCGTCGAAGGTCAGCACGCAGGTGTCCAGCGTTCACTCTACATTATAATCAGTACGGTTCACAACTATTTCTGCAAAAGCGAAGTGCAGTCACTGTTCTAATAGTTCACGTTTTCTCGTATAAATTTGGAATAGTTACAAAAAATGGTTTTAATCTTGTCACCAGAAATTGGTCATCCAGTAAGGTTGTCGGCATAAAGCTTGAAGCGAGCCGAGGTTATCACGTTACGCCCTTGGCCAACAAGACTCACCAACGATCATCCATAATTATAAAAATGATCCTAATACGAGTAGAACAAATCATAAAAAACGCCGCTGCAATGACAAAAACAACCAATTAAAATCAACGACTCGTAGCGTTGATGAATTTTTCATGACAGCCGCCTAAATTCACAATGCCAATAAATTTTTCGGTCCTATACAGGTGACCGACAGGCTTTGCATATACATTGATATCGATAGTCTCTCAAGCCGCAGCTTTAATTAACCTCCATCCATTCGATTCGAGCGGTAGAGTGGCCACTCTGGCGTCAAGGTTATACTGGATTCCGAATCCTGCTCGCTCCAGTTAGGCGGACCTTAACTTTACAATAACCACTTTATTGGCACGAGTGTTACCGTTTCAGTGATCCGACAATTCAATGGCAAGTTTGATCAAGAACCGACCTTTGAATACTAACGAATAGATATACGTGTAACATTGTATAGTCTTACGTTAGATTACTATGTTATTCTATTGATAGAATCAAAGAATGACAAAGAAATTGTATGGAGAAGCAAAAAAAATGAAATTTTCGATATATGGTATCTTAGGAAAAGTTGTAAGTTTCTATCAATAGAAAAACATATTGGTCTAACGTAAGACCATACAAAGTATATCGTAAATCTTTAATGCCGCGTTCTATAAAGCTTCCACATCATAAGAGACATATCATAGAAACTTATGATTTACTCATAGCGATAATTTTTTAATTTATAGCAAAAATATAAGTATAACTTTAACAATGTCTAGGAAAAACATAATCACGGATTAACGATCTCAGCGTAGGAGTTGTGTACCTACTCTATCGGAAACTAAATATTAATATTCGTACAAGAGGAACATAAAGAACTAGGTACATACAATAAAATGAAGTTTTTTTGTAGGTAAATAACTCACTGCGGAGGTTATTATATTTAATTATCTTTGATAATTTATTGCATGATTAAACATTAAAAATTCACACAAAACTATTGTGTATAATATACGCGTATTTTTTAGCTATTTAGCTAGACGTCCAGTATTGTTTTAATTTTTAACTTAATTCTTTATTCTATTACAAAATGCTACAATTAATTAGTATACAATATAATAATTTATAACACTGACTGGAAAGTTTCAGTCTTCGTTCCTAAATATTTACCAAAATGGCACTCTTTACCTTACAACTTTTTGTATCTACAACTACATGAATAGACAATGAATGTAGTTATTAAAAGTCACATTATCATGATGACAGTATGACTGCGTCCGTAAACAAGCGATATTATTGTGCTACCTAGGTCCTTGACATGGTTAGGTCCAGTTAGTCGTTGCTCGGTGTACTGGAAAGCACTAAGTCTTAAAGGTGATCTCCGTCAAAGTCAAGCGACACACGCGACCGCCTTTGCCAAAGTCATGATCTCATAAATATAAGATTAAAACATAATAACCATACAATTTTAGTTAACAAATATAGCTTTAAATATAGTATATAGCTAGTTATATAAAATGAAAAGGTCTTTACTGAAAGAAGTAGCATGGCCCTGTTCTGTGAAGTCGTAGTACGTAATTATCCACATCCTGAATTCAATAGAGCAGAAAGTTGCGCCTTAAGAAGTGCCTGTTGTAAGGACGGTAGAATAATGGGAGCACTTTACGCTCCGCCATTCTCAGGAAATAAGCCCTGAACTTCGTAAAAGCAATTCTAAGTCGCGTATGAAATAGATGTTATGTGACCGAAGTTCTATATTTATAAGGATTTCGTAGATGATTTCGTACTTACAAAAGCTTTTCTAAGAATACGTGATATAGTTTTTATGTGCAAGGTGAAATACAAAAGCGTGAAAAATCATTGAAGATATTTCAATGTCAGGAATTAAAATAATTTTATATATTTTGCACCTATAAATTAATTAATTAGGGTTGTCGCTATGGTGTTTTTTTTATTTTATAATTACCCACAGACACATAATAAATATTCATGAATATTATTAAGTTTGAATATAAAATACATAAAGTGATTATACTTTATAATAGGTACCTACTCAATTGTAATTAATTAACATTGTAAAATTTATGCAAACAAATAACGTATAATTATGCATTATTATAACTTGTTAATTAATCTAGATTCGTAAAACGTCAATAAAATGTAAATACATATTTTAACGTACTATTCATATAATATTCTAACTAGGCTATAGATCATTATAAATTTAACAATTTATTTGTGATTCCAGAACGGATATCCGTCTCGCCGCCGCTCGCTGGTTGACGACGCTCGCTTCGAGACTTTGGTTGTCAAGCAAACTAAACAAAGTGTATTGGAGGAGGCTCGTGCACGTGCCAATGGTTAGGATCTTTCTATCTACCTTTTAATATTACCACCATCAAATTTCAAATTATGGACTCTCTACTTTTGTATAAGAATGGCAACCCTAGCATCTCAAACTAGACTGGTTTACGAAAACCTTGAATAAATTGATCATGGTTCTTATTTTAATTGACGAATTTAATTTAACTATTTTGTTTGTTTATTATTTATTGTTTTATTTCATTTTGTTTTTTTTTTTTTTTATTATTTAGACTCTGGCTTGGATCCAGAACTTATCCAAGATGACGTACAGTTAGGCTGTGGCGATAAGTCACCTACAGTAGAAGACAACACTCACCAGGACGAGACGAAAAATGGTCAACTTGGTAATTTACTATTTTATAATTTCCTGATGTTTTTTTTTATTTTTGTTTTTTTTTATTTATTATTTATTTTTTTATTTTATTTCAATTTATAGCCGATGCTGATGTTGGTGACGATGGGCTCGCTAAAGAAGGTATTATAAATTTGAATATTAATAAAGAATATAAAATTTTTATTTATTAAATAAAACGGTTTGTCTTACATATATTTTTTTTACAGATTACACTCTGACGGAAGAAGAAGTTATACTTCAAAATGCTGCTAGTGAATCACCAGAAGCCGAACAAGCTATTCAACTAGCTGCCCTTCTGCTACGTATGCGTGATGGCATGGGATCTCTCACTCGAATTCTGAAGACTATTGACAACTACAATGGTTGCGTTCAGCATCTTGAAACGCGTCCTTCCCAACTCGCTGGCATCCAATTTGACGCCCTCATTAAAGTCAGCATGTCTCGGGCAAACCTTCTACAACTTATTAGATCTCTTCGCCAATCTACAACCTTCGCCGGGGTCAATCTTATCTCTGAGGACAACATGTCTGCTAAGACTCCTTGGTTCCCGCGACACGCAACCGATCTCGATAACTGCAACCACCTGATGACTAAATATGAACCCGAACTCGACATGAACCATCCCGGATTCGCTGACAAAGAGTACAGAGCCCGTAGAAAGCATATTGCTGAAATTGCATTTGCTTACAAATTCGGTGACCCAATTCCATTTATATCGTATACTGAAATCGAGAACTCCACATGGCAACGTGTTTTTAATACAGTCCTGGAGCTTATGCCAAAACATGCCTGCAGAGAATATAAGGCGGCCTTTGAAAAATTACAAGGTGCTGACATCTTCGTTCCACACCGCATACCACAACTGGAAGAAGTGAGCAGCTTCCTCCGCAAACATACTGGATTCTCACTTCGCCCAGCTGCTGGTCTTCTCACTGCACGTGACTTTTTGGCTTCACTGGCATTCCGAGTGTTCCAATCTACTCAGTATGTTCGCCACAACAACTCTCCCTTCCACACACCCGAACCGTAAGTAATATATAACTAAAGTTACAGTATTCATTCTAATTATTTATTACACTACGAAGTTGGTTATGCTTTAACTGATGGCATTATTAGGCCAGTTACATGATAATAACAAGATAATTACCTTGACAAGACTTTACGGAAATGTTATGCAATATGTCCTTGTCATGTATATGTAAATTGGGCAAAATCACACTTCAATATTGAACACTAGACTAATTAATTATTCGTAGCTGTGTGAACTCTAACAACACATTATTATTTGCGGATGTCACTCAACGAAATATCCGATAAAAACGGATGAATTATTCAAAAAATATAAAATACGGATACTATGGAGGCACTTGAACATCGATGGAACTGTAACATCATTATGACCCCGTTGGTAATCTAATTACTTCTGAAGCGCCTGAGCCATTTAATTTTGAGCTTAGTTTGAAACTTCAAAGGGAACTTTCATTAAATTTTCTAGCTGCCCCACTAGCTATTACTATACTCATATGTGTAAGTCAAATGCATTAAAAGTTAGGACTTCGTCTAACCTTGTGCGTAGGAAATTCACAAGGCCAAGGTTTAAAACTCATTATGCAATAAATGTATGTACGAGTAATTTGATAATACAAATTTTAGAAAAAGGTTTTTCGTTACAGTGACTGCATCCACGAACTTCTCGGACACATTCCACTTCTTGCTGATCCCAGTTTCGCTCAGTTCTCCCAAGAAATCGGCTTGGCGTCTCTTGGTGCATCAGACTCCGAAATTGAAAAACTGTCCACTGTAAGCTATTGAATTTTACTTCAATTATGTTTTATTTATTTATATTTTTGTTTATTTCTTGCGATTTTGGGCCCAGCTCTTGCGAATAATTGCTTAGCACTTTACAATTGCGTTTAGCACCAACCAGTAGGTATAACTGGTGTTTTTTGTTCATAGGTATACTGGTTTACTGTTGAATTTGGGCTATGCAAAGAAAATCAACAGCTGAAAGCCTATGGAGCTGCGCTGCTGTCGTCCATTGGGGAATTGTTACACGCCCTTAGCGATAAGCCTGAACTCAGACCATTCGAGCCCGCGTCAACATCGGTGCAGCCCTACCAGGACCAGGAGTACCAACCTATTTACTATGTAGCTGAGAGTTTTGAAGATGCCAAAGAAAAATTCAGACGTTGGGTGTCCAACATGTCCCGACCTTTCGAGGTTCATTTCAATCCCCACACAGAGAGAGTAGAAGTTCTGGACTCCGTAGACCAACTGGAGTCTCTTATCTCACATTTGAACACAGAGATGCTCCATCTCACCAACGCCGTTAAGAAACTCAAAGACAGAAAATTTGAATAAATGACTTCCCCTATCGGCTAATGGCTACAATGCAACACCATTGTGTATAGCTAGTGATATTTAGATTTAAGGTTGTAAGATACTATGAGTGAAACGTGTGTGTGATGATGGCCATCGATTGGGTCAAAAATCCTTTGTATATGTACGTATATTATTTATTTTGCCGAGCTCATTGCCCGGGTCTCAGAAACTGCACGGAGCTCTACATTGCCCAGTGATGGAGGCCGTGTTCGTTTCACGAGTCCTAAACTATTATTTTAGTATTAATTTATAATTTAATAATTAAATGACAAATAAGGAGCACCCAAAAAGTCAAATATAAGTGTTTGATCGCATAATATAATGTTTTATTTAATCCTTTTCCCATTTTAATTTTTTACGAGTATGTCGAAATTTTTTCCAGAAATCAATTTCGTATAGGTACCCGTATATATCAAGCATAGGTCAACAACCAAAATAACAAGATATCCGTACAGTTTTAGTAACAAATAGGCACGTAAAAATATATGACAAATGTAGAACAATTTAAAAAGAAAATTGATTTTTTCTGTACTTTTTATAGCATTCGATGCCCGCTGTTACCTGAAGATAATAAGATTTGAGAACGATTGAATTGAAAGGTCTCTAGGGAAATTCAAAGTGCTCTCCCAAGATAATCAAAGTAGATAAAAAAGATGGTGAAATATATTGTACGGTAAAAATAACTATGTAGACAAAATTGTGTACGTTGTTAATTGATTCATAGCTTAAAAATAACAATCAAAATTATTAAAATAACAACAATAAAGTAGTAGATAACAGCTATTCTTAAAACAGGTTGTTAACAGCCTGAAAGGCCCCAAATGCTAAGACTAGAAAAGCATTTAGTTTACTTCTACTAAATACTTTGGCGTTAAAATTTGCTTCCATTAGAAACACGTGTTGAGAATTAAATCAGGTTAATAACTTTTAAAAGCGACTTTGGCAAATGACGCACGATAATTCCACTCTGAAATGATCTGACGTATTAATTTCGTATAAATTTTTTCGTTTCCTTAAAGCTTTATTTTAATTAAATTTTAGTAATTTAGGCTGAAACTGAGTTTTGTGCTTGAAAAGTATCTAATTATGTATTCCCAAGTTTTAGAAACTGGGCTTTTAATAATCTATAATTAAAATCATATATATTTTAAATAAATTATAATTATAAACTTACGAGTATAACGATATTATAATAAACGAGTATTTATACAAATAATAATTAATCTATCTTCAGTTAAAGAATGATTTTAATTTACGACTATATCAACATACCTGTCAAATGCCTATAGTCGGTCGCAAGCCTCAGACATAATTCTTCTCATCACACACACAATGAATACGGCACCCGCACGGTAAATCAATAGAATGCTTAAAAATTAGTCTTCTTCTTCAACTCGCAAGATAATGCCACATGTGATATACAGGATTTCGATAGATAAATCCCTCGCCAACCCGTCTGGCCAGCGCGGCGAGTGTAGGCCAAATTCTCTAGAAATTTCTGGAAGGCCAATTTCCAACAGTGGAGATCTAGGACTCTGTGCTCTAGGGGTTGTGATGTTGATATTTTGTTCAATGTTGAAGCGACTATTATATATGGGATTCTGTGTTGTCTAGAGCTATACATTGAAGTTCTGTGAAATTTCCATCTAGGATGTCCTTGTATTTGATCAAAGGGGAGGTAAATTACAATAGAAACGGGTGTTTAATAATTGTATTGTCAACTGATTTCCTCGAAAAGGGTTTTTACTCGCTGACCGTCGGCTGTGACCTCGGAAGTGGCAAGGGCGGACTGCGGCATCTAATGCTTTTGTTGTAAAACAAAGCAAAGTAATTACTGCTAACAACTCTTTACGAATATAATTTAGATGATTTACAACACGCAAACCGCAACTAAGAGTATCTCTTTATTGCCAATTTCGTATACTTACAAATTATTATTATGCTTTGTTTATTCTAATAAGTTTTTTGCGTTTAACAACGAATAGTCTAAGAGAGGCCTTCACTGATCGCGTATCCAAATGAAATCCACCTTTAATGACATAAAACTTTTATAAAAACAACAGCTACGGGTAATCAATTCTCTATATATTGTCCTTTTAAGAATCAAATTCCTGGAAGTAATGTCAAATGTCAAACTTAAGCAAAAAGCAGAAATCGAACTCTTAAACCAGAAAGATCGGTCCAATTAAGTTTATAATAATATATTTTTTTAAATTATGATTGATTAAAAATTAACCTCATTTCAATTAATCAATGTCTATATTTCCTTAGGCAACCCATCGCCATTGCTTTTGTAAGTATACCTATTTATTATTATATAAAAAGTGAATTTCATTCGGATTACAAATGAATGGAGGTCGCTCTTTTACGTATTTTAGACTATATTTATAGAGAAGAAGACAAATTTAAGCATTTCATGGATTTACCGTGCGGGTGCCGGGTCCATCGAATGTGAGCAAGAGATGAAAAGATTTGTGTCTCGGGCTTGCGACCGACAATAGGCTGGTTTGAAAAAGGATGCCTCATATTTTTTATTGCGTAACAAGACACTCACCAACTCCTCTCCCTACTCAACCAAATACTGTATGATTACCGTTATTGGTAGCACTTTCAGCAAGTGGTGCTAAGATTTTGCTAGAACTTCCCTTACACCAACTTCTACTGCGTATAGCTGATTCTTAAACCTGTTCCTGATCATTATTGTCTTTATTATTTTGACTTTAATTATCATCATCATCACCGCAGCCTCTAGAACACAGAGTAGACCTCCACTATTGAAGATGGGTCTTCAAGAATCTTCTGGAGTATTTATCTTACACTCACCACGCTGGCCAGACGAAGATTGGCGAAGGTCTGATTTTAATTTTATGACTATTTATTAACAATTCTACAAGTTGGTATTAGTGGAACCGGGACCAACGGCTTAACATGCTCTCTAAGGCTCGGGAACGTTGTATATGTATGACAATGTAGGCATACAAAGTGTATTTCTAATTGGTACACTTACTTAGAACCAGACCAACACCGCTTTAAAAACAAAAGTGTTCTTAGCTCAAATATCACCAATAAATAATTCTTGGCCGGGAATCGAACCATTTTTGCGTTTAAATCTACTGTCATAACCGTTGAAACACGAAGACAGATCCAAAAACAACGTAAATAACGCAGAGACCGATGAGTTAGCATAAAATAGCATATTTTACACCTAAATAATAAGCCCAGGTTTTTAATATGAAATTATGGCCCACTAGAGGGTATACCTCTTAAAAAACGACTAGGTGTCCGAATAAATAATTCATCCTATTTTTTATTTCCTTCTTGGTAATTAAAAAATGCTATGTTTTCTTAATTCCAGCACTTCGTAGTATGCGATAGTAATGACATGAGTTAGGTTAACGGCATAGTATTCGTAAAATCTAATAAAATCAGCATAAAACTTTAAACTTATTGATAAACCATCAATTTTCAATAAATCAAATTAATATCCATTTCCATCTCCTATCTCTAATTTCATTACTTTATATCCGACGAGTGCCTTGGCCAGATTCAATCAATGCCGAGTTCAATCAAGTTACAGTGCTAGTAATCCAATACATGCAAAGACGGAATAATATGGAGTAAAGATGTAAAGCAATATCGAGCATTTTGATAAAATTTATGAAACATATTTGAAATTGATATTTTCTTTGTTATGATGGTAGTTTTAAAATGATTTATTTATTCCTTTATCTGCATCTGATGATGCGAGGGCTCTCATTAATTTGCTCGATCTTGATCAATGCACGGGGGACAGAGGTAGGAGTAGGTGCGTACGAGCACTTTCCTCTGCGAATAGTCGATGGCCGCGCGCGCGATTTGTACAAATAGATAGATAGGTTTCAAAAGTTTAGATACATTTTACCCTTTAAAATTTTAAAAATATATAATCAACGCCCTATTAATTATAATCTCTAAGAAGTAATAGTGGAGCATACCTAAGATGAATGACGTAGGGTACGAAACGGGATAGTGAGAAGATACTAAATAATGGTATTAAGTTATATCTCGAACAATGCCAGCTAAGATGAACTGCGACTCAATTTGCCGGTACCACATTTTCAAAACAGTAATAATAAAATAATAATAATAATCAAATGTTTATTTCTCTCATAAAATACATATGTAGGTATATTAAATATATCAACAGGTACAATTGTTGTGCCCAAGAACAAAATATGTATTTAAAATAATTAACTTGCCTGAAGTTAATTGTTTGTATAGTTTTTATTCTAGTTGTTCCTTACTGCATTAAATTTATTTTTATTTTTTTTAATTTGAAATTATTATTTTTATTTGTACTTTACTATAACTAATATTATTATTTTTCTTTAGACATATTTCACTCCTTGTTCTGTTTATAAAAATTACTAGCGGGGCGGTAGCATATAATGCTAATATGTTGTGTACACTGCTTTTGGATTGCAATCTAGAACTTAAAATTGTTAAATAAAATGTGAATTGTATTAATTGTAATCCATGTGCCTATAATATTTATTTGATTTTTTATTTAAAAACTTTATTGTTTTGATAACAAAAACCGATTGGCATTGTCTTACCATCAACCTTCGGGACATTGTATCAATTATGGTAGGTTTATAAAACAAACATAAAATAAGAGATATTTAAATAATTTTGATATTAATTTAAATTACGTACTTATAACTAAATAAATAAATACATGATTTTAATACTTAAACTACATAAATAAATATATAAATATTTCCAGACAGGTAACACAGCGCCATCTAATTTCAGTGGTAAGCTACGAGGCTTGTGTTACGGAAACTAGATGGTTGATAAACTACATATTATACTTTTTTTTTTGTAAATATATACATATTATACATATAAACACCCAGACCGAGACAAATTATACAATGTACAACTTGCCCCCGGTGGGAATCGAACCCATGACCTCCCGAGTTCACAGCAACGTTTGTTACCACTAGACCACGGCGGCGGCGGCGTAAAACAGAAAACTAATACTTATATATAATATAATACAATAACAATGTGTATAGAAATGAATTGTGAATATTTATTGTATCTTTAAAAAGTGTGAATATACTTGTCTTTTAAATAATAATAATAAAATCATTTAATAATAAATAATAAAATAATTTATTGTCACAAAAAGTATACAAATGTAAAATAGGTGAACAATATAGGATGATGTGTTTGTGATACCTCCACGAGGTTGCCCTGTATTGCCGGATATCGGTGCTCTTACGTGCTATAATGTTACAACAATAAATGATGTACACTACTTACACTTCTGTTGGGTGCCTGACGGATACTAAGAGGGTGGCTGTTCCATAATGTCACAGCTATGACTGAGAAGAAATATGAAATGGAGTTAGTGGGATGGACAGTAAATAATTATGGGCAGAGCGGAGAATCCTTTCATCAAGAGATAGAATATATAGATATATCAAATATATAAATAATATTTTTGCTCTCGGAACCCTAAAAAATACAGACACGACGCAGTTACAATAAAAAAAGACCTAATCTCAAAAAAATCTTCTTGCGAGACTAATCCCAAGACCAAGATTAAGAGTGCATAACCAAGACAGAAAACGAGACCAGCTATGATGCAAGACAAGACCAAGTCTTGGACATGCTTTCGCAACACAATTAAAGGCCTATGTACGAGTATATACTGCGTGATTTTGTATGCTCTTACACTTAGACCAATATGTTATTCTATTGAAAGAAACAAACAACTTTAGAAACCATATGTCGCAAATGACAAAAAAATATATTTTTTTTCATACTAACTGTTAATTTAAAAATACCCAATTTAATAAATAATAATAATAATAAATATTTCCAGACAGGTCGAGGCCTGTGTTACGGAAATTAGATGGTTCATAAACTACATATTATACTTTTTTTTTTTTTGTAAATATGTACATATTATACATATAAACACCCAGACCGAGACAAATTATACAATGTACAACTTGCCCACGGTGGGAATCGAACACTAGACCACGCGGTCAATTTGTATGGAGTACCCAAAAAAAATCCGACATAATGTTTCTTTGGAAAAGTTGTTAGTTTCTATCAATAGATAGAAAATATTATTTATAAATACATTACTTATAAGACCATATAAAGTCACCCCGTATATAATACGAGGATATACTGCATTGCAAGATGGAATGGAGCCACTTTTAGATAACACTATATTTACAAAAAAAGAAGCAACGCTAGTCTTGTATGACCCTATACTACTATACTAGTGACCAAACCCAATTTTCTATCTATCGTTGGTTATGCTTACTTGACTACGGGTTTGTCCGTAAGTTACATGAAATGTATAGTTATCGGTAAAAGAAAACCGTTAATTTTGTTAAGCTACGTACATCTGTAGTAAAAAACTATTACTCTTTTTGTTTGTATTTGGTATATTTTTGATTTATTATCTAATGTGTGTAATAAAACTATGTTTAATATAAATATATAATCTTAGTTAGTTAATCGTATTAGCCTCGCTATACAGAGGGGAAATGTTGCCAGTCTCCTTGGGACTATCTCGGATGGGACGTCTCTAGAGGACATTTTTAATTTATAGTTTAGTTTATTTTTAATTTTATTATTTAGGTAGCTTTTAATTTATATTTAATGTACTATAATTAACTTCGAATAAAAGATATATATATCTTAGTTTAATTAATATAAATGTTGTTAACTTTATTATATATTTGCGGCGGACAATTTAAGTAATTAATTTACGTTTTTCCAATGATTTTGAAGTTGCAACCCCATAGGTGACCTTTGATATAGTGGAAAACGCTATTTTAACGTAGGATCGGAAAAACTCGGCCTAAAAGTGATGGTAAATATCAGAATTCACTATTTTGACAATCTAACGTTTGCGCTTAAGTAATGGAATATGGCTGCTGAACACGCTATCAATCTGAACCCTAATGTTTATTACGAATAGATTTAATTATGATAACGCTAAAGGCGCAAAAACATAGGACAACTGGTAATAAAACAATTGAGCGAACATTGTTAACTGCATTTTAATATAAAATAAGTGTTACATGTTATTATAATAATAAGTGTAATAAAAAGCAATTATCTATTCGTAACTTAAAACACGGAAGTCGTAGCCGTGCAAAAAGTTTATTGTATGTTTTTAATTAATTAAATAATTATTACTTGGACTGACTATATTTACGGACTAAAATACTTAGTTACACTAGTTTAATCCTTATGAAATACGGCGCTGAAACAATACTCGTAGGCAACTACATCAAATTACTATATTATCCCTCGGAAAACCTATTGCCTACCGTCTTTTCAACGCCACGTGTATCTTTAGAAAAATTAAAAGTTTTACATCTGAAAATGTAAATTACTTTGCACCGTAGTCACCATCCCTTAGTACCTATAATTTTGCGTACCTATAAATTTGGTGACTCATACATCTGTCGCACAATAAAGATGTGGAATGCTCTTCCAGCCTCCGTGTTTCGACTTTCCTATAACCTGGAGTCCTTCAAGCGAAGTGTGAAAAGGCATCTAGTCAAGCCGGCATAGTGTTAGGGACTGATGTCGGACATAAGTGTCAGATTACACTTGCTAACATTCATGGACCATGCGCGCCACTTACCATCAGGTGAGCTCAAGGTCACATGTCGTGCATTTTATTTATACTCAATAAAATACTCTTTTTACTCACAGCACCTTGTCTTGGTATTGGTATTGCTCTCCTAATCTTGGTCATGGTATTGGTCTTACGAAAGACCAACAAGAAGGTACGCCATACTCTTGTTCTGACTCAAAATGTATATTAAAATTCAACTGTAGTAATGAAACCTTGTGAGACTCTAGAATCTTTTTTTTATCCTAGATTTTTTCTGCAGAATGCTATCTCAGAAACGACTGGTTTGATTTATTTAATGTGTGGAATAGTTATAGATCTTGTTGACCAACAAGTATTCAAAAATGTATACAGAGGTTGTGTGTTATACCCTATCTACGAGTGTCGAGTGTGACTTTTGACATGATGTTTTATTCATCAATACGAACAACTTTGTGAGAGCAATTAAAACGTCAATTCTGAATCGGAACAGTAGTTTTGGAGATATTTAAGAAGGACAAATAGACACTAGAGTTATCCATAATGGTTCGATTTTTATCCCTCGGAACCATTATCTAAGATACGACGAAGTTAATAAAAAATACTCATTTTTGGTAACAATAGATTATCTGAGCAAGAGCCTTGCCAGACTTTATATTATTATTAATTATTAATAGATATTATTGTTCTTGGCAAAAAACAAGACCAAGACCAAGACCAAGACTGCAAGACTAAGCCCGATGTTGGGCAACACTAATCGTAATAGTAATGACATGTGTTAGGTAAACAGGATTGTATTTCTAAATTAAATTAAATCTCATACGCAAAAACACCAAAAAAAATCATTAAATAGCCATTTAAATTCGTTCAATGATATTATTATTATCGATTATATACAAACATAATCTAAGTTATAAGAACCTTGATTTAATGTTATCTTATTCTATAACTTCATCATCATCATCATCAGCCTGTATCTCTCCACTGCTGGATGTAGGCCTCCCCTAAGGCTCGCCACTTAACGCGATCTTTCGCTACCCTCATCCAACCCCCACCAGCGACCTTCTTTAGGTCATCTGTCCATCTGGCGGGGGGTCGTCCCACTCTGCGTCTTCCCGTACGTGGTCTCCACTCTAGAACCCGTTTGCCCCATCGATCGTCGGTTCTGCGGCAGATGTGTCCGGCCCATTGCCACTTCAGCTTGCTAATTTTAAAAGCTATGTCTGTAACTTTCGTTCTCTGACGAATATCAACGTTTCGAATTCTATCCACCAGAGATACACCAAGCATAGCTCTCTCCATGGCTCGCTGAGCGACCTTGAATTTATGGACCAGACCCACTGTTAGTGTCCACGTCTCTGCTCCGTACGACATTACCGGGAGGACGCACTGGTTAAAGACCTTAGTCTTTAAACATTGTGGTATAGACGATGAGAGGATGTGCCGGAGTTTCCCGAATGCCGCCCATCCTAGCTGAATGCGTCTGTCGGCTTCTTTGCTGAAGTTGGCTGCTCCTAATTGGATAGTCTGCCCGAGGTATACGTAATTTTGCACAACTTCGAGAGTGTCGTTTCCTATGCAGATTGGCCTCGGCTTGACATGATCATTGAACATGACTTTCGTCTTGTCTAAGTTCATTTCGAGACCAACCCGCTGGGATGCTACGTTTAAGCCGTTCAGCATTCCGCTAAGATCCTTGAGTGAACTGGCCATAATGACTATGTCATCCGCAAATCGGAGGTGTGAGATGAATTCTCCATTGATGTTTATGCCGCAGTAATTCCAGTCTAGAATTTTAAAAACATCTTCCAACGCGTTCGTGAACAGTTTCGGGGATATGACATCCCCCTGTCGCACGCCTCTGCGCAGTTGGATAGGCTTTGTATGCTGACCCTGTAACTGGACGGTCATAGTCGCAGAACTGTAAAGACATCTCAGCACCTCAACGTATCGATAGTCTATTAGGCATCGCTGCAAGGATTCCAGAACAGCCCAGGTTTCGATTGAGTCGAAGGCTTTCTCATAGTCCACAAACGCTAGACATAGCGGCAGATTATACTCCTCGGTTTTCTGTATTATCTGTCGCAATGTATGAATGTGATCGACCGTACTAAAGCCTTTTCGAAACCCAGCCTGCTCCGGGGGCTGGAAATCATCCATTCTCTGAGCGAGTCGATTTGTGACCACCCTTGAAAACAACTTATAGACATGGCTCAGGAGTGATATGGGCCTGTAATTCTTTAAAAGGGAGATGTTACCCTTTTTAAAGAACAGGACCACAACACTCCTGGTCCATGCCTCTGGCGTGGTTCCGTGGTGAATGACGTAGTTAAATAGTCTTGCGAGTTCTTTGAGTACCGGTTTCCCGCCTACTCTCAGAAGCTCAGCCGTGACTCCGTCATCACCAGGCGCCTTGTTATTTTTAAGTTGTCCAAGGGCTATATCGATCTCGCCTAGATTGACATCCGGGATATCCTCGGTATAGTGGCGAGTTTAAACAGCTCGTTGGTCGTCGTCCCTGCGGGCTATAGGGCGAGTTGCGTGTGAGGCATATAGGTCTCCATAAAATCTTTCAACTTCGGCAAGGAGCTCTGGTCTCGAGGTAACGGTCCTACCATCTTCGGTTTTAAGCTTCGTCAGGTGGCTACGTCCAAGAGACTGAGAGAATACTTTTGAGCCTCTATTCTTCTCAATGGCCTCTTCAATGAGTTTAGTATTGAAGAGGCGTAGATCCCTTCGTATCAGTCTCTTGACTTGCTTGTTTAGAGCTCTATCTGACGATGCTACCAAAGATAGTTCCCGTCTCCGTTTCATGAGTTCCAGAGTCTCAGTTGAAAGCTTGGATTCCCTGCCAACTCGCTTAGGCTTGAAATATTTAAAGCCCACATCTCGGACGACGCTCACGAAGCTGTCGGCCATCTCGTCAACACTTTCAGTGGTTTCCAATCCGTCGAATCGATTCTGCAGCTCCAATTGGAACTGCTCTGACCCTAACATGGTTTGTGGCAGTGACGGCCTAAGACTGGCCTTCATCATGCGGTACCTCTCAAGCTTGTAGTTTATATTCAGGGAGCCTCTTACAAGGCGGTGATCACTACCGGTATTAAACCTGTGAATCACAGAGACATCCCTGAATATACGCCTTTTGTCCGTCATGATGAAGTCAATCTCATTTTTTGTATTGCCGTCAGGGCTTTGCCAGGTCCACTTTCTTTGGGGCTTCTTCTTGAAATAAGAGTTCATCAAGTGAAGCCCCTGCATTTCGAGGAAGTTGACCAGCATTTGCCCCCTGCGGTTTCTCTGCCCAAATCCATGTGGTCCCACTTTCGATTCGACGCCGTCGCGTACTCCCACTTTAGCATTGAAATCTCCCATAACAACGGTGAAGTGTGTTTTGGCGGAATTATGAAGAGCCTTGGTGACATCCTCATAAAACGCTTCAACAACTTCATCCGAGTATGTTGAAGTGGGCGCGTAAACCTGTATAACCTTAATGTAATATTTATTCGTAAGTTTTAGTACGAGGTACGCCACCCTCGACGACACACTGGTGATCTCCACTACGTTGTTATGGAACATTTTGTTGACAAGAAAGCCGATGCCGCCTTGGGAGGTTTGGTCGCCTTCGCGGTAGTATAGCAGGTTTCCGGAGTCTAGGGTTATGGTGTCCTCGCCCTCTCGTCGGACTTCTGATAACCCCAGAACGTGCCATTTCAACCTGCTTAACTCCGCTTCCAGCTCTTCCAAACTCTCCCGCGTTCTCAAAGTCCGGGTATTATAGCTAGCCAAGTAAAGTTCGTTGGGTTGGTGACCGGGTCTTCGCCGGGGATTCTTAGCACCCCCTGCCCCACCGAATCCTCGACCGCCACCGTAGTACCGGGTACTGGGGGCCGTTTTGTGGTTGTGCTGTGCATTAGGGGGTAATTTGCCATAATCACCACGCTTGGCAGGCGGGTTGGTGATCGCAGTAAGGAAAGGTTACTGACGGATGACGCTGCTGCCCATCATCAATCAATTGGCGGAAATATGAAGGATGGAGGTAGGTTTAGTATGAGGAATAGGGGGGGAGAGGAAATGAAGACCATGGTAACCAGATAGACATGAAATCTATGTGCAGGCCTAGCTCGTTACCATGGTCGACGGAACACAGGAATAAGGTAAAGGTATTGCCATGGGCATTGATTAGGATTACCCACAGCATCTTCCGCTGTTCGGGACCCCTAAGGGGGCACAGTCCTTTTTGCCAACTTACTCATTGACAAAGAGGGCCGCTCTGGCTATCCACAACCTGCCATCCCGCTCGGTTGCATCGGAAGTTGCCTCCTCGTGGTAGAGGTCAGCTAAACAAGTTATATGACCCCCACCACAGGCCGAGAGAGAGAGAGATTCTATAACTTACCGTGACTAAAATGGAATGAAATATGAGTAGGTACTGGAACTACGAGTAAGTACCTACTAAAATACACAACGTGCTTGTCCTTTGCTTATACGAGTAATGTATTTAAAAAAAAAAAAAAAACTTAAATTGAAACTGCCTTCGTGGTATAGCGGGTACGTCCGTGGATTTAGACTCGGAGGTACCTACCTACCGGGTTCGATTCCTGGTCGGGACACAAAAATATTTATTGTAGTAATTAAATACATTTAATTAATATTTAATTTAATTCTGAAATTTCTTGAGTTTGGTACTCTGGAGACATCGACAAGCTTGCCACTTGTCATGATTGGCCTATAGTAAAGTTGGCTAAATGTGAATCCGCTTATTTATAAGCGTGGTTTCTGACCACCCCGAAAGGGAAACAGTCGTGATGATACTTTCCTTTTTAAAAAAAATTACAGTGAACATATCACACCCAGTGTTGAAAGAACACGAATCAAATGACAATCTTGATTTTGTTTAAACAGTGTGAGGTACGAATTATGCTACATAATGGAAGTGTTTTTATTTTTTATTTTAATAATGTGTATTTAAATTTGTTTAATACACAAACTAATAACGCATTATTATTTGAAAATTATATCTTCATTGTGTCCAGCACGATTATACACCTTGCAACAAGTATGAAATAAAATGCAGGTTTGCACTAATGATCGTGGAGGTTTATTTAAAATACATAATTTTTAAGAATACATGTTTTAGTGAATAATTAGTTTTATCTCTGTGTTCCACTATCATTCTGTAGCAAAATACGAGTAGAGGCAGCGAGTTTAATTTAACGGCCAATTTATTTTATAAAAATAGTAGAACAAGTTTAATTTATTTTATTATTCAATTATTTATTTAGTAGTATTATTTGATGTATTATTATAAAACTTTTTTTATAAAATAAATACCTTTTTGGGGTAAGTATAATCATTGATTTATCGGTGGCCTCATTAAGCTGTTCGATATTAAGCCAAGACAAAAAACATGGTAATTGGGCCATTCCAAAAACATCTACGTCTTTATAAATATCTACTCCCTTCCCGAGAATCAGTGGTTCTTAACTTATAAAAATTGCGGCCCGCTAATTACTTTTACGAATGCCGCCCGCCCGCCCCGCGCTTGAATACAACTGCCTGCCTCGTTCCACGATACTCAATACGCGCGCCGATAAGCGACGCCTGTCATACAGTTTGGGATATTTAAGCGACAGTCGTTATATGAGCCATTATTATAATATTTATCAACTCTCAGAGAACAGACTTTACTTGGTATGAAATTAAAGTAATTATAAAAAATACGAGGTCTGTTCAAAAAGTTTCGCAAATTTAGTGCCTATTCATTTTTTTTGTATTTACTTGGTAATAACCATAATAAACCAATGATCGCGGACCGAGTCCAACAACACCTTAACATTGTCAACGCGGCGCTGTTTATAGTCGAAATTTATAAATTTTCATACCCAAATTATTTGAAAAAATCGAACGGCACGACCCAATATTTAGGTCTTTAGTAACTTTTCTATCGGTGAATTAACGATTGGCCAATATAATTTTTTTCACTTCTACAATTAGTTGACGAGCTCGGGCGAACAGCACACACACTCTTCGTCGTTCACATCTTTTTCGTCCTCTGAGAACATTTTATACCATTGACAAACGTGGTTTAGATCACGGGTGACAAAATCATCAACATTCAAAATGCAACCCGCATTTAATTTGGTATTTCACAAAAAAAAAACTGATTCGTTGGTCCATTTTAGCAAAATAGCCGACCTAGTCAGCATAAGAGAGGGACATGAGTACCAACATGACACTACAAAAAAAAAAACAAATGACGAATATACGTAGTCCGCGTAAATTAAATAAAAATCGCTACACTTTTTGAACAGATGTCGTAATTATAAATTATTGACTAAATCGATTAAATAAAAGAGTACATAAATGAAAAAGTATTTTATTGAATACGATATGAATAGGTAAGTCTATCTATTTTACCTACTCATTACTACAAAATAAATGGAAAGTTAATTATTCATTATTCCGGTTGCGGCGCATTTCTTCGTACTCTTTCTTCTTCTCTAACTCTTCAGTCTCAAGCATTATCTCGTCAATCTTCTTTGTCAGCATAGCTGATTTGTTCTTCGCATAGAGATACTAAAAATATATATACATATATATATTAGGGTACTTGGATATAAATATATAAAATTATTTTAACAATATTATTAATCTTCACGTTAAAAAAATGAACTAAATGTAAGTGATTGAATCGGTTATTTCAAATATCATATAGGTATGTCACATACGTTTTTTTCCTGAAAGGGCTTCCTAGGTAGTTGCTTCAAGAAACAGTTTACAGCAAAAAAAACTGTGTATTATATTGCTTTTGGTATAATTGATTAAATTAGCACTTCAGAAAAAAAACATTACCATGACAGAAAAACTGGTAAAGTAATATAAAGCTAAATCTGGTGCAATAAGACTTTAAAAAATATTAAAACTTTAAATTATTATTTAAATCAATTAGGTACCATGTTGAAATAGTGTTCCATCAAATTAGAGGTATCCGTAATCCTCTTCTCCAGTTGCAAACGCAGTTCTTGTTCCCTGTTAGCAATTTCCACCATCTTTTCCAACTCCGCTTCAAGCTTTCTAATCTGTAAATATATGATTTACATAAGAACAATAAATTATGTTCTGTATTAATTTGGTAAAAACATCTAAAGGTTAAATGTTGTAAATCTCTAGTTGTTCAACTATAAATTATAATTACCAACTACAATAAGTTGCTTGTATAACCAATTTAAAGTACAGGGAACAATATAATTAAATATCCGGATAATAGCATTAAATCGCCAAAATAATAAATTAAAATACTTAAATCTTTATAAAAGTCTTGACTGAGAAATTAAATCTTTGACCTGACACAATATTGTCAAGTTATACAGTATCGACCGTAAAAAATCAAAAGTGTTGCGTCATAAACCTACCTCGGCAATAGAGTACACTTTTGGAGCAGACATAGGGACATCCTTGCGTTGTCCTTCAGGAACAGGCTACACAAAAAAAACCTAATATAAGTTTACGATTC
The DNA here is from genome assembly GCA_910589645.1 of Tinea semifulvella. Classification (NCBI taxonomy): domain Eukaryota; kingdom Metazoa; phylum Arthropoda; class Insecta; order Lepidoptera; family Tineidae; genus Tinea; species Tinea semifulvella. The sequence goes on along the minus strand of OU342584.1, from coordinate 11,508,194 downwards.
ACATGAATGGAATTCTAAAATCTATAAACGTGCTTTAAACTTATATAATGTTAAATAAATTATTTAATATTATTTAACTTAAAATAATGGAGGGTAAATATGGGTGAGACACTGCGTAAAGAGAGATGGCGCACTTGTAATAATTCAATAGTTTAAGTATTATAGATACCTATTATAGGTATAGAGACGGTCAAATCAGTTAAGAAAGTGGATTAAAATAAAGTGAAAATAAAGGATTCGACAGAAGACGTGCAATAGGAGAATAAATAAAAATTGTATGGGCTTGGGCTTATTTAAAGAACGATTGTAATGTTTGTGTTAAGTGTGACGAAAATGATTATTAGGAAAAAAAAATACAAATGGATTAAATGCCCAGATGCCAGAAATGGCTTAATTAATTTATATGCAATAATGTAGTCGCAAAAAAAATGTCTCAAAGAGCATCTCTCCCAAATACTCGTTGTGCGGAATGAGTATGGTAGGTATGGGCACATTTTACAAGGATGTGACATCTCTTGCAGTTTTACCCTATGGTAATGTTGAGCAAAGCTTATGGTTTTCAGGCTAAGTATCTATTAACTTAGTATTATATTAATAGTTCACTGTGGACCCTACCTTAAAGGTATTTAACATCCTGGGTTCACCTTGGAAGACATTGCTGGCTCCAGCTACCTTGTAGACGCACTGTGTAAAACATTACAATAAGTATAAGTGTATTAAAATAAGTGTAGGTATAATTTATGACCATTTTCTCTCAATATTTTTAGGTAGAAGGTATTGAGCTACTTCAGATAGATACTATTATTTGTAAGGATATCAACTACCGAGCAATAGTATCGCTTTACATAATTAGTTTTTTTATATTTATTTTTTAATGTATTTATGTTTATTTATTCGAAGTTAACTAATATAAATTATTAAATTAGTTATTAAAAAGGGATGTAACATTAATTATTATGATAAGGCATGTCATTTACTCTTTTGCATCGGTTCGTAGCGACGACGTTAGCCTCTCTCGCCTCATGTTTGAAAACATCCTTTTCGGTCCTTGCTTTAGGAGCTCGATCGGCCTTCTGTACAATTAAAAATAATAAAATACAACACAAGTCTTTTAGAATTAAAGTAAAATAATAATCAGTGCACTGTACTTTAGCGCGAGTAGCCTCTTTCGTCTCATGGTTGACAGCATCCTTTTCGGCCGTTGCTTTAGGATCTTGAGCGGCCTTCTGTACAATTAAAAATAATAAAATACAACACAAGTCTTTTAGAATTAAAGTAAAATAATAATCAGTGCACTGTACTTTAGCGCGAGTAGCCTCTTTCGTCTCATGGTTGACAGCATCCTTTTCGGCCGTTGCTTTAGGATCTTGAGCGGCCTTCTGTACAATTAAAAATAATAAAATACAACACAAGTCTTTTAGAATTAAAGTAAAATAATAATCAGTGCACTGTACTTTAGCGCGAGTAGCCTCTTTCGTCTCATGGTTGACAGCATCCTTTTCGGCCGTTGCTTTAGGATCTTGAGCGGCCTTCTGTACAATTAAAAATAATAAAATACAACACAAGTCTTTTAGAATTAAAGTAAAATAATAATCAGTGCACTGTACTTTAGCGCGAGTAGCCTCTTTCGTCTCATGGTTGACAGCATCCTTTTCGGCCGTTGCTTTAGGATCTTGAGCGGCCTTCTGTACAATTAAAAATAATAAAATACAACACAAGTCTTTTAGAATTAAAGTAAAATAATAATCAGTGCACTGTACTTTAGCGCGAGTAGCCTCTTTCGTCTCATGGTTGACAGCATCCTTTTCGGCCGTTGCTTTAGGATCTTGAGCGGCCTTCTGTACAATTAAAAATAATAAAATACAACACAAGTCTTTTAGAATTAAAGTAAAATAATAATCAGTGCACTGTACTTTAGCGCGAGTAGCCTCTTTCGTCTCATGGTTGACAGCATCCTTTTCGGCCGTTGCTTTAGGATCTTGAGCGGCCTTCTGTACAATTAAAAATAATAAAATACAACACAAGTCTTTTAGAATTAAAGTAAAATAATAATCAGTGCACTGTACTTTAGCGCGAGTAGCCTCTTTCGTCTCATCGTTGACAGCATCCTTTTCGGCCGTTGCTTTAGGATCTTGAGCGGCCTTCTGTACAATTAAAAATAATAAAATACAACACAAGTCTTTTAGAATTAAAGTAAAATAATAATCAGTGCACTGTACTTTAGCGCGAGTAGCCTCTTTCGTCTCATGGTTGACAGCATCCTTTTCGGCCGTTGCTTTAGGATCTTGAGCGGCCTTCTGTACAATTAAAAATAATAAAATACAACACAAGTCTTTTAGAATTAAAGTAAAATAATAATCAGTGCACTGTACTTTAGCGCGAGTAGCCTCTTTCGTCTCATGGTTGACAGCATCCTTTTCGGCCGTTGCTTTAGGAGCTCGATCGGCCTTCTGTACAATTAAAAATAATAAAATACAACACAAGTCTTTTAGAATTAAAGTAAAATAATAATCAGTGCACTGTACTTTAGCGCGAGTAGCCTCTTTCGTCTCATGGTTGACAGCATCCTTTTCGGCCGTTGCTTTAGGAGCTCGATCGGCCTTCTGTACAATTAAAAATAATAAAATACAACACAAGTCTTTTAGAATTAAAGTAAAATAATAATCAGTGCACTGTACTTTAGCGCGAGTGGCCTCTTTCGTCTCATCGTTGTTAACATCCTTTTCGGCCCTAGTTCCTTTATCTTGAGCGGCGTTCTGTAGGAAAAAAATAAAAGTGCAATGTATGTTTTTAGTACCTATTAGATTTTCATCAAAAGACGGTTGATTTATTTTATAAAAATAGTAGAACAAGTTTTATTTATTTTATTAGTAGTATTATTTGATGTATTATTATAAAACTTTTTTTATAAAATAAAACCCTTTTTGGGGTAAGTATAATCATTGATTTATCGGTGGCCTTATTAAGCTTTTCGAACCTAACGGCTTTTATCTAGTCCTAGAGTAAAATAACAATCTGCCATAACCACAGCACACCGTAGCTCAGCAAGAATAACCTCTTTCGTGCATTGTAGTCGGTGTGGAGAGCCCGTGGAACATCTCGGACACCATGGGCTTTCTTGCGCTAGAAGTGCTGGCCGCATTCCTCGTCACGCTGCTTTGAACGACATCATTCGAAGGGCTTTTGTCACTGCTGGAGTACCCGCGATCCTAGAACCCTCTGGGATTGCACGGAGCGATGGCAGAAGACCCGACGGCATGACCGTTGGGCCGTGGAAACTTGGCAGGTCCTTGGTGTGGGATGCGACATGTGTAGACACATTAGCCCCATCACACATCCAGGCGACCTCGTCAAGCGCGGGAAGTGCGGCGGTTTCTGCTGAGAACCTCAAGCTGCGCAAATACGCCAACCTCAGTACAGGTTACGAATTTGCGCCGTTTGGGGTCGAGACGATGGGCCCATGGGGACACTCAGCCAAGCGTCTGGCCAAGGAGTTGTCCAAACGGCTAACGGAAAAGTCTGGAGACAGGAAGGCTGGCAATTATTTCTGCCAACGTATTAGCTTAGCTATACAGAGGGGAAATGTTGCCAGTCTTCTGGGGACTATCACTGAAGGGTCTTCTCTAGAGGACATTTTTTACTTATAGTTTATTTTTTATTAGGTTTAGTTTATATTTATTTTAATTTTTACTTTTAAGTAGTTTTAATTTATATTGTAATTATTTTATACTGTTTGTATATTACTTCATTAAAAAAATATATTACCTGAAAGGCAGAAGCCTATTTTGTCGCATAGTAAACAAGATCCTTTTTAGTCCTATTTGCTACCAAATCTTAATTGGCGTTCTGTGAAATTAAAAAACTCTCTATGATAAAACACAATAGAAGTTTCTAGTATTGGATAAAATAACACTATTTATAACCCTCAATATGCGCTGGCTCAGCGAGAGTAGCCTCTTTCCTCTCATGATTTATCATATCCTTTTCGCACCTTGTTGCTTACAGATCTTGAGCGGCGCTCTGTTCGTCGAAAAATGTTGTTTTATTAACAATGATTTTTTTTAGTAATTGACTAATTTATTTATTTATTTATTTATAACACTTTGTTAACCCATAGTGCACCGTACGAATATCGCATAGAAAATACATTCTTAAGTCTCTAGAAATATCTTCCGCATAATAAAAATAATAACACAATAATAAGATTTTAGCATATAGTAACTTAAAAAATATATTGAAAAATTATAACTTTTTGAAAGAAATACTAAGACGTAACTAATAAATTATCCTACTTTACCTTAACTATTTATATCATATTATATACGTAATATTTAACGTAACGTATATTATAGCCAATTATTTGTATTCAATGCCCATCTGAATACTACGTGGTTAAAGTTTATTCGGTTCACATCATACTGTAGGTACGTGATAGTACGTATTCAGGGTGAATTTTTCGAGAAAAGTATGAAAATTTTAAAATTATTTTTTTAATAAACGTTTATTTACTTAAAGTACTAGTATTTTTTTTAGGAATTGGCCATTGGTGCCCGAACGAAGTTAATTAATCTGAACCTCAGGCACCAGTTCCATTACAAAAATAAGAACATAATGTATTTCGTTTTGACGAGAAATGTTTTTTTTTTTTTACTCTTACTTCTACTTTGTTTATACTTTAACTTACTTTTTACTACTAACAATCACAAATTAAATTACGTACCTACTATTTTAATATTAGTAACAGTTCTTCGATTTCTTCATAGTTTAATTTGTTTAACCAAGAAATTAAAATATTTTTACATTTAATAAATCAGATAATTTACATTAATAGCTTTATTGATTTTATTTAAAAGATAAACTGCAATACAGGGGTAAAACGTGCTCATAAAGGCAGTCTTAAATAATTTAGGATAAGGAATTATATCGGTACTCTTCGTTTTATTGCAGACGGGATCATTTGAGTTACGGTGTTTCTTAAGAACTGTTTGCAAAATTAATAGTTGTAAACCTTACATTCTTAAAATAAATCTTTGTTTTATTAAAAGTGACCACTCTCCTTTAGTTTGCCGTTTAAAGTTACTTTTCACCATTTGATCCTTAAAAGCGACATTATCAACTGGTGTAAAATACAGAGTTTTTTCTTTATTAACCTGTTCGAATCCTGGCTAATAGATTTTTTTTTCTGTAAGCCAAGTAAATAAAATCTAATGGTGCAGTTTTAGTTTTATGAAAATCGGCCCCGAGACTTCTTTGAGTATTTTCCGCTATTTTTTTTTTCACTTTAAAATTTCAACCTGTATACAATACCTATGAAAAAGACAAATGGAATAAAACACCATACAATGTAAAAAAATATATATTATTTTATTGTACATAAAAATAGAATCACAATTTAGATGAACACAAAAGTCGAATATTATGGAGCAGGTTTTAGTGGAGGCGTGAAGTGAGTTGCTCACGTGCCACACACCTACGTAGTACAGCCTAAGTGCGGCTTTCGCTGGCGTAAGGTGTAAGCTTTAAAAGCGACGTCATATATTCATGATGGATTAGGGTCAAACGACATACCTATACGAGTATGTGTAAGTATCAAAACTTGTCACTAATGCCGGTAATGCTACCTACCAACTGCTCTCAATGACCCTCAATTACTAAATGATGATTTAAAATAAAAACGAAGTGTGTGTGATAGTCAGTAATGACCGCTGCTTCCCGAAAGGATAATTAATAAGAGAAATAATTGGGTTAAGATACAAAGTGACAAGCAAACATTTAACATGTGGCATATAACAAAATGTTAAACATTAATTATTTTAATCATCCTTTTGTAAACTGGGTGTTATACGAGTACGTTAAACTTAACCAGATATTTGTTTTTGAAAATGAAGTTATTATTATTTGTTTTTAAATATTAAATTCATTTTTTCTATTTGCACTGTATTTTGTGGTAAATGGTAGCATTACGTTCGACATTAAAATTATTATTTTTAAAAATAAAGTTTAAAACAAAAAAAAAAACTCATTTAAATTATCTTTTTGGTGACCGGGTAAAATACCTACTTGGTAATATATCAAATGTACCTATTTATTTTATTATTTTATTTAATTATTATAATTTAACTTTTTCTTTAGCGGTGGTGGCTCGGTTGCAAGAACGCTTTTCTAAAAATTCAGGGTCGGCTAGAACTGTACCAATGAGAAATACACTTAGGTACATTTGTGTGAATCTATGTCACAACACCACCGTTCCCGTGCCTCGGATAGCACTTTAAGCCCATGGTCCCGGTTTCACTAATACCAACTTGTGTAATCCTTAATAATTTCCAAACC